>UYYG01001163.1:1624-490982 GCA_900625125.1 Dracunculus medinensis
CCAATAATTTTATATCTTCTTATCAACATGGCTTTTGTACAAAAAAATCTACTTCTTCACAAATATTGGCAAATCTCTCTGATTGGTCAGCATCAATTGACAATGGAAAAATAGTATCAGTTGTGTACCTAGATTTGGCTAAGGCTTTTGATACTGTTTCCCATAGCAAATTATTGGTCACTCTTAATAGTTATGGCATAACAGGGGACCTCTATAACTGGGTTTCAGATTGCATAAAAGATCGTTACCAGGCTGTATATGTTAACAACACTCTTTCTGACATGACACCTGTTAAATCAGACGTACCCCAAGGCAGTTGTATTGCGCCATTGCTATTTCTATTATATATAAATGATATCACCACAGTGGTAATAAATTCTACTATTTATCTTTATGCTGATGATTGTAAAATTTATTATTCTCATGGTAGAGCGGATAACCTATCTCCACTGCAGGAGGATCTCAACAGAATAGCTGACTGGCTATATGACAGGCAAATTACCCTTTCCTTTCAAAAATGTAGCGTTCTTCACATCAACTCTAAAGGATTCGATCTTCCTAAGTTTTTTATGAATGGTAATTTAATCAATAGAGTCTCACACATCTCCGATCTTGGAATAATCATGGATGAAAATCTCGATTTCAATCTTCACTGCAGAACCATAGTAAAGAAATCCTCAAGGATATTAAATTTTATTTTTCATTCGTTTAAGAACAAAACTGAAAGTTTTCTTATCAAATTATACAAAGCATTCGTTCGGCCTCTTCTTGACTACAATACTACATGTTACTCCCCTAGACATCGCAAAACAGGTAAAATAATTGAAGGACTCCAAAAATATTTTCTACGACGCCACTCTCCTAATAAAAATTATAATTTTAATTATAAAAGAACACTTCTACAATATAACATGGATTCTCTCTCAGTTCGTAGAATTAAACAAGATTTAATTTACACATATAAGATTCTGTATGGTTATGTTAAACTAGATTGCTCGAAATATTATAACTTTAGACTAAATTTGAATCCAACAAGAACTAATGGCTTAAAATTACTAAAACCTATATGCAAAACTAAACTAAGGAGTCATGACTTCTTTATTCGTACTATTAGTTACTGGAACAAATCACCGAACGATGTAGCTTGTGCGTCATCCTTGGCTGTCTTTAAAAAAAGACTAGATAATATCATTTACGATATTATTTAAAAACAAAAAAAAATAGAGAAGAGTTTACACCAGGCAAGAACTGCAGGAAGTGAGAAATCTCGATTTTATCTTCAGGTTATATATGTTACCTCGAATTGTACTATATTATATTGATCTGTAATTTTCTCTTTAAATTGTTAATTTTTGTCATATTGTTTTATAATTAATTTTATTTTGTTATTTTTTGTGTTTTCTTTTTCTATTATCTTAACTGTTATTATTAATACAAGCACATGGCGCCCTGCTTGGCTGGTTATCAATAAATAAATAATCTTTGGCATCCATTGCTAATGGTTAATTAAAAATTTCGATTAAATTTTGGTAATAAATGGCTCAACAGAAATTTTAATATCCTTAACCATTTTTTTTGGAAGCACAATTAATTACTTATCGAACACTTTTTTTCAGCTTCAATCAACTAAGAACTCTGCCAATGAATGAGTTCGAAAATTCATTTTTACCAGTACCAAATGACAGACGTGTGATGTATGTTTGCGGTAATCCTTGGTTTTGCAATTCGGCACTTGAATGGTTTCGCGCATATCTTCGAGAGAATGTCGATATTGATATTGATAAACCAGGATGTATAGCAGTGTGCATGGGACCAATTAATAGTTGTCCACCACCAGGCACACCTTTACGAAACAATGATTTTTGCCCCATTAACGAACAAGTTTTGCCTCTTACTGGAAATGCTTTGTCGCTAGTTGGTTGGATCATCTTAGGTAACTTTTATTTTTTAATTCACTCCAGTTTCTTTGCTATAATTATGTTGTAATTCCTTTCTTTCATTTCTTTCTTCATTTGATATCACAATTTGCCTTTACTGGAGAAAACATGGTTGTGATTCACTATTAAAAACTGAAACCCTATAACGTCCTCTAGGATTTTGGAAAAGCCTCAAATGCTACGAAACATTTTAAAATACTTCCAAGTTCCATTTCTTCCACTTAATAGTCCACCAAACACCATTGCATTTTTAAAGATCCGTGATCCGTGATGTTAAGGAATATAGTACAACGGAGATATTCACAGAGCATAGGAGAATTTCCGGTTAATTTATAGATTTTCTGGAAAAGGTACTTTGTATTTGTTTGTATATATTTGAGCGATGTTTTGTTTTTTAATAAATTAAACATCAAAATCTTCCAAAATCTGTAATATTTCAGTTTACCCTGCAGTTTAACAGCTAAATCTCAAAAATGATTTAAAACAATGGTTATTGAAACTCTTAAGTGGAAAAATGATGGAATATGATGGGTTAAATCAGGAAATCTGATAAGTCGATGATAAAAAATACCATATTTCCCAAAAGTCATTTCTATATTAATTTAGCAATCATTATGACGATTTTATTGATAAGCATTTGCTTATTGGCATTAGTTCGCTATGGAATTTCTTACCGAAGAAAGAAACAAAAAGATCAGGAAATGGAAGATGAACAAAGAATCATTTCAACATCCGGTACTTTTTTTGAATGCAAAATATTTTGTGCTGAATACCTTAAAGTAAATAGAAACTTACCTTGATCAGTCCGACCGCTTTAAATGGTTGGTTAACGTCATCTCAGTTACACTGCATTTATAAGAATTAAAGATATTTATTGTATTAAGAAGGATATAATTAATGATGTTTAAATTCACCTGTTGTGTATGCGATGCTGGATGCATGTTAACAAGTGACTCTTTAGCGAAAGATTCTCATCCTAATAACAAATTTCAGGAGCGCCATCTGTAATCACGCGCTCATATGCCCCTTCTGCTATCGATATTGATCTACCACCTGCTCACAATCTCGACGACCGACCTATTGATTATTTTTATTAATTTCAATAATATTTTTTATTTTCTGTATTTATTTACTATCATTTCCTAGCATTAATACTATTTCATTTAGTTATTTTTATAAATTTATTGGTCTCGAAATTTTTAGGGTTTTGAAGACAAATAAAATAAATAAAAAAAGAAACGGAAAATTCTAAGCTTCTTGATGCGAGCGATCATTTTAAATGGGGCAAAATGGCCGAATGGGCAATGATTCATGTTGAGGTAAGGATTCGGACTGTGCCACCAGTAGGAATGGATCGCTCATCCATATGGTGTTGTCCACTCATTTCTACTTCTACTGATTTCCTGGCAAAAATTTCATTTCTAACCATGCCAATAGCCAGCGAATAACATTAAATAGGATTAGCACCAAAACTGATAAAATGAAAAATTGATAAACAAAAACATTTTGCAGTCCACTGAGTCCACTAAACGCTTCACTTTTTTGTAAACATCGGCATCTCCTGAAATGGATATTTAAATAAATTCAGAATATCCGAAATCTTATGAAAAACGATATAAGCATCGAAACACATCAATATATAAGGCCACTCTCAACGAAATATGAAATATGTTCTGCTACAAATGTGTAAAACATGTTGTCGGAAAAACCGAATAAGCATTTTCCATGCTTAAAATCGTAAATAAGCTTACATCAGATATTTTTGAATGCAAATTTCCTTTGTGAATTTGTAAGGAAATTATACGTCTAAATCTCTTTCCTTTAAAAAACATTTCTTATAAACAACAAGAAAGAATGCGACCAAAGACCAGACTGTGTTATAGTGTTCGGACTGGATACGGGTTTTAACGGTCAGTTTATTCTCCCAGTCGGTTTCTACTTCATATTTAATCGGAATCCTGCCTTTCAATTGTAATTGCACATTTCAATCGCAATCCTGTATTTCAATTCGCAATGTAATTGATATTTTGCATATCGTTCTATTATATTGGTATTTGGCAGTCTATTCTATTACCTGTGTATTTCAGTGCAAATCCGTGAAATTGTCAACGAGTACGCAAGTCACTTTTTTCAGAAATTTTAATTTATTTCTTCTTGCTGAGTTAATAAAACTTTTCACGGCACATGATACATTATTTATTCACACCATTATGAACTGGATATCAGTCAAAGTCTATTTTATTTCGAGAAAAACCTCTCTTAACACCTTAAAACTCCGTCATTCTTCTTCTGCACGACAAATTATAAAATTATAAAATTGCGAAGGACTGCAACTGGTGGCATTCAGGAAATGAAATTTGGATTGAGCGGGTGGTACCGACGACGAATAATGCGGATTTACTTAGTACAAAATCATCAAAATTGCGGTTTGAAATGGTATTAACAGAATGCAACTTTGAGCGAACATCAACAGGCTACCTGGATATACAGATGGCTGATATATATATATATTTACGAAAAATCCCCCCCTCGCTTTATGAAGCCTATCGCACTTACCTTTAAAATCCCAGTATATAACTGCACACATCAAAATTTGACTTTTGGCGAAGCACCGTTATCTCGCTATTCCTCATGAAAATTTGCATTCCAATTCTTCAACATCTCTTCCGAGCTAAGTTGTATCCTATTGTTGCACTGCCAAATTTTTTATTTCAAATTTTTATTTATTTATCTTCTTAGTTTTCTTAGGTCTCTCAATTCCCTTATATTCTTTTGCAAACATATTAATCTTAATATCTGTCTTAAATATTTTAATGAGCTGAAGATTTTCACTCGTCCATTGGACAATTCCTTTTATACTAATCTATAAATAACTAATCTATAAAAAGTTAAAAAAAAAAAATTTCCAACTGCATGAATTTGTATTTTGAAATGGGAATGAAAAATGCTCAAGAAATGGATATATGAATATCAAATAGTAAGGAACGAGTACTTAAAATTGTAAAACAAATCAAAATCCCTGAATAGATTTACAGAATAAAATATAATGAAAAAACATGGACAATAGAGTGAAAATGTCCGAGCAATTACCTATTACTTACTCGTAAATAAGCTAACTGTTAAACGTACAAAACAATTAATACAATTATTTAAAAAACCACACACCAATGAGGATCTATGTAAATGAAATAAACCACTTCAAAAAATGGAAAAATCTTGGACAAAACGTTCATTCCTGCAAATAATTTTTCCAGTTTTTATTCATTTACATAGAAGTTTGCAAATCGAAAAGCCTTTCACTTGATACTGATGTAGGTATTTTATCTCTTCAGTTAAGTTTGCTGGATCTAAATCCTTTTCTAAACAAATACTGCTAAAGATGGCAAGATTTGTTCAATACCTTGAAGCAAAAATATATCATTTCTGCAAAATTAACCATTAAAAAAAGCGTTATTTTTGGTTAATCTGAAAGAAAAAGTTCATGCTGCGTTAAAAACATATATACATATATTTATTCACTGAACGCAACAATTTTTTCACTGAGAGAAGCCCAAGAAAGAAACTGCCGAGGTATATTTAGCAATAATTTTGCAACCAAATCCTTGTCAGACAAATCTTCTGTAAAGGGTACGAATGTGATGATTTCGCGCTTTAAAGGAAGGCCATCCGAAGACTTGAGTAAAGGACTTAATAACTGCTGCATTGATAAATAATCTCGTTTGCCAACTCCAACCATAATAATTGATATCGGTAAATATGAGCATTTAACTACTGCATCGATAGTTTTCTTTTGATCAGTTACATAACCATCAGTGACGATAAGCAGAATGAAATAATAATTACTTGCCCTCTGGCGTTGTACTGCAGCACCAAATCTAAAAAATATTCTCGAATAAAATGAATATTTAAATGGTCATAGTTTTACGTTTTAGAAAAGTAATATGGGGCATCATATTACCAGTTTAATCTAAATTAGTCTAAAAAGTTTGCAGAAAAATTTTTTAAGTCGACTTAATGCGAAATCCTGTAAATATAACTCGATCTCTATAACTTTCCACAAAAACTAGGATATCAGAAAAAATCAATGGATTGTACTAACTTAAATTGTCAGCCTGAAAATTTGAATATTCTAATGTACTTTAACTTATATATAGAACGAAGTATCAACAAAAGATTCAATGAAATATTCAGTGATTTTCACTCATAAATCATTTTCTTTAAGCAATCTTTGTAAACTGCCCCTTAAAAATAAATCTTACGCCACTCATTTAGAACTTATATAAAGATATTTAATAAGAGAAAAAAAGAAATAAAAAAGATATTTCATAAGAGAAGATATTAAAAAGATATAAAATTAAAGATATATATAAAGATATATGTCTTAGATATAAAGATATATAAAGATAAATATATATTTTCCACTTTAAAATCATGATTATGGCAATTATTTTTCCTACTTTCTAACCAATCACCATCATCCAACGTCGACACCATTCTCCAACATTTTTCTACATTATTATTATTTATATTGTTATATTACAATATCAAATCTGTATGAATGATCTGAATAAATCTGCAGTATGGTTAGATCTCTCATAGATCAAAATAAATAAATAAGTTCCAGTTCCATATTCTGCGTTTTTGTCGAAAGATAGATCTTTTTTAAATACCTTTTCGACGATTTGTAAAATATACTTTTATTTTTTATGAATCATTAAGATAAACTGGACTGATAAGACGACTGTACTTATTCCTTTTTACACTAATTGTGAAGTTGTTCAGCTTTTCTCAGCATCTAACCAAATTTTTCATTCCATTCCGAAAAAAAATTCCTCTTTATTCCTTTACATCCTATATTTTATTTTATACTCTATAGCTTAATATTTGCAATACTTGGTTTTGCACTTGACTCCGATTGTCCTGCTTGATTGTTGCTCCCAAACAAAAGGATAATGCAAAGTATAATTTAAAAATTTGCAATGAGAAATTAAATAAATGAATTATTGAACAAAACAAAATATATCGAATTTAGGAAATTGTAAAAAAGAAAAAAAGGAAATTATGCAAAAAAATGTACTTGTACACATGATATATAACTTCAGAATAATCTGTAGGAGCATAAGGTCGAACAGTAAGTAAGCAAGAACGATAAGCACTCAAAAGACCATCGACGCCATCAACATGAGCATCTTTAGAATCACCATTCTAAAAAAAATCACTTCGGAAATCCATAAAAAGATAATCGATAAAAAAAACAATGTAATTTTAATCATAGCAAAAATAACAAAAAAAATCAAACGGAAAATCCAAGACACTTTTACCATATAAAAAAAATGAGATAATTCATATTTCGGAGGCGTTTGCGCACCAAATCCGAACGCGGCAATACGATCTTGCTTATTGTATTTTCCAATAACATTCGAAATGGCACAAAGAGCTTTCATATAAGGATTATATCTTCAAATTTTAATTAAACTAAAGAAAACAATTCTAAGTTAAGCATAACTATTCCATCAAAAAGATTTCTTTTATCTAGTCTTCCCAGAGTAAGCAAAAACTAATTCGACTAAACGTATTTTAATTAATAATTGGATAAACTTTAGAAAAACCGACTTTCAACATTTTTCTTTTTCAACTCTTAAAAATTTACTTGTGAGGATGAATATAATGCAATGAAGATGGATGAAGAGGGTTACCATTCGAAGCAGTAAAGTCAACTGCAACTGAGAAATGGATCTGTGTTCTAAAAATGGAGTGGTTAACAAAAAGAACAAATATTTAATTCAAAAAATTTTAATTAATAATCAGAGTGGTGTAGCATAAATTTAAAAATAATCTATTCGATATCACACTACGCTTGGTAATTGCACATCTGATGTCCTATTTTTTAAATGATGAAATCTGCAAAAGCCAAAAGTTAACATTCCAGTAATAAGTTGCAATCGAATTTGAAACTAAAATATTCAAAAATGAAATCGCAGTACCCCGCAGTAATGAAATCGATGAATGATAACGAAGGAATCCGTTGTAAATCAATTAGTTCCACAGACGAATGATCTTTCTTTCGCCGATCTGATTGTGATAACTAAAACATTGTTTAAATGCATAATTTTTACCACAATAAAACAAATAGAACTAAAAAATACATTTTAACAATTATTTTTAAGAGCTAAAAAAGGACCTTATAGCTATTTAAGGCTCCAACACCTCTGAATAATTGGTCAAGAGTCGTTACTGCATTTCCAATGAGCAAATCTCTGAAAATAAGAAAGAACAAAAGACCTAGATTAACTATAACAACAGTCTGCTATTTTCGCAAGTATATGAACAAATTTTACTTATAATTGATAAAAAATGAAAATAATACAACTTGCCAATCTTATAAATTTATCAAGATTTAGCTAAGAAAAAATGAAACGATTACAAGTTAACAACACCAAATAATGAGTTTAAATGGTAAATAATGAAAATAGCTTACTTACTTTTTATAGAATCTGAAATAAAATTTCTAAATATCGTAAATTTTTCAACACTTCTTTTTTCTTCTAACAGCTCTCACCATTACTGGCTGGCTAAGAATAAGACTCCAAGCTCCTCGGTCCGACTCTATCGCTAGTAGTAAAAAAGCCATTCCTTTTTCCATCGTTTAAGTCCATATATAACTGGTCTCCCTATACGTTCAAAATCTTTCCTGACTGTATCAATCCAGGTCTTGGATGGTCCTCCTCGCTTTTAACAACCATCACAGGGTTTAACAAATAAAGAAATATGCATAAACTCCTGTGATGAGACGACGGAGAACATGTTCTAATCAGCGAAGGCGAAGACGCTCTGTGATAACATTATTAATACAGCTAGTTTAATAGCAGTATTAAAGTGAAGATGGATACAATCATGTGCGATTTTATCCGTTTGATGGATCCGTAAAAGGTATCTTAGACATGAGTGGTCAAAGGCTAATAGCTTCCACTCTCATTGGCCATGTTTCGCAAGCAGAGGGCAAGATCGAGTCAACTGCACCTATATGGACGCGGATTTTCGTTTTTATGGTGATTTCGCGACGGTTCCATAAAGGTTACAACCAGAAAAACATATGGCTATCCGGGTTACAATTCCATCAAGCCATTTGGGATTAGAGTGGATCCAACGTATTTAGAGTCAAGCATTTCCTCAACCGATAATGAATTGATAAAAATAGGTAGACGAAAATACTTTCGTTTTATTTACAATGATTTTGAGTTAATTCTCGCTGTTTTTAACACATCGCTTAACATTATTTGCATTTCTTTATAACTTTCAGCGAAAAGGACTACATCATCAGCATATTTAAGGTCTGTGATGCTATGCTCTGGATTGATATGCACACCTCTTTAGCGCAAACAAGCAACGCCCATTATCCAATCTAACGCCCATTATCCAATCTATAGTTGAATACTGTAGGAGAAAGGGCACAACTTTGACGACACCAGTTCTTATTTCAAATGTCAGTTTTGTCAATTTCCCATATATACTGACCTGCGCCAGGGTATGCTGATGAAATGCCTTTAAAAAAAGAGTGATCTTCTCTGGCACACATTCCATCAGTTTCCAGAGCACTGCTTTATCAAGCGAATCGAGGGCGGCAGCAAAATCGATAAAGCAAGTGACGATGAATTGATGGTATTTGACGCGATGTTCCAGCATCCTCAGCATGAAGACATAACCGCATTCCGATCTGATTCCAGCTTGGTTAGGACGAATTCTGCTATCTCGTGTTGCGATGAATCTGTTTAGCAGAAGGGAAGTAAAAATTTTTCCGGAGATGTTCAGTAGGCTGATTCCTCTGTAATTGTCGCAGAATGTTACCTTCCTTAGAAATTGGAAGCACAATTGTTTTGCCCCAGTCTTCTGGTATTATTTCCTCTTGTCATACCAGAGAATACATTTGTTTAAAGTGAGTTATAAACGATAATGGACAACATTTGAAGAGTTCGGCACAAAGATTACCTTCTCCGAGAGTTTTATTGGCCTTAAGCTTATGGATTAGAGAGATTATTTCTTCTTCTGTTGGCGTTTCTCAGCTGCTCATAAGGCTCGACGGGTGAATCAGCAATATTCGGGACAACAGACGGCGCATCGTGGTTAAATTTGGCCTCAAAAAATTCTTTCCATCTTCTGAGATGATCCTTAACATGATCCTTTAATAGGCACCCCACTAATATCCTATATCATTTCACTGACCCCTTCTCGAGTTATGGTTGCTTTGTGAAGGCGAAACAATTTCCTATTATCACCTATCCGGACCACCGTCTCCATTCTCAAGGCCATATTACTCCAGTCCGATTTCTATTGCAACGTGATGCGTCGTTGTAAAATTCTTCGAAGCACCCGATAGACAACATCTCTTCCGGGCTTTGGCAACTTTTTCAGACAGTTGGACAATTGCTTCCGACACACAACTAGCGCACTTCTTACTAGTACACTCTAGTGTGGAAGTGGTTGAATTTTGTAGGGTGTCTTGGGACCAATATTCATTCGCCTTTCCAGAGATGTCATCGACGTTCATTTCACTGAAGTGTTTCAATAATACGGTTTGAAATTAGCTTATTGTTCCCGGATCTTTTAATTTGAATAGTTGAAAGATCTTGAGATACGTTGTTTCTTACGACTTATCAGTTTTATAAGAATCTTGGCTCGAACCATAACATGATCTGATCCATGGCGGTTACCAATTTTGCACCCCAATAAAAAAGACTACCAAGTATTCTTCTAACGGTGACTGACCAATATATAATCAATCTGATTGGAATATTAGTTGTCTGGAGAGTTCCACGTGACTAGATGTTTCCTGCCGAAAGCACGTATTAGTAACAAAGATTTCATGCTCTTCAAAACGAAGAAAGCGTTCTCCATATAGCCTACATGCGCATTCCAATCTCCACCAATTATAACCATGTCACTTCTTGGCAAAGATGTTAATAGTTGAAACTCCCCAAAAAAGAAACTTACCTTTATTGCAGTCACATAAAATTGTTGGAGCATATACACAAATGATCGAAATAATGCAGAATTTTCACTTGAAACGCGCATAGGCCATACGGTAATTTACTGGCTTCCATTCAATCACAGCGGATCGAGTCTTTTCAGACATAACAATCGCTAAGCCATTTCGCCCCGAGTTATTCGAGACACTACAGTGATTTAACCAATATCTTAGCTCGGAACCAGGTTTAATAATTACTCGAAGGACATGATGAAGACAGACCTCTGATAATAGGCCACATCCACGCACTATTTAGAAAAAGGCCAGTAATCGCTTGGCTTGCAACGTCCATAAGCGTTCTGACGTTCCAAGCAACTATAGCCAGCATCTCGCTACGCTTTATAAAGTGTTAGCGGATAGGTCCTCGCCTTCCTGGATTTTGAGTACTTACCTCCGATTGTGAACACATTATATGTTTGTACCTTGGAATTTCATTATTATTATTAATGGTTGGATTGCATATTCATGTACCACCGGGAAGTAGCATACACGCTGGAAGACTCGGACATCGCGTCAAAGAGACCTGACCCTTTCACCATAGAGTCACTTGGGGAATAGAGATACAGGTGGATCTACAGGATTGTTGACATCATAACGTTTATTCATGCCAAAGAATAGAGATAATAAAATTAAATTTAAAAAGAGAAATTCAAAGATAAAAAAAATTTTTAAGAAGGAAAAAAAAAACTTGGCCGATTCGTTGATAACAAAAAATAAGTAAAAAATAATTAATAAGTAATAAATTACAAGATAGTAATAAAATATAATATAATAATATAGTGATAAAAATAGCTTTGCTAATCTATTGATTTTTCTAATGATTAATGAGCAGGGCATTTTTGAGGCACAACCGCTCATATAGCACACAGGTCACAATTCTATCAAATTTTTCAACACTTCGTGATTTTTTAAACAATAATTATTTTATAATATTTCTTTGCAGAAATCTTTTGTTTATTTTATTTTACTTACTCTGAATTGATATTGTTGTTATATACATCGATTTGGATAAGGCGATCAGGCAGTGATGAACAAAAGAAATTAGATAGAGGTATTATGAAGGGTTTCCAAATTGGATTTTTATCGGCAGTAGGTTCGCTTTTGTAAAGCAAATATTTTAGCCCACCATTTGCTGCCAATGAAATAATAAAATATGCGTTCAATGGATAAGAATCACAGGGTGAATGTAGATGGACGGCTTTAAAATGTAATCGTAATGCTTCTGCTGATTCTTTCGTCTTGTTAATTCTGATTGATAATAAAGATCCTATATAGAATAAAATCATTTAATATTAATAAATGATTTAATTTAGTAATTGCCAATAAATAATTATTAACTATTATTATAGAATAAATGGCTCCAAAATGTACTTTCTTTGTTTTATTTTGAGCAAAACCAAATTTTTCAAGTAATTATAAAATGAATTTTTTTAAAAACTATAGCCTAATGGATCTTATCAACTTTTATATAGGGAATAACAATGTCTAACAATTTTAACCAATTATAGATAACACTTTAAAAAAAGTATTTCTAGTGGTTATTTTGCTACAGCTCACATTAGACAAAAATACCAAAAGATGTGGCAAAAAAAGGAATTTAGAAGCTTCAGATGCAAATGTAGATAAAAATTTTCAGAAGTTCAAACAAAAATCACCCTGAGATGGAAAAAGTGGCAACTGTAAAGAGCCGCCATGCAATAGTAATTCGGCCAATGAACACTTTAATTCAGCAATTTTATAAATAAATCTTCCACATGTTCCATTAACTGAATATCTGAAAGGGATTTCACAATGAATAATAAATTATAGTAAATTATAAGAATTAGATTAAAAAACAAAGAAATAAAGTATTTAAACAAATCAAAAATGATTAAACAGAATAATGCATTAATTCATTAAAATCCATTGTAATTTTACTGAAATAAATTCACTTGAATAATCATCCCTCAAATCCATTATCACAAAATAAGAAAAAAGAAATGTGAATAAATTTTTCTAATAAACCATACAGTACCATATAACTTCATTCGTAATTAGTAAATAATAAGTGGTCACCACCCACTGTTTCTGGTTAGGTTTGCTCCGTTTGCTGATAAGAAATTAGAAATTTTGGTCAGGAAGACTTGGCGATAAAAGTAGAAGTAGCTAAGTAGACAGAATCGCCCGGATTTCTTAATGATAGATTTACTTCTATCGGAGGCACCACTCGACTATCTCTTCATTTAGTCAATAAATAAAAAAAAACATCTGGAAGCGAAGATTTTGCGATTTTTCGAAGTGAAACGTAATAGGACAATTGTAAACAAATGATGGATTTAAACTGCCAATAATAGTCTCGGTCTGACCAATCTGCAATTTGGAAATTTAGAAAAAACCTTAAAACTCTTAGAATATACCATTTTTTAATCTTTAGAAATGATAGTAAAGAAATAATAGGTAGAAAAAGATGAAAAGAAAGAAAAACAAAAGCAAAACTTTCGTTGCCATAAAACAAAATACCAAAAAATTTATCAATCAAATAAAACCTCGCAAAAGTTTTCATTAATATCTGAGCAATATTCTATAATTATGCGAATTCCATCATACGCTTGTTCCGGTAAATTTCTAAAAAAAACTATATAATATATAATTTGAACATATAATTTACTCTTAATCTATTATTCCTCCAGCTTTTTCCCATTTTTTTTCTGTTCAAAAAAGGATGATCAGCATATTAATGAAGTTTTTAAACAAAATTTTTCGAAGTATTTGAATATTTAAAAATAAAGCTATCTAAATGTTAATTCATTAATCATTTACCAATCCTTAAGAAATTCCTGAAAAAGTTTGTTTGTCTGTTCCTTTAAAAAATTATTTCATTATATATATGGAAAAAAATAAAATTTTCCTAAAGAAAAACGAAATTCTAAATTTGGATAAATTTTTTGCTATCCCTTATTTTCATTAAAACCCGATTAATAATAAAAAATTTAAAATAAAAAGATTTGATAAAAAAAATAAGAACAAAAAGCGATTTTGCCAATAAAAATTTGGAGAAAATTCGTGAACGAATTAATGCGAAGTCAAAATAGTATTAAAGTATTGAAAAACAAATATTCACAGAAATTTTGAGAAACTGTTTCGTTATTTCTATGTTTGCCATAAATCTTCAGCTAAGTCACGCTATATAATAGCAATTTTATAGAACAAATTTCCATCCAATTACACAATTCACAATCACACTGGATAATATATGAAGCGACGCCGAGAGCTAATCAGTATATCCTCATCAATATTTCAGCAAATCACCTGGACATTTCCATATGGCTCTGATCGGTGAAAGATCAGAACTCTGCTAACTTTGCTAGTCAAAAAAAATCGACATCGCAATACAATATTCGGAATTCTATGGGCTGTACTGGCGAAGCTAAGATAAGCATAGAGAAGAAAATTATCGTTTTTCAGAGGTGAATTTTCAATAAAATGGCGTTCATTAAAAAGAGCAAACACAGCACAAATATGATAATAGTGGGAGCTCCATTTAGACTTGGGGACCTGGGAAAACTGTTCACTAATGGAGAGTGAGGTACCACCTGAGGCAATTAGCAGTCTGCACCTTCGAGCCATGGACAAATCAAATAAGCCTGGATTGCACCCACGTACGCATAGAAAAATTTATTACATTGCAATTATGGTGAATAAATGAAACGAAGAGGAAAGAGAAATAAGATTCACCTGCAACTCAAAGACAACAATAATTGCTGATCAGATGTCATTCATGCAAAGTTTAAATACAAATTAATTTTCACAAAGAAAATACAGTAATCGTACTTTCGTTTCAAGGCCTAAAATGTTTCAAGGCCTATATTTCATATTTGAAAAGTTGATTATTATGTCGAAGGTTAAAGGTTAGGGAATGGATTGGGAGACGTGGATTTGGAATTCCTTGATTTTATTTTGCATTCATTGCATTACAATGCACGCTTTGCACTCCACTTGTATTGTCTGTGCATTGAGATATTTTATTCATCTGGTAGTTCATTATTTGTGTTTGTAATAATATATTAGTTATTTCGCTATAGCATTCTCCTTGTTCCTAATTGTATTCGTGTTCAAATACCAGCAGAACAGTGGAAGGATTCGAACTCTGCTAACTTTTGCTGGTCAATTGGTCGATTAGCGAGTGACGAGGTGGACGCTTATGACAATCTTATGACACTACCATGAACATGATAAAACCTTTTTAATCCCACATTATATTTAGTAATTTTAAGGTGGCTGAAAGATGTGGGAAGGACCAAAGTATTATCTTTTCTGCTAAATAAACTCAACAGTTAACAGTTAACAGCAAGACGAATCCCAACCATGCCAGATTTAGACCAGGATGTAGCTGTGCTGACCAAATAGTTGAGAAGGGAACTGCAACATCGTTTGAAGAATCAGCGCTCTACTGTTAAGTGCTTCTGACTTTGCCATTGCTTCTGACTAGATCGATAAGGCAGTGGGAGCAATGATATTTCAGACTGGCATATTAAAGTTGGCTAAACGAGAATTTTGGCCGACTCTGGCAATTATTTCGCGCTCATTCAATCAAGCAGGGAAGAACTAAGTCTCCTTGAGTCCGAATAGATCGCCATTTCGCATATGACACGTAAGAGAGACCATAAAGTTTTCGATCTTTTGGCACTGGCAAGCATGGCGTATCTCAGTTTTGATCCTCAGAATGAAATAGGAAACTCTTCTGATCTAATTTATTGTATGGTCAGATATACGTATAACACAGAGATAATTTCTTTCTATGTCAGAAACTACCAAATATTGTCAGGCAATCTATGTAATATACTAGATATATCTGTTAAAAACATCTATTGTGTGATGTTGGGTTGCGGAGAGATCATTAGTGGATAATGTTCTGCTTTCTATTCGTTCTACTTTATATTTATTCATTTGATTCGGATTTCAGTTTCTCCTTTGGAAGATTGACGTACGATGGAATACACTTAAGCCATTTGATGCCCTCTTTCACATTTGAAAATTGTTCTTATTAAGACTAAATATGATTAAGCAGTGGTTTCGATTATACCACAGCAGCTTTCACGGACGATTAGTGCACCTTAGAAGAATGCAAGAACCCCAATTTTTCCCATATCTCTATAACATTCTCTTTTTCATGATTCCAGAACATTTATAGTTAAGCTCGCTTCGTTGGCTAGCTATATTGAACGAATATCCCAAGTAGTCCATTAAGGATGGAAGTTAATTTAAATAGCCAGCATCATCGAATTTTTCCGCAAATAAGGGATGAACAGTAATCCTCACTATTAACTATAATTTTAGAAGTTTAAATTAAATTTTAGAAGTATAAATTTGCTGTTTTGTCGCTTAAATATCTAAAGAAGAATTGAATACAAGAAGAAAATCGTTATAATTTGTTCTTCATTCTTGATCCGTCAGTGGTTCCATTTTCCTATTTGTTCTTCTATGTCCGATACTTCTTCGATTGTTGATGAATTTATATAAATTGCGATACCAACTCTTATTTACCAACGTCTGGTTGGTGTATAAGGTCTATGTAAGTTATTTAAAACGAGAAAGTTTTATCTTACTTCTCTTACTACCATTAACCATTTATAAAGACCATTTTGCTGCTGGTGTCGACTCGACATATTTAATATCTGTTGCAATTTCTTGTAACTGTCGGCCAAAAAAAAAATCTTCAGCACATTCAAGGTGGTCTGTTGATGCCCAACCAAACGTATATTGAAATATTGAAAATTTTAGAGGAAGTATATAATCTTGACACACAACAGATACTAACGTATTTTACTAACGTATAATTGATATTATTTTAAAAGTTTGCATAAACTGCGCTGATAAAATGTTTTGATGAGTTTCATTATCTTCTCTGGAACGCCATTTTGACTTATCGGAATGCTTCCTCGTCGATCGCATCATGATAAAGTTGATAATTGATAACTGATGAAAACGGAGGACTCTGGATGCTTGAAACGAAGTTCCAGTTTTCTTCCGAGCATTAAAATTTGATCAACACATCCACGCTATGACTTAAATCCAGCTTGGTTAGGGCGCGTATAGCTCTTACGCACTTGTGGGAGTTTAGTAAATAGGAGGTTTTAGTGCGTCCTATCACTTTTCTTGGAAATTGAGAATAGAACTGCCCTATTCCAGTTGCATGGTTTTGTTACTTCCCTCATGCCATTGAATATATTTGCAAATATGATGTAAAGGACGCTGAGTATCATTGTTTTTCAGAGATTCTTATACCGTCTTTTCTGGAGGTTTTATTGGTCTTAAGCTTGTGAATTATAAAGACAATCAGTTGTTGGTTCGCGGCTCTAAATGTGTTCTCATGTCTGCATGGTCGGGGTGTTGGTGTCTTGACTCAAAGAACTTTCCATTGGAAGAGATGGTCTTAAGGGATTTCCATCCTTATCTCGGACCATGAAATTTTACCATGAAATTTTTGTTTTCTTTAAGTTAAATAAAAAATGATTAAATATATTGAGAAATTTTCCATGATATATTAAAATTATAGGTTATCGAATTTGAACTAACTCAATTTTGCAGTGAAACTTTGGACTTGGTCAAAAATTGGGATGTCACGCTTTCGGCATGTCCTTACTTATTGTTTAAAAAGTGCAAAGCGAAGGATACGGATCGAAAACTGAATCGAGAATGGCTTGAGTTCGAATCCGATCGATGCACCATGTTTCAAACGGCGAAAGCAAAGGGAAATAAAATGGTTTGGTGGGTTATTACTCATTTCGGAGCTGCAGTTAGAAAAAAAAGGAAAAAAGGAAACAGAAAGGAAAATAAACATATGAACTCCTGAAATAATCCATATAACCGAAAAACACTAACTAATTAATGAAGCAAAATAGGATAACAAATAATTAATTAGCCGATTCAAAGTGTCTTCGAGCTGTTTCAAAAAAAGAAGCTAATTCAATTTTTAATATTAATTAAAAGGATAGAAATAAATGAGGAGAAGGAAAAAAAGGATTTCAACACAAAAGATGAAATTATACTATGGATATTTTAAAGCTGAAATATTTAATTTGGTAATTCGGCATTAAATTTTTGAAGACAAGGTGATCGAGTGGCATGCTGCTTCAACTGAAGTTGAGTGCCACGGAATCTTGTTTTTTGATGAGAATAAATTTGTCATTTGAAAAAAAATCTGAGTGGTGTTCGTCTTTTTCTCCAGGTGAAAAATTTTTTTTCTACTATGAATATTAAACCAAAGTACTATTTTTAATGAATATTAAATGAAAATATTTGCTATTCGTAAAAAATTTTTTGAATGTGAGAAAGAAATAATAATAAAGAATTACTGCTATTCGTTTGCTTCTTGAAAACGATTAACAAAACAAAACTTTTAATGATTCAACTATATAAACTTAGAAATTGAACAGAAACACTTTCATTCCTTTCATTTAACGACAACGATAAACTATTATTTATTTATTATGTATACTGCAATACAACTGAAAATTCTATTTCTCTCCTTGACATTATTTTCCGAACCATTTGATACGCAATGTAAGTTTGGAAAGGAACTTTTTTAAAAATATTTTAGAATGCGCAAGAAAAGCTTTCACCACTTCAGAACAAATTCCTCTGCGTTGTGCTCGAAGATGTCTGCTCTGCTTGGTGATAACCTTAATAATCATAAGTAATAAGAAGAATAATGTTGAAATGCACTAATTTAGAATTTAAAAATTATTTATTAGAATTATTGATGATTATTTGCTTCCTTTTATTTTAAAATATTTATTTTTTTCTACAAATCCTTTAAATTCTACAAATTTCATGAATTATAAATTCTTTTAAATTTTTATTTTATAATTATTCTAATGATATAGGTGGGACAGGGTTAAAAATCCAGATGTCATTGCTTATGACCACCTGGATTTATCGCCAAGTGACTGCCTGGCAAAGCCAGCCTAACCAGAAATGGTGAACTTAGGCTAACTTAGGTTACTTTATTATTTTATTTATTTAAAAAAAAAGAAATAATATTTCATACAGCATATATATAGCAATTATGAAAATTACGCAAATATTTCACTATATTACATATAAACTATTATATTTAATATTTCGTAAAATTAATTTAGTCTATTTTGATTTACAATTTTATATTAATTTCATTTTATAGCTCCAATAATCATTGTTAAATATAAGGAAAAAATTATTTATCAACCAACTTTCAAACAAATTTTTTTTCGGATCAGAATCAAATTACTGGTTTAAAGTTTCTTTTCTCAATATTCATCATTTGTGATTTGGCTGGCTTCAGTAACTGCTGGACTGAAACCCTTTTTTTGTCAAAGAATCATTTGAATGTTATTTTTCTGACAAATTTATGACTATTATCGAAGGAATATCCAAGATGCTTTACCAAAGTGAAAGCAACGTGTCATATTGACTTGTCAGTATAAACTGACTAATTTTAAAAAAAATTCTAAATTATTCGATTCTTTTCTGCATTTTTAAAATATAATAAAATATTTAAAACAAAATATATTCATTTCACTAAGTCATTCAAAAAAAAGTAAAAATCCACTTGAAAACTGAAAACATTAAGATTTTGTCTTTCTATAAATTCTTTAAGTTCTATAATTACAAATTTTTTTAAATTTTAAATGAAAATCAAAAATTTCAAAAATTTTATTTCAAATGATAAATAGACAATTGATGATTAACCAAAACAACCAAAACATCTTTATGCATTAAATTCATTCAAATTCATTAATTGTGAAGCAAATCTTGAACCGAAATTTTTGTGATAGAATTTATCTAGTTCCAAATTTTTAGCAATATTCCCTTATAATAATTTGCCTATACAAATTATTGGCTGCGAGGTCCAGCTAAAGATATAATTTATTTTTATTTTATTATATTTAAATTATAATATGTAAATTCTGCAGCTCCGGTCATTCATATTAATCTCCGAAATGATCGATATCTTTATCCGTACGCATATAGTGGCAACACAGCTTTGGTAAGCTCAACCACACCACCCCTGGCAAATCAAGTTTTATCACCACATTCATATTATTACAGTCCGGACTTATATTCACAAAGCACGCCTCATCACCCATTACTTTACACTAATTTAATGTATGATCCCATGAAAAATGTCAATTATCAATATTTGCAAACTAATTTACAAGAAAAATTTTACCAAAATAATTATCGAGGAGTTAACAATGATCTTCAAAATGCAACAAATTACATGTTGCCAGTGGTTCGAACGAATGCTGATCAAAATAAGGTATTTCGTAATTCTTCTACAATTTGCGAAATTCACTGTTATTTATTTACCTAATGAAACTATTTACATACACTGGACATCACCTTTTTGATAATGAATAAGTATATTTCTATACCTACAAGTGACTCTTTAAGGAAGAGAAAAAGAACACTTAAACACTTTTATAGTTAATAATTCTTGAAGTGATGCATCGATATTCTAGATGAATTATGCGAATATTTTAAAAGAGTATAAAACAGGCGCAATTTCAAAATATCTTAGAAATTCGATTAATAATATTAATGGTTACGATTATTCGATCAATCCAATGAATCAAATGAACACAGCGATCAGAATCGCTCAAAATCCTTATACTGGAGCATACAAGTTAGATTTTGGTGCATATATTTGGTAACTGACAAAGAATAAGAAAATGAAATGATATGCCGTATTCCAGTTTTTACAGCAACAGTGATGGACCTCTTCACATCAGTGACCATGGTCTGGTATACGATGCTACCGTGTATTGGCCACAAAGGGTATCAAACCGAGCTGCTGCACCAGATTCCTCCAGCTATTATCAAGCTACTCTTATCAATTAAGGATTTTAATGTTCTAATTGGATTTTCTTCTTATTTTTTCATTTACCCAGTGAAATAATTTCAAAGATATCCTGTTATTGTCAATTATTGAACTCCGAAATATTATAAAATTTTATCATTATTTGTTATGAATTTCATCAGTTAAGTTCCATTTTTATTTATTATATCTACTTCAAATATTTATCCTAACTTTGATAACAATTCTTTAATCATACCTAAAGAATGAAAACGAGGAAGGTTTTATATTCAATAAGCTCCAAAATATAACAATTTCAGGCTTCAATGCACCTTATTTAGGTGAGTTTACGCGCATGGATTTGTTCAAATACCAAAATATGTGCCTTTTTAACTTCAACATACCTTATGTGGATAATTATAAATGTGCATAATTTATTTTTAATTTTATTTCAATATACGAAAATTGAAAAAAAATGAAACTGTTTAATTGAATACTTATTAATTGTCTCGCTTGTGGGTCATTATGGTTGGTTGATTGGCAATCATCGCTATTTAATGAACAACGAACATGTCAAGAAGTATTGTGTATAATTATACTTACAAATGTTTATTTGACGTTTGAGTTTAGTATGGAATCAGTTAAAAATGAAGTTTCTTTAATCAGTGCAACAATATGGTGAACAATGCCAGCTGAACGTTTTTTGCACGCTTATAGTTTCATGGAAAAAGATCATTCAACCAAATCGATGGTTGAATGGCTATCAATCATTCAATTTCTTTCGTTGGAAGAATAGTCTGAATAAGTTTTAATTATTTATTATAATATTTAATTTTTTTTCCAGATATATATTTCAAAATATAATATTACAAGAAAATAAGCAAACATTAATTTAATTTAATCGAAAAAATACAATCTTAGTACAGAGGAAATTCGTAAATTCTTTAGTTCTAGGCGGATCTTTATCTTTAACCGAACCAGTGTACCAAGGAATAAGAAAAATAATGAAGGAATAATAATTCAAATGCAAAATAAATAATTAATTTTAAGGAATTAAAATAAAAAATTGAGAAAGAAGAAGAAGAAATTCAATGAATTAATCAAAAAAAAAATTTACCTAAACAACAAAACTTCTATGCAAATAGCAATTGCTGGACCGAGCCAGTAGATTGAATGGAAAGTCCACGGATAATCATGGACTCCAAAGAATAATGCGACAATAGTAATGCCAAAAACTGGTGCTGGATTCATGCTTGTGCGCATGAATCCTCTGAATATAACTTATTTAGAAAAGAACCAAGTGAGACTAAAAATTCGATGTGCCAACAGAGTTAAAAAATACGAAAAAGAGTCAGAACTGGCAATGAATACGTTTATATTGAATAATTCCCCTTTTCTGTTTTTTTCTGGCTTTTCATCTTTAACATCTAATCCACTCTCAAAAGCAAACCATATCACTGAATCCATTAATCCAGTCATCGTAAAAAATAAGCATACGAAATCAAAACACGACTAATTGCAATAAATTCAATATTATCTTCTTCAGTTGATGTTTTTTGGTAAAAAAATAATTATAAGTACATCATCTCGAACCAAAGTTCGCATACATCTGGTTGGTTACAACGCGCATCCTCTTATAGGTTGCCAATCATGGCCAATGAGAGTGGAAGAAGATAAGAAAATATCTGCCTTCGAAGGGCATAATTTCCTGAAGGACTGCATTAGCTTTTGTTCGAATGACCACTATATTTTGTTATAAAATGTCGTCCATGCAAGTAGTTTTGAACTGGGACCGTAGCTTTAAAGGAGAAGATGAAATATTCTGGAGACCATAGGAGAAATTTGGAAGAATGGAGAACCATGCTACTGATTAAAATTTAAAAATATAAAAAACCTGTGTTGAAAAAATTAATTCTTATTGCACATAAAAATCCTAATTGAAAATCCAATTACGAGCAGTTCGTGAACTTTGCCATGATTCGGATGATTTTTAATCTTACAATGAAGCTATAACTGAATGTGAAAAATTGCATCTGTTACACCACAAATATTCTACTCATCCACTGCATGTGTGTGGCTTAAGCATATTCTTCTTATTTTTCATTGAAGTAAGAAAGTGGCAAGTTGATTTCCCATCAACTACTATTGTGTAAGGCAGCTACTTAATCAATACAAATATTTAATTTCTTTTCGAATCATTCTGTGGATATGTTTTTATTTAGATGAATATATTTATTACATATATATATATATATATATATAGTTTTTCATTTTAATATTTATTTACTCGTGGCTGCTGCAATGAAGAGAAAATTCTGGCATTACTCCATTAAATGCCTTTCTTGTAGTTTTATGGCTTCATCACTAGACTATAAAAAGCTTAAGGCACATTTGCAAACAACTCACAAAAGCAAAAAGAATTAGCAGTTGGAGTATTTCTAGAGCCTATGCAACGATTTTGAAGAAAGGGTAGCAATAATATAAATATTAATAAAGGGTAGCAATAATATTAATAATATTTATTAACGGCGCATTAAAAGGTTTTTATCATGAACTGGTCGCATGACGGGAATTTCAAATTCAAATGTCAAAAGTGGAAAACCGCACAATATTTGAGAGAACTTCCTTTTTCTGCAGTGCTTGGTGGCTCCTGCGATAATTGACCAAAATGGTCGAGAAATAAAAAATTTTCTATTAAATATCGGATGGCTAGTTGAAAAATAGCTATTTGAACTACTATAAATCAAATAGTTCTCCTTGCAAATTGACGAATCAACATATTCTATGTTATAGGTGGAGCCGGATCGATGATAGGGAACAAAGGATTTTCTAGAGCACCTAAAAAATTGTACACCAGCTGTTTTCTCTTTTTAATTCATAATCGACAATATCTGGTTACAAAAAAGGACGATTGCATAGTACTCTTTCCACCATAAAAACTGCCAATTATGTTAACTTTATTGCCCTATAAAATCGTCTCTTTCGTCTTGAGAAGAAAATGATAAAGAGTTTTGATGCCTAATATTATATATAGAGATTCGCAGTTACAAAAGAGCTTTCGTAAATTTGTATTTGACATAATATAGAAGATAATAATTTTTTAGGAAAAATTTGGGAATAAATAGTTGGTACAGAACCTAATGCCTTTTATTCATTAGATTTATAAACTAATATCTAATTCCTCCAGTGACGACTGATCATAGTAATCCTGGTATTGTCCAGAGAATTTAGCGTGGCTAAATGCTTTCTTCGGAAGCATTAGTAGCAAAAAATTTATGTGAAGAAATTTATGTAAAAAAAGTGAAGAAAACGTTCTTCTGTTATTCTTCTGTTACACCACAAATATTCTACTTATCCACTGCATGTGTGTGGCTTAAGCATTAGCTTCTTATTTTTCATTTAAGTAAGAAAGTGGCAAGTTCTTCATTGGTGCATCCTAACGCCATATATGCCGACTAAATATCTCGTGACCATGGCAGCACTATGACCTAGTGACAGCACATTCCAGTTTTACTTGATTGTGACCATTTTATCTTTTGGGAGAAAATTTTATCTTTTGGGAGAGAGATTTTGTGAGAGTTAGCTTAAGTTCCATAAAAAAAACTTATTTTTACAGCCAAGTAACATATATAAACATACTAATAGGCGTTACAGAGTCTCTTTTTGAATGGGGCCTAAGCCATACAATCGCTAACAGATCTCCACGCAATCAGAACTGATTGAACAAAGAATAGATAGATCATTTGGAGCGTAAGAATATCTTGCACATTTGTATTGGCAAAATAGCCGGATTAATGCAAAAATTGCAAGGAAATTCCCCAGCTTTGCGATGAAACAAAAAAATTTTTCTTAAGTTTTTCAAATATTTATCTAATTGAATCTGTTTGAGTCAATCGTACGATAACGTAAGGCCCGCAAAAAGTGGATTTTGAAAAGATTTTGAAAAGTAGAAAAAGAAAAAGTTTTGATTTAATGAACTTTCTTCCAAATATACAAAATCTTGCTCGTTCTCATCAAACATAAAGCTCACACTAAAAACCACGGTATATTATTTTTAAACGTATTATATTTACAATGTATTATATTTTGGAGTATTTATGGAGCCAGCTGAAGGAAAAATGAATTGGTAAATAATAAAGATCAAGGAATATTATTAGTAATTTTTCTAACAGCTTTATTTTAAAATTGTTTTCTTTTCTATTTTTTTATTTTATTTTTATATTTATTATGTATATTACGTTTAGTTTATTTACATTACATTAGCCTAAGAAATATATCAAGGAATATTAGTAATTTTTCTAACAGCTTTACTAGTTAGGTTGGCTCCGCTGGCTACAGTGTAAGACGTTTCCAAGCTATTCGATCCTATGCCATCGTCAGCAACAATAGAAACCATTCCTATTTCAACTGACTGATTCCATATATTTCTATACGTTCAAAATCTTTTCTAACCATATCAATCCAGGTCTCAATTGGCCCTTATCGCTTTTGAACCATAAAGCTTAGTGAGTAACAAAATTTAAGTTAACTTCTGTGGTGGACGACGAAGAATGTGTCCTAACCAGTGAAGGCCGACGCTTTATGATGATACTGCTAATAACAAGTGGTGTAGAAGGTAAGGTGGACGAGGTCATGTGCGATTTTATCCGTTCAATGGATTCATAAAATGATATAAGTGGTCAAAAGAAGATAACTTCTTAATATCCTATACTTTCATTGTCTCGTAGCATATAGCAACATCGAACGAATTGCAGCTATATAGACGCGGATTTTCATTTTGATGGTGATTTCGCGACAGCTCCATAAAGGTTCCGCTAAATGTTTCTACCGCCATCTGGCTTATAGTTTCATTTTTCACTTGACTGTTTGGGATTAGAGGATAGAGGAAGACATTTGAAATCTGGCACTTCATAAATTGAGAATGGAAATATTTTGTCTTCTTGTATATCTTCTTGTATATAAGACCAAAAGACTTTCGTCACGGTTCTCGCAGGAATTGTCGATACATCGTTTAACATTATTTGCATTTCATTGTAATTGTCAGTAAAATGCATAAGTTTATTCAAGATCTGACATATTACGCTTTGAAATTTGCTTGAATTGCGGATTACTATTGGTGCTAATAAAAGTTAAAATGATAATATTAATAATAATAATATTATAGTAACAATGATGAATAAAAGGCTACTAACGTTGCCAAAATATTCAATGTATGGGCTAGGCCAATAGCCAGTGGTGCCATTACGAAGTTTTGTATATCAACTGCTGTAAGCATCACAGTTTGACATAATATAAACGTCACACAAATTTCGGCAATTAAGTGCTAAAATTAATCACTTGGAAATTTTAGAAATGGATATTTTATTCGAATTTTTTCTAATATTTAAAATATGCTATTACTTGCCACCATGTGAAACCATTCGGTACATTATCAAATATTCCTTTATATTCTGCTATCGTGCATAATGACTGAAATAAAAAGCAATTGCTCCATAAAAATTTCGATTTTTTTTGCCAAAATTGTATAATTAACAAAAAATACAAACTTTTGCACTTTCTACACACATTTTCTGGAATTTTTGCTTTCCGATAAACTTTCCTTAATTGAAAATTTACCTTAAAAATTAATGCACCACAAATTGAGCCAAATAATTGTGCAGAAATAAGCGCAAATGCACACAACGGTTGTATTTTGCCGCAAAACATTACACATGATGTCACAGCTGGATTAAATAATGCACCGCTATAAAATATTCAATTATTTAATTAGTCAAAACATTTTTTTTTATCCTTTGCAATATATTTAATTAGAAAATTTTTATCATGGATTAAATTTTTATAATTTTCGAAAATAAAAACGATGCAAGGATGAGATTAGCTTAAACTAATTCCTGGAAAAATTTGCAAGTTAACCTTATACGGCCAAACGAACATGCTAAAACGAATATTGTACATCCAATAGCTAGACTAGTATTGAGAAGCGCTGTTTTTGTTAATTGATGTGTTGCTCCTAAAAATTTATGGCTATTCATGATTTTACTGCAAAGGTACTTGAATCTTCTATGGTAGATTATTGATAAATATTCAGAGATTAACTATTCATCAAGTCAGAATTTCAGTAAAAATATAAGAATGGAGATAGAAAAGTGATATTAAATAAAAAAAATTACGAAAAAAACCCAAGAGGGTTTAAATAAGAACAAAAATAGGAAGAAAATCGAAAATAAATTTTGGCTATTAAGAAAAAATTTTATATATATATCTATTAATTTAAAGAGATTTCGTAAAAAATTAAAGCATTATAACATTAAAATGACACTGACACTCTTTTATAACAACAGAATGCTTAGATTAGAATAGATTTAAAATTCAGACTTTGCTTCCGATAGAACGAATTCGTTATAAAAAATTCACCACGGTGCGGGAGATCCATTTGTACTTCAATTGCAAAGTAATTTTAAGGAAAAAATTTCTAATCGTATAAATAACCAGTGGAATGGGAAATTGCAATTTTTTTCTATTCGTTATAAAAGAAAATCGCAAAGCAATATTACTTACCGACGAATGTGAGGATTGTAACAGCAATAAATTCAGCTAATATTTTTTGCATTAAACTGTATGGTTTATATTCGTCGACATTTTGCATTTTAGCCTTAAATAAAATTTCTTTATTATTAAAAAATTTTGTTAGAATTGAACAACTTTTTAAAATCATCGATAAAAAGAATGAAGCAATAGCTTTGATCTAGAAAGTTTTGTCTAAACGTTGAATAAATTTCCAAATATAGTTGAATTCATTTCGATGAGCCTTAAATCATAATCTTTTTCTTCTTCACCACTGCACATTCTAAGGCGCCATGTTTTCAGCCTCCAATCTTTTGCTTTGTCATTGAAATTCATTTTCAGCGAGTGCGAATATAGAAACTATAGCAACCAATAGATAAGTGAATCTTTGGTTCAGCCATCAAAAATATTTAAAATAAAAAATATTTAGTTCAGGCAATATAAATGTCAACTTAAGCACAGTTCATTTCATTCGCCTATCATCCACCACCAAATAGCCAAATTTAAGTGAATCTCTTTTCTAGGAGTAACTCTATCCTCAAGTGACTCTGTGAATCTGAAAGGATCTGATACTCTTGACGCGATGTCCACATCCTCTGACGCGCATAATATTCCCAGTCCGGTGGTACATGCAAGAAATGCACAAACCGGGTAAAATAACCAAGGTGAATAACATGGATTCGCGAACCAGAGTAATTGCTCGAAACTTATCAAGGGGATCGACTCTCTAAATGCATGGCGAAGTTAGCCGTCGTAGCATTAAACGTCAGATAAGTTAGTTGGGTACCGGAAGCAATTGTCTAACTGTTTGGAAAAGTTGCCAAAGTATGAATGTCGCAAGGTTCTGAATACCGGTGCTTTGTTAAATTAAAACGACAGCAGCATGGCGGGACAGAAATCGCTATTGGAGCGATATGGCCTAGGAAATGGAGACGGCGATTCGACAATAGGATACTAATCCACTTTCATAAACCAACTATAACTCAGGAGACAATTGGTGAAATGGTACGGAATAGCAATGGTATGCCTGTTAAAAATATTAGAGATAGCCTCGTAAGATAGAAGGAATTCCAAACTTAACCATAATGTGCCATCTGTTGCGCACGTTATAGCTGAATCGCTTGTCATATGTTCATAAATGAGAACACCAGCGCAACAGGAAATAATTTCTGGATCCATTGTGAACTTACCATAAAAACAAATGCCCGCGTCCATACCGCTGCAATTCGAACTTGCTATATGGCTGCAATGCATGGCTGATGAGAGTAGAGGATATTAAGAAGTTATGTATCTTTGACCACTCATGCGTAGGATACATTTTACGAGTTCGCCGAGCGGATGAAATATCATATGATCGCACCCACCTTCACTCAAATAGTATTTTTGGCACTCTCTTCATCGCCCACCACAAAAATTAACGGTGTATATTTCGCCACTTACCAAACCCTATGATGGATGGCGTCAAAAGTGAGATGGACCAATCAAAATATAGTCAGAGAAGATTTTGGACGTGTAGAAAGACCAGCAGTATATGAACATTAACGGTGGAAAAAGGAGTAGCTTTTATCAGAGATGGCGCCAGATCGAGCAGTTTGGAACATCTTGCCTCTGTAGCCATTGGAACCAGCCTTACCAGTAGAGATGGGAACTATTAGAAATTAAAGGCTTTTTGCCATAATAGCGCTTATTTAAAAAGATATTTAAAAAGATAAAAGAAAAAGATAAGAAAAAAAGATATTTAAAAGATATTTTAATTTCAAAAATATATGAATTTTTTTCGAAAATTTTTTCTTTTTCTAGGAAGATCTCCCTTATCGTTTCTGGTTTATTGGCTACAAGCTTCTACAGACCAGAGAATTACTTAGAGATAAAACTACATATGGGTCCACTTGAATTCACCCTTCATGGCAAGTTTGCGTTTCTCAGTGGACAGATATGGAACCAATGGCTTTATCTTAGTTGAAGCAACAGACTTCGCCATCATACTATCCCTAAATAACTGACTACATAACTAAAGTATATAAACAATTAAAAGTCATACATCAAGATAAGGGGATGAACAAAGCTATTTTCCTTCATTCTTATTTTATTTTTACTTAAATTTAATTAATCCATCAGATTTATATTTTTTTATATTATTTGTTAATAATAAATTATCTTTATCTTGTGAACTATTTCTCGTCGATTACAGAGATTTTTTCGCTTTTGCGCATTTTGAAATTCATTATACTCTGCATTTACAAATTTATTTGCTACCTTTTTTGTTGGAAAGCATGATGTGCCATATGCCTCGTTAAAAGTGATAAAAAATGCAATATAATACGCAGTTAATACTTTGTGCATAACTTTTCTGATCGATCTAATTAAAACAATAAAGCAAAACAATATTCTGCCCACATTCGCAATTGAATTGAAGTTGATTAAGTCGGAGCTTTATTGGATATATAGAAAAAAAAATTTATTAATTTAAAATGTTTTTATCTGAATTCTCTAATAAAAATTATTTAATAAAATTTTGGAAATATTATAAGATAAATGGAATAGAGACATGATTAAGATTCAAAAATATATTCGTATCTTCAGCTATTTATATAACCATTTCTTAATAAATCTTCAACAGAGATCAGCTTGGCAAACAACAAAAATATTGGAGGATCTCCAGCATCAACTGAATTTCACCTATAATAGATATTCTCGATAAAAGATGGAATCACATCCACGTGATTGAAATAGAAATAATTTAATCACTCGATGATCACGCTCTCCTTTTGCTGTATTTCTTCTAAAGTAGTTGTTTAGAATTTTCTATTTGGCTGGCCTTACTGATTACAAAGTAGAATGAAACATCTTCACTTGCGAGTTTCTGATGGAAAATGCAATTAGATTGTTAATGGCAAATTTATTCGCATCGAGAGGCAAAATCGACTGGCATTAGATGAAACAACAGACGTTTCAGCCATAACTTTAGCATTTTATATTCATCTAGCAAATATTTTGAACTCTTATAAACCTATAAACCTATAATGATTACTTGTGTTTTTAATATAATCAAAATCTTTTGCTCATATTTTTTTATTAATCGTTCCATTATTGGCTTGGTTGCTTCCATTGGCTGCGAAGGTATGCTAATTGATCTGACAACCAAAAATATTTAGCCAGAAATATTTCATTTAACTCAATGTCTTAATGGCTTCGAAATCGACTAATAAACATTTAAATCTTTTTGTTTCATTAAACACATGGATGGTAAATAACAAATAAAAAGATATTTAATCTCTTATTTTTTTAAATGAATTGCAATGTACAAGTCAAAAACTATAAAATTATGATAATTTACTGCTAACAAAAACAAAACAAAACTTTTTTGCATACAAATTCATATTCTATAAAAATCTAAAAGAAAAATTACAGAAGGACTTGGTTTCTTCTCGCAAAAAATGAAAAAAGATCGAAATTTGTTTTGGTAAATTAAAAAAATTTTTTAAGTGAATCATTTGGTTTTAATAAAAAAAATTATTTAAACCATGCAAAAAAATAAAATGTCACAAAAAAACTATGGAAAAAATCAGTTTTTTTAATTGCATTTATAGTTATGCTCGATAATAAATAAATAATAAATCTCTTGTTTAATAAACCATGCAAATTTGAATAGCTATAAACATTTAAAATTATATTTTCTTCTAAAAGAGTTGAAAATTTATAAAAAGGAAATAAAATAAATTTCCTGATTCTTTACTGTTTACCTCATATTCATAATGCGGATTTCTTAAATAATTAAATTTTTACGCGAACTTATTAAGGAAATAATTAAAATAATTAATATATTTATATAATTATAATTAATATATTTTCAACAAATTCTAAAATTCAACAATTTTTGAGATTTTCTAATAATAATAATTTTTAATAATAAAGATTTTTAATTCGATACTGAGTCTATAATTATCTTAGATTTTAAAAGTAATATTGGATAAAAATCAAGATGATATAGCGAAGATTGGAATGAATATTTTTTTCAAGTTTTGAGCAACTGCAAAAATCAAAGTTATTAGACCAGCTGTAAATGCTGTAAATGCGGTGACAAAAATTCGTTCCATCAATATGTACTTTCAAACTTCACTTAGGCATCTCAGCCATCTTTAATCTGTAATATATCCAATCTTCTTTTTCATTTTTATTGTAATCTCTAATCTCCTTCTAATTTCCCTCTTCAAATTTTTAGACAAAATCATTTATAAAATTCATTTTGAACTAAAAACTGCTTTTTTCAGTTTTTAACAAATGAATGAAATATACAAATTTCGTCAAATAATGGTTGATTTCTTAATTCGCCTTTTGTTTTGTTCAGTTACTTTATCGTTGTTAATTAAATTTTGAATAGGTTTAATGAAAATCAGAATCGTTTTTTTTGTAACTTTTTGGATATATTCTCATCTAAAGGACGAAAAGTTGTATGGTTTAACAAGCTAATACTTACCAAACATACAAATATTTTATTATTTTTCGTTTATTCGCAAGCATATTGAACCATTTCTTATGTTTTCGCAGATAAAAAAGGGTTTATTTGATTAGGAAACAGTACTGTAACTATGGCGAAATCTTTTTAAGCTTTTCTTTTTGTATATAATGCAAGACTCTAAATTGTAAACTCTTAAAAAAAAGGTTATAAATTTTAAAAAATGTTAAACTCTACTTATATATATATATATATATATATATATTTATATATGGCCCTTTTTCTACCAGTCCGAGTATTCTGCGCATAACTGCTCTTAGTAATGCGTTCTTATGGATAGAATAAGAAAGATATTCGTGGAATCTGTTTGAGCCATTTTTCTAGCACAAGAGTCACAACTCCATGTGCTCATACTCTGCGATTATTTTGAACTTCATATCTTCTTTAGCTCTTTTTTCAGCTCCCTCGTATTGTTCTAGCTTCTCATATTATTTCTTCTTGATGTTTTTGTCACTTGGATATTGATATATCTATTACCATAGCTTTTTTCTGATTTCTCTTAACCACCATGATGTCTGGTTGATTAGATAATACTTATTTGTATTATATCTGTTCATCCATTTTAGCAAAATCTCCAACCGGTCTTGGGATGGTCATATACTGAGCAGATACTCCTGCTTTTCTGCAGGCAATCCCATCTATTTGACTTTTAGAATATGCTATTCTTGTCTGCATCTTGCATCCTACCACTATGTACTGGACTTTTCTGAGTATTTTTTGCTGATTCTTCACCTTGAGCCCTGTCGGATGCGGTAGTCCTTGCTTCGATGGATCTAGTGCTTGCTCCTGTTCTTATATATCCTTTCAGTAATTTTTCCAGTAACTGATAGGATTTCTCGATGCCATCCATCTGAGCTATTCATCAGTGGTACATTCCACTGAGAATTTTACTTTACCATAGTATTTTCTCGGCTTGATATTCTTCCATTACTGCTTCTTCCATTACTGTATTCTCATTTGGAATTATCTTGGTCCTGAATGAATATTCTGGGCCCATGATAACAGTTTTGATGCCCTCAAGCCTCACTTTCCCCCTTTTCTATTGGTGTGCAGCATTTAGGCTAAACATGGAATGGAAAATTTTTTGTATTCTAAGTTTCTGGTTCTTCACATCAATAATCTCCATATCTTCCTTTGACTCACTGTATTTATGGCGTGAACCTTGTTTTTCCCATTGGCCTGGGCTCTTCAGCATTTGTCGAATTCTTTAGTAGTACTTGAATCTTGCTATCTTTCTTATTTAATTGTTATTTATTTCATGCTTTCTCATCGTGCTTCCTACCTGACTGTGGGATATTATAATACTGTGGGATATACTTATATCTGCTATGAGCACGGCTAGTGGTTCCATTCTATCAGTCTTAACTATTTTCCTTCTCTTTACTACGACATTTCTCTAATCCGAATGATTTTTAAATGCCCCTCGCTATAGATTCGTGTTAGATGAATGATGAATGAGCAAGTCAATGCCTCGTTCGCTTTTAGTATATTTAGTTTAGTTTATGTTATCCACGTAGAGAGAAGATGGCTGATGGTATTTTCGCTCTTGAACTTGTACCCATATCCATTTCTTATGTTCAGACTGAAGGAGTTTGAACTTAAGCAGAGCAGTAACGAAGACAATATATTACCCGGATATATATCGCACTTGATAGTCACTTGTTTCAAATACCACAGCACAACTGAATTCTCAATGAACGCCTTTAGTATCCCATTGACTTCATAGAGAGCCAAAAAAGATCCAGTGGGGCTATTGAGTTACAATGCCAGCTGCCTACTTGATGACTGGCAGGGCATGGATTTAGCATGGAAATATGCCATATGGCGTGGATTTTGTTCTTCCCATTAATCTGATTCTTCAGGATTTATCTTGTCCTTTGGTTGTTTTATCTTGGTGATAATTAAATGTTGCAATCTTCCTTGCCTCCTCATCGCCATATGATAGTAAAGTATCAAGATGGTGAAGAAATACTTGTAGCTATATATCCTCTAAATGCCCTGATGGCAGGTCCACCCCATTTATTATCATTGTTTTTCATCTCTTTGCTACTATCTGGCCACATTCCTCTAATCCAAATGACATCCCAATGTCCTCGCTATAAATTCGAATTAGATGGATAAGCGAGTCAATATCTTGTTCACTTTTTGCATAACTTGATATTATCCATATAGAGAAGATGGCTGATGGTAGTTCCACTCTTGAATTTGTATCCATGTTCGGTTCTGGTTGTCTGACTGAGGGGGAAACTTATGCAGAACAATAAGAGAGGCAATGCATCACCTCGGTATATATTACACTTTATCAAGTGATTACTTTAGTTTATCAAGATAATTTCTTGTGCAAGCTCTTTCAAATTTTTGTATTTGATTTTTGGTATCCTAATTAAATCCTTATAATTTGCACATCAAAAACTAGGGCTAAATTAAATTAAATTAAAAAATATATATGTAAATATAAATAAGTAATTAAGTCGTTGGAGCTTTTCTGGCTAGGATCGATCCACTGGCTACGGCTAAAAAGTTTTTGTAGGAAAAAGGCTAAGTGCGCAGTATTACCTGGATCTTTAGCGACAGATTTATTCCTATCTGAGGCAGTTCGAATCTTTAAGTCCGAAATAATCACTCCTATCATACTTCCAATAAATGAGTGTTGGTAATAGAATTCACTGATTAATGAAGAAGCAATAATCAAGTCACAAATTTATTACTTCTTCTGACAACCGTATCTGGTTTAGCTCCATTAACTGTCAGTCAAACCAGAAATGGTGTGTTTGAAAAAGGACAAGAAGAGCTTGCTATATGTTATATATCAACATCTTTACTTTAATGAAAATTTGGATTTTCTCGATTTAAATTAATTTTGATGCAAAAAATTGAACTTTATTTCTGCTAAGAAAAATTTATAAACTTAAATATCTTTTATACCTGTTTTTTCAAAATTTTAATGATAAACTTTTGATAGAATTAGAATTTGATAGAATTAGAGCGAAGCTATTCCACTGGAATACCTATCTTTCTCTTACTTTATGGATCAATGAAGTAGATAATATAGTCGATATAAATCCATCTTATCCATCATATTTACTTTACAAGTCATAAAATTTATCATAAAATTATCATAAAATTTTTTACATTTGTATAAAGGCTTCGAGGACCTAAAATAATAGGTGGCCATGAGAAATTTCTTCTCTAAATGTTAAAGCAGTCTCTCCATTCTCCATTTCCATTTCAGGTAATCTCCATTTTTATAGGAATTCTACAAATTTTAGTTATAATTTTAGTCCATTCTAATAAATGCACGAGAGTATGAAAGAAAACGAATAAAAAATTGTTCAAATTTCATATTGAGAGGATTTATCTCCTATCTCTGATAAAAATAAACTTGTCGTTTAAAAATCATAGAAAAATTGCAAATTTTCCGTATTTCCATTAAACCGATGGAAATACCATGGTTCATTTTATTATATTGAATATAATGGAGTCAGTTTACGATAATTACATAGTCAGTAATCATTTTTACTAGCATTCTTTTCGATTAATTTTTTATGAAAATTTTCGAAAATTTGTATAACGAAAAATTCACAAAAAGTTTGCAAAAATTGAAAAAGATGAGCTTACTGATAAAAATATCACTTATGCCACACCATAAGTTGTAATATTATGCATCTATTTTGCATGCATTTTTATTTCTCTTTCTATTACAATGATTTCTCTTTCTATTACAATTCTATTTTACTTGTTTTTTACAGACAAATTTTTTTTCTAATTAATGCATTTTAACTAGTATAATTTTAACATTAGTTTTAACATTAGATCTATTAGTTTTTATGCATATCGTTGAGATTATACAAATCGGACTTCACCACAAGCCATAAAAAAATCATTTAAGAGATTAATATTTTCAAATTGAATTTCATAGGCTTTTCTCATAAATAAAAAATATGAACTAATTTCCTTCTAAAGTTTTCTCCAAAGTTTTTTGATGCATATCGAATTTTGCAAAATATTTTTATAAAAATTTCTACAAAATCTATTATTATCAAACTATCATGAAACATTCACTGAAATTGGCCTGGTAAAATTAGCTATTAATTCTTATAATCATATAAAATTATTTTTTCTAAAGGTTCATTATCAGTTGCTTTTATAGCCAAAATCTTTTTTAGTTTTCATAGTCTTTTTTCTATTTTTTAGACTATTTTTAAAGGAATATTTATGAAAATTAAGTATTCTCAATTGTATTTTTTACTTTTTTGACATTTCTTTTTGTTTTCAACTTTCAGTAATTATTACAAACAAAATAGAATAACCAAGTGGTTCTTGATGATTAAATTATCATCTGAAACTGCAACTCACCTTTTATCGTCAAGTAATTCTCTACCAAAAATTTCTCATCATACTGATAGCCCAGTAGAGCAAGACTAACCACTTAACCATAATTAGTGACAAAATTATTTTATTTAAGTGAAGAGACGAAGATATTTCGTTCATATTCGATATTGAGTATATATAATATTTTTCTTTTTCTTCTAATAGTTCTCATCATTACTGGTAAGGTTGGCTCTAACGGCTACAAGAATAAAATGCTTCCGAGCGGCGCGGTCTGATGCTATCGTCGACAGCAATAGAAGCCATTCTCTTTTCCATCGTTTAAGTCCATTTATTGCTGGTCCACCTAAACGTTCAAAATCTTTCCTGACCGTATTAGTCCAGGTCTTGATTGGCCCACCTCGCTTTTAACGCCATCCATCACACGAAATATGCGACAACTTTTGTGGTGGACGACGAAGAACGTGCCCTAACCACCGAAGGCGACGCTCTGTGATAACATTATTAATATAGATTGTGTCTGAACGAAGGTGGATGCGATCATATGATATTTTATCCGCTCGACGGACCCGTAAAATGTACCTTAGACAAGAGTGGTCAAAGGCAAATAACTTCTTAATATCCTCCACTCTCATTGGCCATATCTCAGAACCATATGGCAAGATCGAACGAATCATGGCTATATAGATGCGGACTTTTGTTTTAATGGTAATTTTACGATGGCTCCATAAAGATTTCGTCAACCGAAAAGACGCATTTCTAGCTGCCATGATCCGGCTATAATATCGTCTTTTGCCCGGCCATTTAGTATTAGAGTGGACCCAAGGTATTTAAAAATCGGGTACTTCCTCGACCGACAATGAATTTACAAAAAGAGGCACATATAATATTGAGCACTCAATGAATTCATATTGAGCGTGCTTCTAATCAATTATAAATGTTTCAAATTTATTAATGTTTAAACCTTGCAGCAAACTACCAGAAACAAAAAAAAGGAAACGGAAGAATAAAATATTTTTATGCATCTTATTATGTATGTTTCAGTTATTTTAAAATGATTATTTTAATAATAATGGTTTTATGTTTTGAAAATCAAGTATTTTTGATAAAAAAATAAAAAAACTCAATTTGAAGGATTATCTTTTAACTGATGCAGTAAAAAAAACTGATAAATTTTATTTTTTCTATAAAATTCTATAAATAAAATATTTCTTAAAATGAACTCTATTCACGCATTCAAATTTATGACACATAAATATTAAGCGCATTTTGATAAATAAGAAATTTGGAATTTATGAAATTTGTGATTTAAAATTCAACAAACAACTTTTAAAGCAATTTTGAAAATTTAAAGTTTACAGGTCTAAAAAATTGCTTATAAATTTAAAATTAAAAATTTATTATCTCTAAAATAGTAAAAATAAATATTAAATTTCATATTATTAAATTAAAAGAGAAATGACTGCAAAATATTAATATAAAATTTGAAGTACTACTAAATATTTGAAAATTAAATCAGAAAGATGCAAAAAAACATGCGAACAAGCAGCAATCAAGCAATGCGAATTAATCGACGAAATTTGGCAAAGACTTCTCATATGAGCCGTTGAATGGTTACTAGTTATGTTAAGATGCTAGGTTCTGTCTCTGACACGAGGAAACCTGTCATTTTTTTTTTCTTTTCTAACCACATGCTGAAAGATCATGATTTCGAACATAAAGTGAAGCATTTTAAATGATATTATGCTTGATTCAATTTTAAATTAGCCAAGAATAATGCTATCTAATATCTAACATTATCTAATATCTAACTCATTTTAAAAAACAGTTTTTTAATTAGAAATAATGATGAAAAAAATAGCTAAAATTTTTTTGAAAAATAGCTTAAGAATTGCTAATGACGATGGCAGTTTATTCCAGAAATTAATGGTACGAATGAGAAAGCCGTGAGTTTTTAACTGTGCAAATAGAATTTTTTAATTCTTGCTCATTACATCTCGTTGGGTTTTTATGAAAATTTTAGTTAATTTAACACGTCATCTGGCTGTTTTACCACTTTAATCCATAATTTCGTTTCCATAGGTTTTTGATAGGTATTTTTTCTTCTATCCTTTGAAAGTATCCTTCAACATTCTTTAAATTCGTTTATCAAATAAATCTAATTGAATGCTAATTAATTTAACTTATTTTTGTCAAAAATTGTTTCTCAAATTCATTTAGTCATAGATTCGACGAGAATAAATATTTTAAAATTTTAAGCAATTCTATTTCTATAGATGGTGAATGATATAAATTTCCACAATTTTAGAATATAGAATATAGGTATAACTAATATTTTAAACAAAATTAAATTTATTAATGACATTTTTATGAACTTAGTCCGCCAGTACTTCTATGTTCAAGTGATACTTTGTTTCATCATAGTAATCAATGAAGCCAATCAAATCAGAGATGATATACTGGAAAAAACAAATGAGTAGATGCAAGAGATAGGTGACATATTTGGCGCATATTTTAGAACCTTGCTTTTTAGAAAATATGGTTTGACTCGATCATTCAATGATTTTTCTTATTTACTATTCATGAAGGTAATTCTTAATTCTATGAAATTCATTATAATCAATTATTTATTTGGTTCACAAGATCTTCATTGCGTTTTCTTGATGAAAAATGGCCAGGCATTTTCCATAACTATTTTCTTCTATCTTATGATATCCCACCTTTTCGCTGGATTTTTCTTCGATCTTTCTTATTTATTCTCTCAGTGTTTTCTTTTAAATTACTGGTAAATATTCACCATATATCAAGAGAATTTATTTGCTCATCATACTATTTTTCCGAAAATATCCTCTTATTAATAATTCCAGTAGTTACTGGTCCACAATTCATAGATAATAGCAATCGCAACTTTTAACCAGTCAATTGTACTTATGAAACCAAAATGCTCCTGGAAATTGTGGAATTTTTTGGCAGTTTTGTAAATCTTTTATCAAGCTTCCTTGCTAACTTTGATATAATCCTCTAATATTCATTAACACTTCCAGAAAATTATAAATAATTCTTGTTCAGAAAGCCTATCCATTTACTACTATATCGCTGCCTTTCTATTTTCAATTTGGCTAGATTCCTTTTTCTCATTGCTTTTGTATTTCACTGAAGCTTAACATAGTGAATCTCTTCGAACACAATTTTTTTTACTATAAATGATTTTTTTTAAAATGATATATGGGTGCTACGTCATTATAGGATGAGAAAATGTTAGAAAATAAAATGGAAACTTATAAAAGTAACAAAATTATTAAAATAAAATAATTAAATAATGAAGAAAATAGAAGAAATAGAATTAAAGTTGGATCTCTGATATTTCTCATTTTCACCTTCAATGACAAGAAGTTTAGGATGCCTAGCGGAAGTTTAGGATCCCACTTACATGCCCTCGACGAAGCAACGTAACGCTCGATTATCTTCCTCAATCGAGAAAATAATGTTATCTTTTTTAATGAATGCGATTGATAGTTTAATTTTATCGCGGTTGGTTTACTGTTTTTTTTGTTTTTCTCTTTGTTAGTCTTTACACAGATAATTTATATTATATTATATATTATATCGATTCGGCTGATAAAGAGCAATACCGTCATTATCACCGTCATCTTTTCTGCAGTTTATTAAATTCGCTAGCTATTTATTTTTGTTAGTGATGAATTAGCTGGTTAAGCTGTAGTAATAAGGTGGCTATCAGCTATTCTTTTTTTTAGCATAATTAATTCCATTTGATTAGTCTTTATCGCCATATTGTTTTGTGATCACCCTTTATTGTGCCCACCAACGAAGTTCTGATCGTAACATTTCTGTAAACTGTCTAAGAGATTTATTTATTTATTTTTTTTCTTCGAATAGCATTCTCCATTACTGATTGTGCTAACTTCCCTGCTTATTAAGATGAATTGTAAGTTGGATCGAAAATCAATTATAAACAAAAATACAAGTGTGCCCGCAGTACCAGTAGGTTTTGACAGGAATCCTACCCATATGCCCCTGAACATACCACTCGATTATCTCGTCCTCAATTTTTCATTTATTCCTGACAAGTAACAGAAAGAGAACTATTTGTTATATATGCAATAATAATTTTGTAGTAACAATTTTAAAGTATAATAATTTAATGATTAGGTATGATTAATAAAATTTAAATAAAATTTCACGAGTACCATTTTAAATTTCTTGCAAATGATAAAATTAAAATTATAAAATTTCTAACAATTTGTTATAAATTGTGATATACAGCATTTATGACATTGATGATTAAATTTTTTCAAAAATCATTTAAACACATCGTTTAAATTATTTATACCTTTTCAAATAATTTTTTGAAAAATATTTTACGTTAATAGAGTTAATAGTAAATCACAAGATAATTGCAGCATAACAATTAAATTTGAGTTTATTATTCGTTCTGAAATAAAAGGCGCATAATTTCATTTTTCATTTAATCCTTTTATCCTTCGGTAGTTCTTTTGTTCGCAACAACAAAGATGGAAAAAAATATAAAAAATAAAAATGTAACTTCTCTGCAAAGTTATTTCTTTTTTTCTAAATTTCTGAACTTCTTTAATTGTTTATATTATCGTGACGGGCATTTATAATTCAAATGACTGGGGGGGGGGGGGGGGGAATATGCATTCGCGAAAATCAAAGCTGGTAAAGCCATAACATCTGGTTAGGGTAAAGAGGAGTGTATAGGGTCAAAGGACAATAGGCAAAACTCACCGCACCATGACAGTGGTCAAATAGCTCTTACGAGTAATCAGCGACTGTCAGTTTTCTTGATATTTTCATACCTAGTACTACTATTTCTTTGAGTAAAATAGCTCAATAGGAGCTTACTTACGCTTTGGGGCGCCGATGTTAAGGTCTTTTTCCGACAGGAATAACTTTCAAAAATTTAGGTGTTATTTGTGATTCATAATAACTTGCTAGCGATTCATAATATAAAATTTCTTATATTTTTTTTTTCTTATATTTTAAATTTCTTAGCTGATTTGTATCAAATTAAAAATTCATAATATAAAATTTTTCTTGCTTTCATTGCTGATTTGTATCGTCAAATGACTCCTTGGCAAATTTCACCTGGTCCGACAAGCTAGTACAGTGGATTTAGTCAGAAATGGTGAATGCCCTCAGTAAAAAAAATTGTTCATATTATTAACTGTGATAAATCAAATAATAGGAATAGAGAGAGGATGATAGGTGCATTCGGTTGTTTCGGCTAAGTAAAAGCAGGTTCTACTTTAGTATCTTTGTAGGAATAAATTTGCCCTTGAAATCCGGATGATGCCGAGACACCAACTGTATTTCTATCCTCAAGTGGTCGGCTAGAGCCGTCTCACGTCATCATTGCCGATAAAGATAGTCAAACTAGAATTGACGATTGCAAATGAGAATAATAGGAATATTTATTATAAATTATGATCTTTATTATAAATTTATTATCACAAATCGAGTTTTCGACAATTCGTCGCTTATATATTTATGAACTTTAATAATTTCTTTTGATCAAAAATTTTTGCACAAATCGTTGAAAATAAAGTCTTTATGGATGTCTTCGAAAAAAAGAAATGTATCAACTAAACATTCCAAATTTTTTACTTGTCAATTGAAAATTCGTAATATAAAATTTTTTGGTTTTTATTTTATTTATCTGGAAAAAATATCAAAGTTAAATTTTCTAGACGGATCGTATAGAGAGATGATTTGATTAGCTGATTACACGAATATCAACGAATTGGAAAAGAGGAAGAATTGTCTAATACAGGTGAATAAATATTTATAGCAAGCCTTTTAAAATTTTTGTCAATTTTATATCGGTGCTACTGTGGCTTATTGTATTTGATTGTGATGGTTGTTTATGAACAGATTGTGGCTAATGCTTTATTATTATATCACTATTTATAATAGAAATGAATATTTTTGCTGTGTCAATGATTATTTGTCAATCATACATGCACCTAAATTACTTTTAAGCTACATTTTGAAGATGGTTATTTTCTTCTTTTTCTAACAGCTCTCACCACTACTGGTTAGGCTGACTGCACTAATTACAAGGGTAAGATGTTTCCAAGCAGCGCGATCTGATGGCATTTTCAATAGTAAAAGAAACTATTCCTTTTTCTATCGTTTAAATCCATATATCACTGGTTTCCCCTATGCGTTTAAAATCTTTCCCGATAGTGTCAATCTAGGTCTTGATTAGCCCACTTCGCTTTTCCACCCATTACATACAACGAAATTTGTATCAACTCGTATGGTGGGCGTCGAAAAGTGTGGCCTAACCAGCAAAAATGACGCTCTTTGATAGTACTGTTAATAGAAGTGGTAACTGAACGAAGATGGATGCGATCATGTAAAATTTTGTCCACTTGGCGAACCCATAAAATGTACCTTAGATAATAAGTGGTCAAAGGCAGATGACTTCTTAATATCCTCCACTCTCATTGGCCATATCTGGCAGTCATATAGCAAAATGAAACGAATCGCGGATATAGCGGCTATATACACGGACTTTAGTTTTTATGGTATTCTTGAAACTACTCCATAAAGGTATCGTCAACCTTAAGAAAGCATTTCTAGCTACCAGGTTGCAATTTCATAGATGGTTATTTTATCATTTCTTTTTTGTCAAATATGAGTTATTCTTTGTTTTTTCTTATATGGAGTTCATTTTTGCCAAAATGTAGTAAGTGCTTTAAAAAAATCCTTAAAAATTTCAAAATTTTATAAATTGAATTCATTAAATATTTTGTGCAGTGTCTTAAAGTTTACATGCAATATAGTATATTTTAGCTTTCTAAGATTGCCTGTACCAGATGTATTGAAATTTTTCACTGTATCTCCACTTCTTAGCATAATAAATTCTGGAATGCTATTTAATTTTGCATATTATGCAAATTACATACAATAAATTACATAAAAGAAAATTGTTTATCAGCCGACTCGAATTCTACTCGAATTTCCTTATTTCATAAACAAAAATAGCGATCTCTTAACAATTTGCTTCATTTCTCGAAGACGAATCTGACTTTTTTTATTCTTAAATTTTTATCAGTCTAGTATATTTTTATAATATATCTTCTATAAATTTCCATTTAAACTTGCAGCATTAATTAACAACAAAGTTTAAAAGATTTAAAATCATTCAATAATGGCCTTAAATAAAATTAAATGAATAAAATAAAATTCATTTAATATTATTAATGAAAATTTCTGAAAGTTTATAGAAGAAAGAAACTGTAACTAGAAAAAAATAAAATTCTATTTAACAATTTTTTTTTCACCTTTCACCGAATAGCCTAAAATACTTCACCGAATTCCCTGAAATACTTTTTTCGCTTTAACTAATATTTTCAAGTACTTTATCTATTCTTAAAAATTAACGTAAGCTAGTAGTCAATTCTTAAATAAATTTGTATACGAAGATAAGGCCAAAATATTGGTTACTTTAAAATTATTTTTGCAAACTTAAAAGTTAAATCTAGAATTTAATAATTTATATAATTTCTATGTATATATATTATATAATTTCCCAAAAAAACTGCTTATATTTTTCTTTCTTCTAATAGCATATACCATTCCTGATTTGGTTCACTTAAAGGATAAAATCTCATTTCCAGAGAATATCCAGGTTTGTTTTTTGTTAATGGGTTTATTATCGTTGAGGACAGGAAAATGTGTTGGCTTGACCTTATTCGAAATGACATACCAGTTGTCCATTATGTCTCTGCTTTTATGCAATATTTGCTAAAACCATTTTATTTTCATTTCATTTAATTTATTTAGTTTCAACTTAGCTGGTTACTGTTTCTACTACAAGCGTAAATATTTTGCTTGTTAAATATTTGTATTTCATCAATTTTTCAAACTGAAATGCTCGATGGTGCCATCGACCCACATATATTTCTATCACTAAGTGACTCCCTCGCAAAAATTTCGAATCATATAACAACCAGTAGAATTAGTTTAACCAGAAATTATTCATTTACCCATTTCAATTTTTCATAAATATTAAAATTTCACTTCCAATTTTATATTAAAAGTCAGCTCAAAAAAATCAGATTTCTCATTTTTACGTTTTTTTTTTTTTAAAATTCTCATTTTTGATTTGAATAGTATATAGATTTTTCGAAAAAAAATCATTTAGCATTAATTCTTAGAAAATTTGTACTTTTATTAATTAAGAAATTATCATATCAATTTTTTTTCCACTTCATTTATTCGCATCATTAATCGTTAATTAATTAATTAATTTATTATTTAATTCACATCTTGTTGTTTGAATTTATTCTTCAATTTAAATAGTGAAATTAATTAATTAAACTTAAACTTGTGATATTATTTTCCTGTTTTCACGTTTATATGTTATCTATCTAATACCTTTCTAGCAGAGATTTCTCATTCCTCGTAGTGAATTTCTTCGTAATAGAGCCAACTAGAAATCGTGAGCAGCTATGTATTTCGGTTAAACGATATATTCGGTTTTGTTGCTTCTAAAAAAAATATTTCTGGAAAACTTAAGAAAGGCATTGAAAAATTTCTTTAGAATTTTTTTTCTCATGAAACCATTTATCATTGAATAAATTAAATAAATTTGATAATTATTTAAAAAAGAAAAATACGTATTAATATTTTGCATTGATAACAGCTAGCAAATGCGATCTTTGATTTTTATTTTTGTATTTTGCATATCAGTCAACGTTCTCAAATTTGATCATTTATATTCTTGATAAGATTATATTTGCAAATCAAAATTATGTTGGTTAATAATTTTACTGAATTCCATAAGTTCAGAGATTTCTTTTGCTATTTTCAAAAAAATTACAAATGGCAGATGAGCGAAAAAATATATTTGCTAAAAATTGACTTAGAAACACTATTAAATACAAATATTATTCAAGAGAAATATATTTTACCGTGAAGATTTACCGTCACTATATTCTGGTAGCGCCATTTATTTTTTAAAAAGTGTTACTAGTATATTTTATATTATATTTATATTATATTTTATATTATAGTATATTTTAAGAAATTTAGAACATCTTTGTTGAATTTCGTGAACATTCTCAAAATCTCTCCAACTATTTTCCTTAAAGATTCCGCGCATCGTGCTTCTGTACCTTGGCGCATTAGCAATATAAGCTCTTTTATACTATTTTGATATATTCCCAGACCTATTTGTAACTCCCTAGCATCTCAATTATCTTTTTTCTCAATTATCTTTTTTCATGCTTCTTCAAAGCTTTCTACGTACTTTTAACGTGGCTGCAGCCATAAACTATAAAATCGCAATATTGAGCCACAAGATGAATTAAAATGTAAGAAAGGAATAATGATGATCTGTTTGCTGCAAAAGAAATTTATAAATATATCAAAAGATGTTTAAACAATTTAATGAATTTTTGAAGGGATATCAGTACATCGGGATTTGAACTAGTATCATACTAAAAAACCTCTATCATAAAACTTCATCATAAATTTCGGTTTGAAAATTTTTAATTTTGTTTAGTAGCCCATTCAAAGAAATTAAAGTGGTAAAAGGTGATTACTGAAAGCATAAACAAAAGTTTAGCTCCATTCGCAGTTTCTAGTTTGGCTTGCACCACTAGCTCCTGCAATAAATAACCTTTCGCTAGAGAGAATTAGGTGCAATACAACTTGCTTGCGATCAAAAGTTAATTACGCTATAATGAAGCGACATTCCATCAGCCATTTTCTAAATAAATGTTTATAATCTAAGTTATTGAAATATGGAAAATTCGCTGAAATAATTTATAATTGATGAAAGATATTCAAAACTAGCAACCACGTACGATTGAGGAAAATCTATGAATTATAAATCATTCCTATTTTTCTATATATTAATTCAATTTTAAATAAATTATATATATATATATATATATATTATCATTTAATTATTTAATATAATTGATAAAAGAAAAAAAAGAAATATTCCTCAATTTTTTGATCACGCAAGCAGATTAATTTTTTAAACGGATATTTAGGATTATCATACGTTGATTAAATTTTTCGGAAAACAAAAAATGCATTGATTTCTGCTCATTTTTTTTCTTCAGTGCTGTGTCCTTTAAAAACTAACATACATATATATTGTAGTATTTTAATGAAGATTTAAGAAATTGCCGTGATTGATGAAAACTGTTATTCTTTATTATTAAAGTTGAATTTTGTCATATGTTTGTCAAAAAGTATGATTATCTTTGCCATGGATTTACTTGGGAAAAAGAAGTCACCAGATTTTTTAATGCATGTTTGCTTGATCCTCTTAGCGTAATTAATAAATGCTCATCATTTATCCATTTCGTTACCATGCAGTAAATAATGTTTCTATGTTTATAAATTATTGGCTTCTGATCCGCACCAGTCAGGAATAATATAATATAAACTTTTTCCTTGAATTAATTCCAACCAATCAAAAACTAATTCTCATCTGAATTTCTTACGAAATTTGATCTTACGAAAATTGCACGATTTTGATTTTTTATTTTGATACAATAATTGGTGGGAAAAAAATAGGAAAAGTTTCGCAGAAAACTGCTAAATTTGTTGAAAGATAACGGGATTTCAAAGATATTTCAAAAACAAGTAAGTTTTAATATCCTTACAGGTTTCAATTTTAATTCATTCCTGTTAGCAACAAGCAAATGATCAAAAAATGTTTTGAGGATCGCTTTAAATTAGTCTCAAAAAATCTAGAATTCCACGTTGTTTTTGGAAAGTAATTTTTTAAACTTTTTTTATATGCCAATTTACTACTCTTTTAACAATAATACCATTTTTGACTTGTTAATTCCACTGATTATTCAAAATTTGGTGATAGAAATAGGTTGATTACTAACATCTGGATTTCACTTTTAATGGCAGGTTTATTTTTTAATGGTGGAGGAGAAAAACTCCAATGAGTCGAGTAAAATACGACTCGACCGCCCTGTCGAAATCGTCTACTACTATTTCATTTATCCGATATAACCTAAAGGGCAAATAAATAATAATTTTTAATTTGCAAATAAAAATGTCCATGCAAACAGGCATGTCAAAATATCCTTTCAGGCGAATAGTCAATATGTATTTCCAAACAAAATCGCGAAAAACATTAAAATTGTACAATAAACTGATGTGTGTTGCTTTTTTCATAAAATTTCATATAATTAACTGAAAAAAAATTTTTTTCGATTTTTTAAACTAACAGCTCATAATGAATGCATAATGTGTAAATATTAATCTTTTCTTGCTAATAATCTAATAAGCATTTTTTGCCGATATTTAATTTTAAAATATTTTTCTTATTTAATTCGTTGATTTTTGTCATTTTAAAGGGAAGAAGTGGCGTTATGCACTTCAAAAATCAAAAAACTTTACAAATATTTTTTCTACAGTTTCTAAATTATCAATTCAAAAAGATTTTTTACAGATTTTTGAGTAGGCAATACCATATAACATAATTTTAATTTTAATTTAATGATTTATATTAATATTTATTCACTCATTCACTCTGAATTTATATTTTAACTGTTTACCGTATTATTATTTCTTTCGGGTTTTTTATCCATTCTTACATATTCACTAATTATGTCATGATGATGTGAAGAATCCTCTATTTAGGAGTGTTTTTTTATCATAAGTTCTTTAACTTGAAATACCATATAACCATATCAATGCCATATAACAATTTTAATTTTAATTTAATGATTTATATTAATATTTATTCACTCATTCACTCTCAATTTATAGTTCCAAATTTTTTTTTTATATTTAAGGCAATATGTTCGAATGTGCCTGGATTATCATTACAAGAATCACAGCTCATCCCAAGCGCCCTTCGCAAAAATAAGCATATCGTTAAAAATCCGCTTGAGATCCAGCTACTTCCATCCTCAAGCGCTCTCTGGCTAAAGTATCTCGTAGCAAATAGATCAAACTTAAGCAGAAAACGATGGGCGCTGTTCATCATAATAATTCATTTTCTTCTTGTTAAAATTGTTATCAATACGAATACGAATTTGATACGAATACGAATTTGAGACACAGTTAATCATTCGAAATTATTTTTTTTATCACTGAGCTTGCCTAGTCGATAAAATCATTGATAAATTTGATGTTTGCCACCATCATATATGATGGCAATTTTATTTGCTTCGTGTTATTATTTGTCTATCAATCTATCGCTCCTTTTTTAATCGGTTTAAACTTTCCTATAAATGCTTGCTTGCTTTATTTCATCATTTTCGCACATTTTTAATATTTCTCTGAATATTTAAATTTATTTCACTGACTGTATGACGGAGAGAAGAGAGGAAGGGAATAGAAGGGAGCAGTGTATTTCATTTTAGCAAATACTATCAACGATCTCCATATCAGTATTTGCATTGCATTTGCCTATCATCAAGTTAATAATATAATAATAATAATAATAATAATAATAATAATAATAATAATAATAATAATAATAATAATAATAATAATAATAATAATAATAATAAATAATAATAATAATTAATAATAATAATTAATAATAATAACAATAATAATAATAAATAATAATAATAATAATAATAATAATAATAACAATAGTAATAATAGTAATAAATATAATAATAATAATATAATAATAATGATAATAATAAATAATAATAAATAATAATAATTTTAATAATAATAATAATAAATAATTTATTGATAAAATCATTTACTTCTTTTTAGATAAATTTGATTTAATTCCGATTTCTTCCATACTACTTATTGTATTTAGACATTTATCAGTGGTCGCCTCGCCATACATATTTCTGAGAATGATCCGAAATATATCTCTTTCGTTAGATTACCTGGATTTTCTGAAATTTTGAATTTTGATTTCAATCGTTTTTTAACTAATTTAAGTATTGATTTTACTTGGTGGAAAAAATGTTTCTTCGTTTCTTTACGGGGCGTTCGTAGACTAATTTATTCGCAAATGTCATTACTGATAATAAACGTGCTTTTTATATTATATATATTTTAATAGTGATAACAATAGTATTAATAATAATAATGAAAATAAGAATGAATAAATAATAATGAATAAAAGCTGCACAGAAAGAAACAAAAAGTTTTATTGAAATTGATGATTATTTTTAAATCAAACGACTGGATTTAAAAAAATTTTTGCGTTAAGCGATTCGATTTATCGCTAAATATTTTACTAGTTATGAATATTTATGGCTTTTTCCACTTTATTCGTTTTTAATTATTTGTCTAAATGAAAGAAATAAACTTTAATAATGAAAATCAATTATTAAAAAAAATATGGATCGAAAGCAAGTTTTACGAAATCATTTTTAGAAATTTTTTCGCCGTTAATTTTTTCAAATTTTAATGTTATTCGCTTTATTTAAATTAATTTGAATGTTGATTTTATTTGGTGAAAAAAATATTTTCACTAATCGCACAAAATATGCACTTTTCAATTTCTTTTCAATTTACAGGCGTTCATCGACTAATTTATTCGCCAATGTCATTTAATGCAATAACTGACAACAAACTTATTCCATCCGATTTAAAAGATGATCGATTGTCTTTAAAAAGGACATTGCCACTGGATCGAATTTCGTTGTTAATGAATGTTGTTCAGGTCAGCGGGACTAAAATTTATTTATTTAGAGAGTCTAAAAATTTGAAAAACACAGCATCCAGGAGCTATTTGCTTTTGGCATTGAAGGGCCCAAAGAAGCACCAGACCAAGATCCACTGGATACTTTTATACTCTGAACATGTGTACTTTTGGCTTTTGGCTTTTATTATGAGCAATGATTCAATGAAAGGTTTATTTATTATTATAATTCCTTTAGTTTTTCTTCCATTTGAATTTATTTATTATTAAAAATTTCGCTAGTTTAATTGACTAAAATCCTTTCTTCTTAATTTAGCTAATATTCGGTCTTCAGAGTAGCAATTGATTACAGTAAGTATAGAACTAATAAAGTACTTTGTGTGAACAGCAAATTCTAAACGTCGGAGATCATTAATGAAAAAGGAGATGAAAAAAGAAATTTTTGAAGAATAGGAGTGTAGAGAATATTCAATGTTTGCAAAGGCATCATTCAGGCGATTCGTCCGATATCCAACATAATATCCAATTAACCTTCAACGTTATCCTTAATCCTTAATCCATTTAATTAATTCTTGTCCTACATATTATTAAGTGAATATTGTACATCATCGCATTATCTCTATGCACAACTAATTGGATATATTATTTACATGAGTAACATCAAAATTCTTCTAAGTTTTTTTCTTGGTGATCGCCTATTTTTTAAAATTTTTTTAAAACTGAATCGACGACATTCACACTAATTACTGTCACAGAACAACAACAGTCTATAAAAATAAAATCATAATATTTAAAATCGAATGAGGCGGAGAATGAGTATGATCGTATGGTGTACTGCTTAGATTATCATTTGGAGCATCATAGATCGGTGGTGCCTCTGGCAAGAGTAAAGCGGCCTTTAATATCTGCATTTTTATCGCTCACTCCTTGGTAAAAATTTTTAACCGTACGAAGAACCAGCGAAAAAAGCCAAACTAAAAACAATAAGTGCGATTAATATTTTTGTCAGAGAGTCAGTAAGTAGTAAAAAGAAAAAGTATACCTCCATTATCATTCGGAATTTTCAATTACAAATTTTTTTTCCTGGTCAGATAAAGCGCTGATTTGTAAATTAAAATAAATTTGTACTAAAATCTTAGAAATTGAAAATTATTATTTGATTGTTATATCAATAAAATTCGATATGATAAAATTATTATAGTGCGCAATAAAAATTGTTTTTAAATCCTATTATACAAGGAATCGCTGTTTTACAACTTGTTTCTATATTATTCTACTTTAATCATTTTATTAACATATTTATTTCCAATATAAATTTCTACTTTAGCAACAAAGGTTTGGACTTGGACAACTGAAAAAATGATAATAATGAGAGAGCTAAGATTATCTTTACGAGGGATTTGTTAATTTTAAAACTACAAACTACATTTTTCATTTAATTTATTCCAATAATCGACTTATTTTCCGATATTTTTATGCATAATTTAAATTAGCGCTACATAAATTATTTTTCTTTTACTCTAATCCGGCTTATAGCTGTATATCATCGTTTTTTTGTTACAGTTGATTCATATTTTTAATAAAATTTCATATATCTTATAAAAGCGATAGAATTTCCAATCAATTTTCATACCATTTTATTCTTCCCATAAATCCTAAACATTTTATAACTTTTATTAAATTTATAAATAAAATTGTCAAAAATTATGCGAAAGTTGCATTTTTAAGGATATTAATCATATTCAATTTATGCCCTACTTAAGTTAATTTGCTATTATATATATTTATCTATGGGTCTGTTACAAATATTATATCTTAAAAGGGAGCAAAAGAACTGAATATTTATGGCTTACGCTATCATATCCCTGCTACATCCCGCAAATTTAAACTTATCTATAAAATATCGAGGTGATTTGGGGCCCACTTGTACCTGTGCGATATTATATTATATTATATTATATTATATTATATTATATTATATTATATTATAACTATAATTATAAAATAACTGTAATCTAAAAGCAAGTCGTAACTGAATTTTTTTTCTCGTTTTTTTGATTTATATGCGACACGGAATAAATTTCTCAAATCTATTTCATCATTTTTTTTATTTGTTTATTTCCATCACATCCATTATCATACTTACTTATATACATACTTTTTTTGGAATTCTTTCTGGACAATTATCATACTCATAGTAGTTTCCCATAAATTTACGATTAATTTGCAAAAATCTATTCGCTTGTATTTTAATCCTTTTAGTCACACAATTGTAAGGAGAATAATCTCTTCCCGACCAATTCATCAACAGATTCATTTTTCCTCGTGATTTCGCGATGAAAATCATATAATTATGTCATTTCGTCCGAGGCCCTGCCTTTGTATACCCTGTTTTAGTTTTTGTAACGTTTAATTATTATTATTATATAGTGAGAAAGAAACTCCCGAGTAATGTTGATAATCCATCTTTATTTTTATTTTCAAACGGCTTTTTGACGAAGAGACATTATTCTAACTGGTTGCATTGACAGAAATGATGAGCGACGCAACAAAAAAGCAAAAAGCACCGCGGTCTTTAGGCATTACGCACTATTTTGCGCCTAAATAGTTGATGCCAGTAGCATAAATTTAAGTTCTTATTCGTTGTAGATTACCATATTTGTATTCATTTGTTCCATTAGTATTATTTAGTATGAAATGTTCACTAGGATTAGTGGCTGGTTTCTATGTTTGTTGCGAGTATTGCATTTTCCGAATATTTTTTTACAAGCATGTTTTTTTGTTCGTTGACTGGAATGGTTATCTAACTTGTAGATCTTTATCATACCTTCTTAATATCAATTTTACAAAAGAACATGCTTGTTATTGAAGCCCTGAGTAGAGATGAAAATTTAGGTCATTTTTATTAGCTTCGAAGTTTTCTTCTATTCACCAGTTGATGAATGGCTCCGAAATTTAATTTATCATTTTTCTTTCCTTTCATAAATATTTTTGAGTTGTTTCATTTGAATTTCAAATTAAAATCTGCAAATAATGGTTCAGTAGTGACCGTACGTTTATCCAGGAATATATTCAGAACACAGCACACAAATAAAACAGCGAAAAAATATTTCACTGCTACTATTTGATAACTATGAAATTGCGATTAAATTTAGAGAAATAGAAAGTTGGGAAGTTGATTTTTTTTTTCATTGTCATTGGCTTCGGCGAGATACTAATTAATTTTCGTTGATGAAATAAAACTATTATTTTTTGAAAGTATTTAATAAATTTCATTCCTAATTTTCAGAATTTTTTTCTTGCTGAAAAAAATGAACGCAAATTTTCAAAAATTGTAAAAAAATTATAAAAAATTGTGAAAGATAAAAATATCCAATAAATCCTATGTCTTTTGAAGAAGGAAAATTTGGTAAAATTTGGTAAACTTTATTTATTGTAAATTTTATTTATGGAAATTTATTTAGCAAGGATATTTGGCAAATAATTATTATTTTTCATAGGTCTATCACAATTTAATAATTATTTTGCTAATTATTATCGTCCATATAATTATAATTATAAATTTTCTTAATTTTTTAAATTTTTCCTTCTTTTCTTTTTGGGTTCCAGGTTTTATACTTAAAACCTATATCCTCTGCGGATAAATACGTATTAATTATGTGATGCAATGAGTCAAAGATTTTACCTTCTAGTCACCAGGGAAAAAAAGGCTCAATGAGTTGTTGCTCTATTTCGGATGCAGAAATTTCTACTGCAACAGCTATGAACCTGGCTTTTAAAAATCCGATTTGGACAAAAAAGCCAGAAAAACCAGCCTAATTAATGGGAAGCATCCTTCAAAAAAAAATCTCCAGTGATATTTATGTGTCAAAAGATTCAAATTATCGCGAAATGAATCTTCTTCATTTCTTCACTTTGTCAAATTTGGTTTTTCCTATATTTAGGCAGTTTCACTGATTAAAATTGAATAGGGAAAGAGTAGGCGAGTGGCTTTAGATTAGGTTTATGCCTGTCATTAAAAAATTCTGGTGTTGCTGATACCTGTATTTCTATCGATTAAGTGACAAAAATTTCTAGCCGTATTTACAGCCAGCCAGGCTCTAACTGAAGCTGGCGGTAACCAATAACTTTAATTTTAATTTAACTGTCATTATTTCAAAATTCAAAGACATCATAATAGTAACTAATTAAGGAAAAAACTTTTGTTAGCATTCATTTTTTTAAAATTTTATTCAATTCGTTTTAAAAATTTCTAGTAGCATGAATGAAAAATAAATAGCACCTTTTTCTTCAGAAAATATTTTAAAATTTTCATTAAAAATCTCATTTTCTACAATATTTTTCACTTTTATTATATCGAATAATAGTAATTAATAAAGAAAATTAAATAATACGCTATAATAATATGAATTTTTTCAAAATTTTTGCTTGCTTTAGAATAATTTCATTCAACGCCATTTATTATTTCCATGGTAATAGAATAGAATTTTTTTTCTAATTCACTTAAAAATTTGCCTTTTTTTGCACATATTTTTTTCAATATTTTTAATAAATTTATAATTTTATGGATTTTATGGATTTTTCAGTTTGAAAATTGAAGAAAATCAATGAAGCAGCTCTGACTTCGTTTCGTTACTATAGTTTCATGTTTATATCCATGCATTGACTAAATTCATAATTTCAATTGCTTTCTTATTTTTGCAATTAATAAATAATTATGATTGTCTGACTGATTGATTAGCTTTATTGATAAAAATTTTAAATGAATAAATGGATTTCATTTATATCTATTAATCTATATTGTTTCAGTTTTTTAACAACAATAAGCTATTCAGCGTGGAGATTTTTTTTCGAAATTCTTTTTAGATTATTTTGCTTTCTTTTTACTGAATTCAAATGTTTCGTGAAAATCATTTCGCTTACAAAAAAATAAACTCAAATGCGATTAAATTTTTTATCGCTTAGAATTCATTTATGAGCTAAAGAAATGATTGGTTAGTGAACTATAATAATTCTGTAATAATTTTCAATATCATTCCATAAATAGAATAAGGAAGAAGGGAAAGTAATGGTCTCATTTTATATAGCAAGTGCTGATTCATTTTTTTATAACTTTTCTTTTATTAAAATTTAATTCATTGGCAAAATAAGTTCACTATAGGGTAACAAAAATTCAATAAGATCATTTTTAATTTATATAAAGCCTAAGCCTAATTTTGATCCCTTCCAATCTATAAAATAATAATTCAACCAGAAAATGATTTGCAATCATTATGGGAAATAAGAATTATGCCGCATCTCATGGTGCAAGATGGAAGTTGCATATTGCATATTAAAAAATATATTATTTTGCTATCTTAATATTTTTGCTACATAAGCTGGTTAAAACAAATTAAATATGAGAAGAATATATCTCGATGGATTTATATATTAAAGCGGATTGTTGAAAATAAAAATTGACTAATGTTGTTTTCCGGATTCAACAAATCTTGGCATTGTTTTTTTCAGCTACGATTGTCAGATTTTATAAATTTTTCCGTTTTTAAAATATTTTTTTAATTCTTTATATTCTAGAATAAATTTTATTTGAAAAAAATATACATCACAATTATTTATTCAAATAATCCTCTTTTCTAAATTTTGACGCGAGTCCGTAGATGGATATTTTTTGTTGCATTTAATGCATAAAATTAACTGTGTAATGCATAATAAAATTAATTTAGAAAAAAATAAAAATTAGGAATAGTAAGTCGGTAGCACTTCTCATTAAGCTCGCTTCACTCGTTATTAAAATATTTTGAAAAATGAAAAATTTTTGCCAGGAAGTCACTTGGGGACAAAAGTACTAAGAGGATTGTCAGCAGCATCCGAAGAAGTATTTTAGAATAAAGTATCCCCTTTTAAAGTGAGCTTATTGTATTTTTTTAAAAATTAAAAGAGATATGAAAGTTTCCATTTTTATTCTTTAAAAATTGAAATATTGCCATTCTGTTTTGTTAATATAGGTTGGTGGCCACTCTTTCTTAGAGAGGCTATACTTGCTGAAAACTTTGAATTTCATTAAAAATAAATAGACCATTTCGTCAAGCTGGATTCCAACTACGAGCTTTTTAACCGCAGCAATAACGATATACACTTTGAGAGCTGGAGTTACCGCGGCTGCTGGCACCAGGCTTGCCCTCTCATAGGTCCTCGTTAACAGGTTTAAATTGTACCCATTCCGAATAAGCAACTCTTCCTCTAACACCAAGTGCTGATCTAAATTTCAATAAATTCAACGAAAAATTCATCGAAGAGATCCACAGACGTTAAATATCTCAGATCCAGTTTCATACTTAATGATCATACGAAAGATTCCAACTCAGATGGGTGCAGCAGGAATTACTTTTTTTCCCAGACGAAACCTCTGGAATAGCGGCGAAATCAGCCTCAAAATAGATAAAATAAATAAAACAAATAAATAAATAAAACTTCGCACCTATCGTAATAGACGCAGTCCTATATTGCTGCGAATGAGAGTGGAAGATATCAAAAAACTATTGATCATTTTAAGGAATAAGTACCTGTCAAATGGACGGTATGATTGCATTCAGCTTCGCTCTAAAGCAAAATCGTCACAAAGTGTTACTATTATGCGCTAATTTGGCCATATTTTTCTTTGTCCACCGTAGAAATTGATGCATACCTTGCTAAACTTTAAATTGCATCAAAAGCGAGGAGAAGAGCCAGGATCTGGGCCGATACGTTAGGAAAGATTCTGAACTCAAAGGCGGTTCAACGGCACCTAGGCTTAGAAGTTGAAAAAAGGAATGACTTCAGCTAATTAATTTTAAGAATATCATCTGGAAGATTTACTCTAGTTGCCAGTGGAGCCAAACCAAACCAGCAATGGTGCAAAAAGAGTGTGATTGGAGATCTATTCTAATTCATTCTTAATTCCATTTATTCTATTTTCGATTATCTGTTGCTTATTTTTATGTTTTATCATTTTCATAATATAGCTCATAAATAATTTTTACATTCTTTTTGAATAAATAAATTATCGCCACTAGCATTAAACAATTTGGATAAAATAAATTTTTCATATTTTGCTGGAATTTCTAGCATCTAAGAAGAAAAAAATTAATCAATCTTGATATTTTTTTTTATATTTATCCTAATTCTAATTTTAGAAAAAAAATTTTTTAATTTGTATTTTATTTAATTACGCGTAATTTTCATAGACAATTAAAAAAATATAAATATTTCTGGAAATAGAGGGGCATTAACGTATTCTTCAAAAAAATTTTTTTTAAATTATATTTTGCTTAAAATATATTTTTCTAAAATTATTTGAGGAATATATATAATTAATTAAATATAAATAGTTAATAATTAATAATTATTAATTATTATTTCTTTCTCTGGTTAGGCCCACTCCACCGGCTATTAGTGCAGCTGAAAATTTTTTACCGAAACATTTGATGGTACAAATGAGTGGTCAGAACCAGCCGGATCTTTGTAATGAAAGCTTTAATTCTATCCGGAACAGGATTCGTCTGCTTCTTAACATGATAATATAATCAGAACCACTATTCATTCGGCTATGCTGTTCATCGGAAATTTATATGAAAAGATTAAAACTGCAACTATTTTTTCGATCATTTTTTTTCAAAGGAAAAATTTGAAGAATTGTGCATTTTCTTCGTTTTCATTTACGAATTTTTTTGGAAAATTCAAAAAAAGTTTCATTTGTTCAGAAACATCTTAAGGATCAACACTCTGGATTATCCATGTCTAAACGTCCAGTGCCTAGTGGCTATAATCATTCATTACCGATTGGCAGTGGGTTGAGCGCACATCAAACACTTAATATGAATTATGCTATGGGTCTGTTACCAAATTCTTCATCGGTTGTACAACAACCTTGTGTTTCGCCAATCGTTGCTAATACAAGTACTCCTATTGCAGTTATGAATCCTACCGCTACCGCGCTTACAGGTATATAATCACTTTAATTCCAAATTTCACAAGTTAAGAGTAAGTTTTTCAAAATTGTATATTGAAAGTTTCATAAAACTCACACCCTATGTGATTTATGTCGTTGATTGCACGAAATTAAGTATAGAAATTTCAGCAAATCCGAACACAACCCCACGATTAAACTTCCCACAGAATTTTCATTATCAACTCGCAGCTATGCAAGCTCAAGCAAAAGTTCAACAAAATGCCCCAGCAAATCATGCTCAACTGTTGCAGCAAATGCAAGTTGCACAAGAGCAAACAAATGCAATCGCAAGAGCACAAGTTGAAACGCAAGCACAACTAGCATGTGCCCGTGCCGAAGCTCAAGCTAGAGTGCAGGCTCATGCTCAAGCACAAGCACGCGCTCAAGCTCAAGCTGAAGCGCAAGCCAATCAAGCTCAAGCTTTCCAACAATCGCAGCAACAAGCTGCTGCCCTCGCTCAGCAACGTTCACTAATTAGTGGAGCAGTTACTACCGCTCATGAATACTATTATGCTCATGCTCAACGAACTGCAACTAATTTGCCCGAATATTTAGCTCGACTTGCTGCACAACAACACACAAATACTGTTCCTCAACCAACGAAAGGCCAACCATCTCTTTTTGTTCCTACAAGCGAGCAAATGCGATTGCATCAGCAACAAATTTTCCAAAATAACGCTACCCTTCAACAACAGCAACAGATACATTCGCAACAACAGCAAATACAGTTGGCTGCAGCAGCAGCAGCAGTAGCAGCAGCATCCACATCCCAAAGGCAACAAGAATCTTCAAGCATTAATTCTATACCACAGCGTTTATCCATACTAAATACTACTAATCCTCAATTATCTCCTCAATTATCTCACTCATCAACTCAGTATACTTCGCTACCATCAACATCAACAACAAGTAATAATTCCGTGGTAGCAAATGTTCATTGTAATCCGGCAATGGGGCCACATGAGGACAAAAGGTATCATGATTTTCTTGTTAGCGTTATACAACTTGAAAAGCAAATTGCTGAAAATTTAGCAACAGCAGCAGTGAATTTAATGTCAGAGAAAAATACACAGGTTCAATCATCATCCTCAACATCCTCAACAATTCATCCATCCTCTATTCCTTCGTCATCATCAGAAAATGTTCCACAGCATCATTCACTATTACAGTCTAAAATACAATAATATAAAAGCGATCCTATTATATTTTTTTGAGTTCAATTATTTATTTCTTGTGGCGATTCATTTTTTGCTTTTACCTTTTTGTACACTAAAATTAACTTTCACAACAATCAACTAATGTAGGATTAGTGGAAAAGGATGTTGTTTGTAGGAATTCGTCCATAAAATGATTTATAAAACAAAATTTTTATTAAAAAACATCTTTCGAAACTACTATTTCGAAATTTGAACTATTGAACGAAGTATTTTTAAGAAAAAATTTTTTCCATTTGAATGAAAAAAAAAGAAAAGATTCACGGGCCAAGACATATTAATTATATCGTAGAATTTAAGAAAATCTTATCTTTTCATTAGAAGGGATTTGAAGGAAAAATCTGGTCAAAGCTATCAGTTAAACTGACCTCTTTTAATTCCGGTAACAGCTCTCTCCTTCATACATCCCATTTATACGGTTTGTCTTCATTATCGATACAGGTACTGTTTTATTTACGATAAAGCTCAGTCACTATCCAATTTCTGTTCGTTTTTGCTAGATTATGCCCTTATCAGTTGTTTGCCACTAACAGGAAAGGTTTAGATGTAATCTGAAAAAAAAAGAAACCAAAAATTCTGTTTTAATTGTTACATATGTGTATTGTAAAATTCTTTGATTTGCATTACTTTGTTTAACTTTTTTTGAATCATCAACTCATTTATCAAATGCCTACATTTGCAGCTCATTCATTTTTTCAAAGACCATTTTAATTTTTATCATATTATTTTAATGTAATTTATTATTAAAGATTATTTTTAATGTTGCTTTTTTAACTAAATGTAAATTTAAATTCTTTCATCTTTGGAAAAAATTTATCTTTTCTTTACTAAAGAATTGCCAAAAATCTGATTTCCCACTTTTAGAAAAGTTTTAGAAAAGTTTAGAAAAAAAAAGAAAGAAAGACTTCAACCAAATTAAGATTTCCTTTGGAATATCAATCAAAATTCTAAATTCCATTTTAAAATTGTTTAAACTAATTTGACGAAATTTCTGAAACGAAAGATTTTATCTGATATGTTTACTCTTTGCATCGTTGCAAACATTTTATCTTAATATTTAAAATTATATATTTACGCAATTTTCATCAAATTTTTGTAAAAAAAGTTAAATAAACAGTTTCAAATAAACAAAACAAGAAAATATGAAAAACAAGAATGCTGAATAATTGAATATGAAATAATTATTTAAAACTGCTAAAAATAGAATAGAATTTTAAAAGAATTTTTCTTCAATTCCTGAGATATAAAGATAAATACTGACGATTAATTAATTTTTGGCGTATAAGAATTGTTTTAACTTGAAAACATAATAACTGCACGTCTGAAAATACGATTGCTTAAAATATCGTATCAGAGCCCGGATTACACTTTCGCTGAGAGCAAAAAGAGTCATTAAAAAACGTCATAAATAATGCCAGATAATGCTTGCGACTCACATTTCTATTTGCAGTTGACTCCATGACTAAAATTTCTCATCATATTAACAGCCAGTGAAGAATGCCTAACTAAAAGTAGTGAGTGCTAACCACTTGCATATTTTTTGACTAATTAGAGTGAACATCATCACATAAATAATTCTTGCAGCGTTACATGCATAGTTGTCATAAGAATCCGTCTGTATTTCTATCTTCAATTGATATTCTGGAGAAAAAAATTCGAAAGTCAATGAAACCAAACTGGAAATAAAGAGCAATTTTAGAAGAAGAGTATATTTGCCCTTAAATGAAAAATAAATACAAGCTCAAAAACATATAATACAAAATAATACAAAAAAATAATTAAGTTACGCATAAAAATTCCACGAAACTTTCCAAAAATCTGGAAGAAAATTATAAGAATTGCAAGACCTCATAACATGAAAGAGAAAATCTTTACATCACTCAGTAATTTATTCGATATCAAAAAACATAAAAAACACAAATCTGACTAAAAAACGACCGTTTAATAACCTCATAAATAAAAAAATAATTGAAAAAATAAAATCGGAGCTTTCAACTGAAAGCTATATAATAAATGAAAAAGCAAATGAGCCTCACGAAGTACACAATAAATATTTCGCAACTTGCAATGAGCCTCCTGAAAAAAATGAAATATATGAATAAATTTTCTTCAAATTCTAATCAGAATACGAGTTTTTGAAAAAATAATACTAAAGCATGAAGATAATGCTATACCATAAATAAATTAATCACCTTAAATTCTACAGAATTTAGAAATAAATAAATTGGAAATCTAATGAAAAAATATATATATATATCCCTAATGAGAACATTGGATAGAATGGCCCAGCACCTTATTGCTCTCGGTTATGAGAAGAAGAGATTTTCTACTCCAGGCATAAATAACCTGTCTTTTAAAAATCTGGATGACACTGGTTTTAACTGCACTTTATAGAATGATTTCTTGACAAAATTTACCTGGCCCGAGAAGCCAGTGGAGCAAGTCTAACCAAAAATGGTAAGTGCTCTTAGAAAATAAATCAAAATCGTATTGACTTCCTTATTTTTTTCAATCGTATAAACTAAACAAAAGCAAATATATTTTTATCGAAATATTGATGCATATATTTTATAAACTGATTCTTACCAACGATATAACGGACAAAATGATCGCCTGCAAGTGAGCCGACTCGAAAAAGAGCCTGGTCATTTAAGCAATAATAATTATCAAAGAAATATTCTTCTGACAACATTGATAAATCCGTACATCTTCCTATACATGCACATATGATTGAGAAATTTTCCTAAAAAACGTGCAGAAATTATGATTATTATAAATCAATGTTGAAAAAATAATTTCCTCACTTACAAAAAATATCTGAACTTCGCCTAATATTCATAGAATAATATATTATTGCGATAATATAAAAACTTTATATTAAAATAAAACTGTTTTTTATAGATAGTACCGATTTTAAACCATCTGGAGTTTTCAACAATGCAATATTACTGTCGAACGCAATTATTTGCGAATTTGTTAATTTTCTATAGAGAGGATTAGATTGTTTTCCAGTCATCAATCTGTATATTTTAGTGTATTCAGGATATAAAGACGGAGAAAGATGTGCAAGTTGAATCACTGAAAGAAAAACAGGGAATTTTAATTTTAAATATAAATGTGTATGATAGGAAAACCAAATGCATTTTGATACATTACGACCATACAGTGGTATCCTATTTTTGTTCAAGAAAAATTACATTTTATCTGCTGCTCCGACCGTCTTATGACATGTAAGACTGGTACATTTGCTTTGAGGCAAAAAAGAACGGCGTCTGCTGCGCTCATACCATCACCAATCACAATCACTTTATCATTAATCAAATGATCAGGATAAAATGATGATAATTTTGCGCTTAGACCAGAGATATCATATACAACCCGCATATCGCCAAAGAAATTCTCAATCTAGAAATACAATTTCGACAATAAGTTTAACAAGTTTAACGAATTCAAAATAGTCAAATAATTCATTGGTCATTTTCATTTTAAGGAAAGTCTTTAATGATATTTATAAAAACCCAAAAATCTTTGCTCTGAAATAATCTGATAGAAGAAAGCATGATAAATCAATTCGAAAATAATGAAGCATACTCCTAATTTCCTATGCTGATTTTTGCCGCATGCAAGTACTACTTTTCTACAATGAAATATTAATGGTTCATCGAATTTTGTACCGCGAATTTCCCAAAATTCATTGCCAGGAATACGGCCAAAACATTTCTGAAAAAAGATAAATTTTAATATTGATATGTATTTTGATATGTATTGTTATTGTTATTTTATTGATATTAACCATAGAATAAAAAAATTCTTTCTTTATCTTTTTTACAAAATTATAAAACAAAAATAAATATAAAATATATGGAACAAACGAAAAATAAATATAAAAAATATGAGGAAAGTATGAAAAAAATTTCGAAATTTAAACCAGAAAAACTTTGGAAAACTATTCAATTTTTAAGTTTTTTATTTTCATTTATGAAAATAAATTGTTAAAATCTTAAAAGTTTTAAGTTTTTAAAACAGGAAATAAAAAAATGTAAAAGTGCAAAGAAATATATATTCTATTTAATGAAGAAACAGCAAAAAGCTTTAATGCAATTAATTTAAAACTCTAAGAATTCCTGCCCAATTTATTTTTTATCTTTTCGAAATCGTATAACTGCAACATACGACTATTTTTCTCATTCCCATAAATAAAAAAATTTAAAAAATAAATAGAAATAAAAGCTATGAATGAAACCTAATTTCAATTTTGGCGGTAGCCAATCGAAATCAGATTTAACAATTAAAAAAATTATAAAATTAAATAAATTAAATAATAATTAAAATTAATCAAGTTGAAATTAAACGTAAAAATAAATTTACTAACCGAAATGTGCGTAATCCTTACATTGGAAATTATTCTATTGTTAAGACCCATAATCTTTGCGTAAGCAACAAAATATTTACAAATAAGCGATGCAGGAAGCCTGGAGCACAATTTTTCCTTTTTCAACCAATTTTTGATTGAAAGAACAGGCAAATCAAGAAATGAACTGGTACTAACAGTAAGTGTCTAAATTTAAATAAATAAATTAATGAATATTTATTTTTCATTTTATAATTCCATTAACTATTAATAATTAAACAAATTATGCAATATTCTTCGTCGCCCATCAAAGGAATTATAAAATGAATTAATGCTGATCCAGTTATATGCCAAGTCTTATGATGGATGGTCAACAGAAACGCAAAGGCCTAATCAAGATTTGAATATATGCGGTCAAAAAAGATTATGTAGGTATTCTAGATATATAAATATTTTCAAAAATGGAATAAGGCTTGGAAATGCCGAAGTCTTGTGGCTAATGGAGGCAGCCTAATCAATGACAGTGGTAAGGATTCATGTAAAAAAAATTATTGTCATCATTTGAAGTTTTTAAAAGACCACATGAAATTTAGAAATGTGCTCAGACTGAAAAAACAAATTTCATATATTTTATAAAAGCCAATTTCGAGAAAGAAAACCAACTTCGTTGCTATAGTTATTCCAAGCACCTCCAACGGACGAAGCTGCAACAAGTAAATGAGGAACTGCTCGGTTTGGATCATAGATCCACCGTAATAGTGATTCGTCGATTGATTCGTTATCACAATTAGGCCTAGCTAAACTATCGTAAAGTATAGACAATCCATGAACACCATATTCACGAACAATATCATCAAGCCAAGTAAGATCCTTAAACGCATTAAAAAATGCTCAATTCAATTTTTGAAAATGAAGCCAAAAAATTATAGTACATAAATTTAAAAAAATTGTTTTAGATTTTAAATTTTTTAAAAATTTTGAAAAGCCACTTCAGCAATCCCACCTTTTTTAAAAAAATACTGATAAAATAAAAGTAACCAATTCCACCAAACTACCAATCTGAATGAAGAGTCGCTCGGGATGACTCGGGATGATTTAACTCCTTTTATTCATTAAACTATTTAGCAAAAAAATTTTGAAATGTAAAAGCTACTATTTTTTTTATCATCTTTATCATTTCTGAAAAATGATCTACTTGATCAATCAAAGACTCGTCGATATGTTCCATTAATTTCTGATGTATCGCCAAATTCGGATGCTCTTTACGCGGTCGATAAAACGGCAACCAACCAGAAAGAAATGCTGATAATGATAAAGCAGCTGGACCATTACCTGTAATTTATTATAATAATTTATAAATAAATTTAAAACTTTCAAAGGCTCAAAGATTATGAGGAATATTTAAACAAATGTTCAACAATGAAATAATGAAAAAAAACCCCGTAAAACAAATTATAAAGCAACAAACCTACAAATCTTAATAAAGTGGAACTGCAACGTGAGCAATGCTAACGAATAAAATACGAATACTGCGAATAAAATTTATTGCAAAATTTTCGGAAATTTTTTTAAAAACTTAAAATTTTATTTTTAAAAAATGAGTCGATAAAATCAATCAATAAATTAATTTCAAGATAGTTAAAATTATTAAAATCTGAAATAAAATATTCCTCTAAAGTTCTGAACTGATGATATTAATTATCATCAATAATAACTATATATTAAAAACAATTAGTTGGTAAAAAATAGAAACATAAAAAAAAAGTGAATAAATAATAACCAATAATAATAATTTCGGTATCAAGTTGTCGATTAATTGCTTGAGCTGGTGTTGAATTGCTTGACAACGATGACGATAAATCCATTGACGCGAAAATTTTAAAAAGCTTTCTTTGGTAATAATGGCGCAAAATATGCTGCAGAATTATTGATGAAACGAATTTTTTTAGATGATAAATTTATTCATTCAGCAAAGCGGAATAATTTATGTACGAAAGCGACGTGCTGGTCGAATTGTTTCGCCTAATAACAAAGGTTCAAAATGTGACAATCAACTATAGGTTCGATCGCTCTCGCTTGACAAGAATAAAACGGCTACCACAAGTAAAACCAAGAAGGCGTAGAGAACCCACATTTACTTCCACCTTTGAACGACCGATCTTAGCTCTTCATATCTCTTCATATTTCTTTAACGCTTGAACATTCATTAGATAATAGGTAATAGTTATTTTTACAAAGATAGTGATTACAGTTAAACAACTTCGACAGAAATCAAATGACAGTTAAATGACCACTTTGATAAAAAACAGTGCTAAAAGCCATAATCATTAAGCGTGGAGGACAAATAAGCACTCAATGATTTCGATAAAGATTAAACACGGTACCAGCCGCAGCAAAAAAATCTGAGAAAACTGAGCGAGAAATCAGCCGCCATGCCACAATTTCCGCCAATAAATATTGTTTTTCTTCACAACTGGTCGCTAAAACTTCGAGAAAATTATTATTATTACACAAAACTGACAAAAAATTATTATTATTACACAAAACTGACCAAAAAAAATGATTTCATGAAAATGAAAATGAACTGACCAAAAATGAAAAATGATTAACCTTCACTTGCAAGCAAACAACCATTTGCAATGATTATGAAAACTAAATTGTCACGAAATAATCCAAGAAAATTTTAAAAAAAATGCGAAAGTCAAAAGGTTGGGGGGAGAGGGGAGTCACGGGAAAGGTCGCCGGGTCACAGGGGTCACGGGGGTCACGGGGGTCACGGGAGGAGTCAACAATAACCACAACAACGCTAAAATAGATGAATCGATCGAGCGATTAACACATATAAACAATAAACAACGAATTCTCCTTTTCTTTAAAATCCCTTTTACCTCTTTTCGATAATTTTTAATATTTATTAATATTAATATTTTTTATATTTAAATGCTAAATAATAAAATCCTTCACAAAACATTCTTCTAAATTTTTTTTCGCTCCATTAACTTACAAGTAACCGATAACCCAAAAGCGCAGTCCACTTATTTGCTAAAAATCAGCTTCGGAGATATAAAACGAAAGGTGAAAAAAAGTGGTGTACAGTTGCCAGTTTCGGTATAATTTTGGGTCTGAGTGGTGCGAAGAGATTTCGTTTGGTTTATTTTTTTTTTTTAAAATTATATTTGGTTTGAATGAGAAGCTTAGACATTTGAAATATTTTACAAACTAAAATATAATAATGGAACACTTAGTGGTTATTTGGCTTTAAAGAAATAAACGTAGATATCTTTCCTCAGACGTTTATTCATGCAAAATCAACAAAATGTATTTGAATAGAAATAAGAAAGTGGGAGAAAATTATAAATTATTTACCCTACCTTAGTCGGAATATAATGCACTTATAAAAAAATAAAAAGAAACAATCATATTTAATTAGAATATAATAAAAGAATATAATAATTTTATGGTTATTTGGCTTTAAAGAAGCGCAGATATCTTTCCTCAGACGTTTATTCATGCAAAATCAACAAAATGTATTTGAAGTCGAATCCTCATATCCGTCGAATGTAGTTTGCAGCGTCAGGTCAGGCCTTTTCCTCTTATTACGCATCGTGAAAACCCACCTCGTATAAATAGGAAGTGAAACTCGAATAGCTCAATTCGACACTGGGATATTCATTAAGCGAATCCAAAAAATTGATATAGAAGTAGAATAGAAGTTTAATAGGTGTTTTCATTTCTTTTACTTATTTCTTGTTTTAATAACTTGCCCTGGCTTGATTCGTTCCATTGACGAGTAGGATAAGACTTTTCTTCAGTCGATGCCATTCTTGGAAGTACCTGGAACTACTCATTTGAAAACACTCCTCGCTTGTCATCCACAATATTTGAGCGAAGGTTGACTCATGCGAGACACTCTGCTGCTTGGAGAACGCGACACGAGAGTGAGTCCAACCAGTAATGGTGAGGGCTGTTTAAAAAAAAAGGATATAGCTAAACTGGAATATTATTTTTTTGCTTGTCCATTCGGTATGAGGGTGGGTTCGAGGTCTTAACAACCCGACACTTCTTCAACCCTTGGTGAATTTAATAAACTGCTATTTTGTCAGCATCTAGTGAATAAGACAAAAAGAGTTTCGTCTAATTCCATTGATTTAAAAAAATTTTCGATGTTGCTACCAGTACTTGATTTAATATCTGTTATTCCTCGTAAAGGACCACATCAGCACCATATTCAAGGCCCATGGTGCTATACTCTGAAATGATACGCCTCTTAAATACCGAATGTCCATGACCACCCTATTACATAGTTGAGAATTTAGAAAAAGGTGGCATAACCTCGTATTTCGAAAAATTCATATACATGTTACCTGATTTAGGCCGATAAAATGTTTATATTTATAAAATGTTTATGTTAAATGTTTATGTTTATGTTTGATTGTTCCATCATGTTACAGGTCCTATCGAAGAAAAGCGGCGGTAAACCTGATGAAGCACGCAAGGGTAGGATAGTACCCTTCAGTACCTTTCTCAGCGTGAAAATTTGGTCAGCGCATCCAAGTTCCGCAAGCTGATTCCTTACATCCTACTACCATGCTTTGGATAAAATTGTTTTGCTCCAGTCACATTATTTGCTCTTTCTCGCAATGAATAACTAACTTTTGAAAATGTGTTGAGAAAAACACTGGACTGGATAACATTTGAAGAGTTCGGCTGTGCAGATCATCTTCGATCGTTTCATTTGTATTTATGAACTATGAAGATTATGCTGTGCTTTATTTGTGGTTCGCAACTGCAGTCGTACGGGTCCATATGCGTACCAGTCATGTTCAGGTTATAAGATGGTCTGAGTCAATTTAGATTCGAACTTTTCTCATGGGAGGAGACGATTTTTGCTGGTTTTATGGTTCCATCCTTATCTCGGATCATTTCTAAAAAAAATTTAAAATTCATAAATTTCTGCGGAACATTTATTAACCTCCCATGTGGTATAATTTAGCAACTGTTGATAATTGACTTATGTCTATCATATGTTATATCTTATACCTTTGAAATAAGCCTTTATTAAAGGAATTGCTTTTATTTGTATTCTTTCATTAAATTCATTTTTCCAATTTTTTTGCTTACTTTTTATTATGCTTTCGTTTTTATTGATAAAAAAGGTCTAAGATATGACTAAGAAGTCTAAGTGTCCACTGGAGAAAATCGGCGTTTGTTGCTGTGAAGTGTTTGGAACCACATCAGTAACTTATTAATTTGGTGGCTAAGTGCTGCTAAACTTGTCCACAAAAAAGTTTGGGTTCAATTAATTTTATTCCATAAATCACATTTATGATTATTTGTTATAATCAAAAATCTCAGACATAAATCTTATTTCTTAAAATCATTCATCACACCAATCATATAATCGATTTCGAATCCACCTGTCTATATGGAGTCATCACCATTACTGGTTAGACTCGCTCCACTGGCTTGTCGCATTGGACAATAAGCCAGGGAATCTCTTGGCGATAGAAATACAGGTGAGTAGCCAGCATCACCCGATTTTTATACAGTTTTATTCCTGCGGGGATTCCTGTCAGCATCGGCACTCCCAATTAAGCAACAACCCACTGAGCCATTCTATCCCCACCTGTCTACATGATAAGGATATGAATAGATAAACTTGAATTAGTTAAATACCCAAGTTATTTTATTCAAAATACGAGCGCTTTTATAGATCTTGAATGTGATGAGGACGTGGTACTTTTCTGCTGCAGTTATGAAGGAATGCAAAAGATGCGAGGCAGTGACGACAACTTCAGCAAAAATCGTGCTCCGCATCAATGTAAATAATAATACGAAGTCCTTTTCATCCTATATACTAGACGCCGATAAAACACTCTAAAAACTCGTTCTTTGGCTGGAGAAGTCTATGGAATCGTCGTGAAATTACCATCAAAACCAAAGTCCCTTCTGTACAGCCGTGCGATCTATTATATAGCGCCTTGGAAACGTTTATCCCACCACAACCAGTCCAACCAATAATGATGATGAGAGCTGTTTGAAATACGTTGATTTCTTATCATTTGAATATGTTTTGAATTTTAATGGAAAAAATAAATATTGTTGGTAACTGGTTTTCGGAAAAACGAAGCCAATCGGATAAAACCAATCTATCCGATCGGATAGAGAATTGAATGGCATATACTATAAACTAAGAATAGAATCAATTCAGTTCATTAAGATCAATCGATTCTTCTTTGGTGATTTTTGAATTATAATTAAAATTATAATTAAATAAATAAATTAAAATTATAATTAATATAATTAACCACTGAAAAGATCAAAAGGGCCATTAACTGATGAATTAACAAAACTTAAGAATTTATTATTATTCTTAACTGATCATGAATTTTGATAACCAATTATTATATAGCTCATATTACTTTTTTCGTTCTCTTGAGACATTTATAATTAAAAAAATTCACAAAATTTGAAGTAAAGATTGTCAGTAGCACTGATAAATGCATAAGTTATATAAAGGTAATTCAATCCTAGTTAATCCTAGTTATCCTAGTTAGGGGATAGGGGATAGGGAATGGTATATTTGTTTCGATTCGCGTCAAACACTATAGGTTCGATTTCCTATATCGGCAGAGGAGTCCTATCACCATCAAGAAATCCGAGTTGAGCTGAAATGATCCATCTGTATTTCCAACGTCAGATGGCTCCATATACGAATATGTACTTTGTTCTATTTACATAAACGAACCAAGAAAGTAATGAATGAAAAAAATGATTTAAAACCTGATTGAAAACACGAATTTTAAGAAAACTAAATGATGACAACTGGACAACCACATCCATTCCAGTTATTTAAATAACTGAAAATTTTCTACAAATAATTGATCTCTATAATTAATTTCTTCCACGGATTTAAAATTATCTGTTCATTTTGACTGGAAAAATGCAAAATTCATTCTTTGAAATTGAAAATAATCGAAAATCGAAAATTCCAACGAGTGGAATGAAAATTCGTCTTAAAGTTTCAAATATGCAGAAAAATGCAAAGAAAATTTTCATTGTGTGATGATAAAAATAGGAATGTATAAATCCTATAAACAATAATATATGTGTAATTCAAATAAAATCAGACTGCCAGGGTTGTGAATGAGGGCGCCGAGGTCTAATTGAAGTAACTTCACTAGTTCTGAATGGATCAAAAATGACTGGAGATGGCATAAGAGGATGTAAACGGGGAACAGTCGACTGAAAAGGATTCCATGGCACCCTTGGTTGAAAAGGTCCCTGTGGCAAATCTGGGTCAGGCTGTGGAATTACCAATGGATTAACTGGATTAGGTAAATGTGAATTAAACGCGCGGGCAAAATCATTGCCTCCATACAAGAGCGCATGGTATTGCTGTTCAATCTGCATCTTTTTTTCTAGATATTTTTGGACATATAAACTGCGATAATTTCCCTTTTTGCTGTCCAGTAACCATGCTAAAAATATCTTGAATTATTTGAATTCATCAGTAAATAAACAAAAATTGCAAAAAATCCACAAAATATTATAAACGACAAAATGCACGAATAAAATGAAAGCAAAAGCAATATGATGATTAACTAACTTCCAGGAAAATCCGTTAATAATAAATTGCGCCAAACTTTATCCATCGAATTATCTTGATAAACTTTTCGTGCAAATTTGCAAGTGGCTTCAAGTCGTAAAATAGATTTAGCTGGTAAGTACGATGCAATTTCAATGGCTATTGGTTGTACACGCAACAACTGCAGAAACTTATTATCAGCTGAAACAAAAAATTATAATAGTACAATTTTCATATTGAAAGGAATTATGAAGAAATAAGTCTAATCTTAATCGTGTTATTTGATGCAATAATAATTGCGATAATGATTATTTGGATTATTTCATACAAAAATAAGTTAAAAAGAAAATAGAACAATGGAAGAAATTTAAAAAACCATTGTGCATACGAAAAGAAATCAAAAAACTAACGTCCAAAGAATGTGTTTAGAAGTGGTGATATAATGTAAGTTCTGATAATATCTAAAGGATCATTTTGTTGCTTTGTCAAAACTAGTGGATTGAAAAATTTGCGATCGTGCATATATGAACTTGTTGCGATATAATAATACCTTTCTTCAAAATCGTCGTATTCGCGAATATCAATATCGACGACAAGATTTAATGATAAATAACAAAATTTAAGGTGATAATTGTCCGATGATTGATTTACATACTGAAATCAAAATTTTCAGTTTAGGGAATTCTTGTAATTGCATTTAGAAGTTCGATAAATTTATATTAAATATACAAACACTTTCTTCTACATGAGAAATTATAAATGCATCTTATAAAAATGAAGTATTTAAAGAATAATTAGAAGTTCAAATAAATAGTATTAATAGAACGAGAAACTGTCTCAAAACAAAAACAGCCTTTGAATATGCTTTCATCTCCATATATAGCATCTTTTATATGAATAAAACCTCAAAACCACTATTTTTCATTGCATCGATAATTAAGCCACCAATAATTTCCACCGTCAATTCAAGAAATTGTCTGTTTTTATCTTCAGTATCGTTTTTGTCCTCTCCATCTTTGTTAACTTCCTTTTTGATTACGGTTAAAACATTTTCTCGCTCATAAGCACTAAAAATATTTAAAAAATATTTTGAAACCTTTTGATAGCCACATTTCTCGCGAAACAATACTGATTAATTTAAAATACAATAGAAGAATTGATAATGAACAGCAAAGATTTGGATTTTTCCGACATAAAATAAAATATCAACGACAAAAAAACGATAAACGAAAAAAATTATGATTATGAAAACCTTTCTCGGTGAAGTACAAGCCGTAAACGTTCTCCATCTACGAGATCAACAGAATTTATTGTTTCTTGCGAAGTTTTAGGTAATTCGACATCACCCAAGTAAAGAGAAAAGTCACTACAAATTAAATTAAAATTAATTTTACTGAGAAAAACTGCTCCTCCTTTTAGATGTCCATCAATTTTGGACTATTAAAATAAATTCAAAAATCAAATTTACCAAATCAAGCCAAATGTTTTCACAACGAGTTCCCGTAGTTCTTTCATCGTTAATGAATTGACAGTCTCAAGCAGTTCAACACGACCATCAGGCGATTTGATAGAAAGACGCATTATGAGCTAAAGGACAAAAATTTCCAAATTCAAACGAAGCAGAAAAACTGGAAAAATAAATATTTAAAAATTTAAAATATCTAAATCAGGATTTTTGCCTCATTTTTAAAAAAGTAGGAGAAAAGCACATATTATTCAATTTATTCAAAATAAGATGAAAATACTTTTAAAATATAAAAATACTTTAAAGAAAAAATGCAAAACAGAAAATATAAGAATTGAAGCTGAATACAATCATAACTGCAAAAGAAAGACAGATACGTAAGTACCATTAAATAATTGATAAATATATCCCAATGCTTTTATTAAAATGAATTAAATAATAAATACTAATCAGAAAAAAAATAAAAAAAAAGCAAAAACCCTATTAAAAATAGAATTAAATCAGCAATGACTCTGTGAAATATGATCAAGATTCATTATTTATCAATTGTTGAAGACAAATTTTGCGACAATTTATCCATATTACACCTTAAATTTTTCTTTTTATTTAAAATAGTAGAAATCGCAAAAAATGGAATCAAAAATTGATCATAAACGTGATTTGAAATCTCTAATTTGGAAAAAATCATGAAATTCCAAAAATAAAAATTTAGCTTCCAATAAAAGGGAAATATCCAATATAAGGATAACTGCTGAAAAAAAAACCTCGTTAATTCCCTGAGTGCTATGGTAGCATAAGATCCAGCAGGCAGAGAAAATATTATTTTAAGTGCTTTAAATGGACCAGAACCGATTTTTTCTGAGTCTATGAGTCCACCAAGATCCGGTTGTAATTTTGCATTACGATCTGAGTATAAGATTAACTGATACTCAACATCTTTGGGTTTAGCGAATAGTCTACGCGATGCATCACCAATCGCAAAATTTCTTTAAATAATAAAACTTCAATAAATATCAAAAAAAGGGCTCGAAAAAATCAAATGAAAGCCATAACTTTAACTTCTATCATCAATTATTAAATAAAACAAACCTTTCAAGATAACTGAAATCTTCCAATGAAAAGGCGCCATCGTTTAATAAATCATTATACCATTCAGCAACTACAATTAAGCATTAATAAAAGAATTAATCCAAGTTCGGAGAAATTTAAAACTACTTACCTACATTTTTTGGAAGAACTGCAGAAGATGAGATAATAGGAAGCGCCACAGAAAAAATATCATTGGCTTCATTACCATTTATATCAATGTCACCTTTAATTAACTGCCTTCCCAGCTGACGCACTCGTTTTGAAGCAATCTGAACAACCGAACAGTACTTAACTATATAGTTTTTCTCGTGGGCAAAAATCTTTTTGAAAATTGAAGTAAAATATTACTGAAATATATAAAAAAATTATTTAAATTAAAAATCATAAATCTTTTATTAGCAAAAATAATAGAAACCTTATTCCATAATAAACTTTGATAGGCATGTATATACATACTTCGAGTACTTCGAGGTAATTTCATAAGTGCTTCCTTATAGCTCCAATTTGGCTGACTCATATGATTAAGTAACTGCCCTTCTATCGATGCAAATGACTTAATTAGAGAAATATAGAAATAATAAATTTAAAAACATTGAAATAAAAAAGCAGATGGTTTTTTCCCTTATTCCTCTAGGAAAATCCATGAAGTGCTCTCTTTTCATTTATTATGTAGATTAGAATTACTGAATGTTGTTGATAATAATTTTTGAAATTTAAAGGAAATTGAAAATTGCAAAATATTTTCACATAAAGATGCCTTAGAAAATTTCGAAAATCCATTGAGAAATTTCGAAAAAAAACTAATAATTGATAAATATAATAATTGATTTATTTGAACAAAAGATAATGATATGATAACACTAAAGTAATTTAATAACAAAGTGACAAAAATTAGAAAAAGAGAACAAACCATGCTACCCTGTAATTTTTTCAAGGCTAATGAAGCATTGTTTGTCTCGTTCCATATTTTCAATGATTCACTCAGGCAACCTGATGAAAAAATATCACCTTTTACTAAAACTAATGAAAGCAGCAGCTAACACTGGAATCTTCGATAGAAAATGCTCATAAATACTCCATCAAAATACGAAAACCATAAGTACAATAAATGATGACAACTGAGATGAAAGTATTTTGATCGAAAATATTTTTCTTGCCAAGTTTAATTAAGGGTTTTTTTCAATAATTAAGTATCTTAACCAAAGCCGAAGGGCCTTTCGCCTTTACTTTTGCCTCTCTAAAAATTATTTTCTTAATAAATTTTTTCTTAATAAGAAAAAATTCATCAGAGAACCAGTTAGCAATATTATGCAAAAAGACCGAATTTACAAAACCTACTAACCAGAGGCCGAACGTTCCTTTAAAATCATCCTTACTGCCTCTTCCCATTTCCTATGAAGAATAGCCAAACCCACGTCAGCAGTATTTTGAAAATTTCCAAAACGCTGATTACCATAATAATTTATGAAACCATTTTCTATGAAGGCTTTTATTCTTTGCTTTATTTCTTCCTCGCTTATCTCAGAAATATTCCTGTAAATTAAATAAATTAAATCTGTTTAAAAATTTAAAAACAAAAGCACTTTAAATCCACTTTCAAATATTTTGCGTTGAAAAAGCATCAAACAGAAATATTTACGAGGTATACTCAAAAATGAGCGATTCAGCAGGTCAGAAACATCAGCCAAAGTGTTCCTTCTATTTCTTCTTTTTTGCTGAATTCGTTTATTTCTAAATGTGGTTTTGTTGTAAGTATTTTTGTATTGTGCAATAGACAGGGTGTATATTGTCCGCAGTTTATTGTTCTTTCTAATAAAGAGTTTATTACTCAATTTTAAGATGTAAAATGACGAACGATAAGGTACGAAATGTTTTTTACGGAGAAGCTAACGAATATAAACCACGAAACATATATATTGCGAAGTTTTTCGTTACATGAGTTATTTATAACTAAATTGTGACAGTATTTTGATAAAGAAAAATGGTTTAATTAAACTTGATTTTTTGTTTTTTAAGTTTAATGATAATTTTTAGATTGGCTTTACCTCAAAATGATGCTAAAACGATTGCCATATAGCTCACCAATTCGGCATGGCCTTGTGTGATAAAAGAAATTTGTCAGTTTAATACCACGAAGGCGCATGTTAAGGTCATGCAGGCGATTGGCTTCCACTCGATAAATGGAAACTTTCTGATGAGTTATTGCTCGACGATCTTTAGTTCCACATATTCCAAAATTAGCAATTTTAACTCTAAAAAAAAGCAAAATCTGTGCAATTGTTTCTAAGAAAATAAAGCAATTAAATAAAAGTCATATTTCATTTCATATTTTCATATAGATTAGTAAATGGATGATTTAAAAGTCAAAACAAATAACTTAATCACACCCCAAATGACACCCCAACAACGGAAAATCTACGAATGATTTCAAATTTCATTAAATTCAGATAATATCATAATTAAATAATAATTTTCAGATTAACAGTTTATAAAAAAATAATATACCGCAAAAATTTAGCGAGCAACGACAACGCATAATGGGAATCTTTGTTTTCTTTCGATAAAGTAAAATGAAGATAATCAGGTCGATCTAATGGCCAATATTTACGTTTCCTTCAAAAATATTTGATGTAACAAAAAAGCCAATCGCCGAAAATGAAAAAGAAAAAATACCGATTATCTTTTTTATGCGAAACTGTAATTTTTCCCAAATCTGTTCTCGAGCTCAGTTTATCATTAAAACTTTTTCGAATCCAATCATGAATATTTGTTCGTTCTTCTTTTGTTAGATTCTGCAAAAAATTTCCCTTTCTGTTTTCTGAATGTAACATTTAATCAATTTTATGCAAATAAATAAGCACAATTGTATAAAAATATAATCAATTATCATTAAATGATGAAAAATATTTTTAATAAAAAAAATAAACAAGTATAAAAGTAAAATTTTAAATACTAATTTATATATTTATTAGTAAAATACTAATTTATTAGTAAAATACTAATTTATTTTGAAAATTTATTTAAGCTCAGAAAAATTTCAAATTTTAACTAATCAAAATTCAAAATGTATAAAATAAGAGTGAAGGCCAATAATTTTTTCTGCTTAAGTCGGCTCCACTGACTGCTAACAAAATAAAATAATTTCGCCAGAGAATCGTTTCGGAACAGAGCCAGGTAGGTCATTAGTTCCAATCGGTTCTTTAATGATAAGTCCCTGCAGGGTCCAAGCAGCAACTGCTCAGTTATTTCTGTTCCTCTTTACCGCAAGTTAAATTTCGGCCTGATGTAATTTTAAAATTTAATATGATTTAAAAAAAACTAACTTTAACATCGATTTCAGCTTTTTTTGACTTATCATTTAGTAGCCCTTTGATTTCAGTAAAACATTCTGTTGAAATAAACTGTGGTTGTTGTGGCTGTGGTGATGACAATGAATTTCTATTATTTACGACATTATTATCCATTAAATCAGATGGAGAAGTACTTATCAATGATGAATCTGCAACACCTTTTATATTTAACTAATCGAACACAGTTTAATTAGTTAATAAGAATAATTATACGCTGACAATTTTTAAAAAATCAACACTTCGTACTTTAATATTCAATATTAAAAAATATACTCAAAATTCCCATAAATTTTTAAATTCTTTTGAATAAATATGATAAATGCAACAAACACAAAACAAAATAAAATAGGCAATAATAATAGCAAAAACAGAAAAAAATAACGATAATAATAAATAAATAAATATAACAAATAACAAAATAACCAATAACGATGGTTCCATCCGAGGATATTTCATTAACGATGAAATCCGAATACAAATGTTTGAGAACGCACTTCATTTCTGTACAATTATCATTCACAAATTCGGTTATATAAAAATCTCTTTCCATTTTTTAATTCTGAAATTATCATTAATTTCACTTCATTAAAAATTTCTAGAGAAAATTTAGATTTTACTCGGTTTTTCAGAGTTTTTTTCAAAATATTTTGCATAATATCTTTTTGCGAAAAATAATTATCACTTTATCAGTTAATTAATATTAAAGGAGAAACATTAATCGAGAAATCTACATAGCAAAAACAAAAGTGATTAACAATGCCAATAACAGTGACTGTAAAACTTAATAATAAATAAAGTGTTAAACTTAAACTTCTATTCAAATAAATATTTGCGAAAAGATATCTATTAATTAATGCTTAATTAATATTTTATTGGCAAATATTGTCATTTTGCAATGTACATTATTAGCGGTGAGTAAGTCAGTCAACCGACCAGTCAGCCAGTCAACCAATTTGCGGCCGAATGGTACCACGTGCGTCCATTTTATTTTTCTTCTATGCGACAAAACGGATAATTTTAACTAATCTCGATGAAACCGATACGAAACCGATCTTCAATATTTTTCTAAAGAAATTTTCCATTTAATAAATTATTTATTATCGCCACCGTTCATAAAATAAAGTAAAACGAAATGCAACGATAAAGGCAACAAAAAGATCAATTTGCGATAAAATGAGAGAACAGAAATCCGACAAATAGTGGTGAAGTTTTTGCTATTTTGCTAAATCTTACTTTTAGTAAAATTAGGTAAAATTTAGATTGGTTGTAGGAATGTTTCCTATTTTTGGAATATTTTTTAAATTTAATTAATTAATTATATTCTACTAGAAGTAAGTTTAAGGATTGTTTCTTCGGTCTTTTCATTAAAAGATTAGAATAGCGAGTGAGAAGGCGGAAAGAAGGAATTATTTCTAGAGAAATAGTGCCACAGTTGGAGAGAACACGGAGAAGAGGAAATGAAAAAGAGGAGAAAAAGGAGAAAATTTGAAAAGAAAGAGTTTGGTCTTTGGCTTCGTTTAAGAATATGGTCAAGAAATTAATTAATCGTAAAGAAGACCGGCAAATTCAATGACTTACCAGCAAACAATATAAGAACATAAAATGCTTTGACAGACCTGTTGAGGCGGAAAATGTACCGAAGCTGGTGACGATTTTAAGAGGATAGAGTACTAGCGGAGTGGGGTTGGGAGAATCTTAAAGGGGATGCAACCAGCTGAGCAAAGAATTTAACGAGATTCGAGCAACGGATATTATCTTGGTGCGCAAGCTGCAAGTTAACGTGATATTTATTTATTTTTATTTTAGTTAATGATTTATTGTGCGCAGCAAAGCATTTAGCAAAAGTGAGGCGATAACGATGGGTGAAAATTGGATGCGTGATTTGCCACCAACGTTATCATCAAAGCCATTGATATCTCTAGTTATACCCGGTTTATTTTATTATTTACCTGATTCATTTATTTTATCGTAGTCGAGTGGTGTATTGCTTAGGTTATCATTTCAATCATCTGTTCGCATCTGTTAGGTATTGAATGGTGCATTGACGAGAAAATTTGTCTTAAACGGTGTTTTGCAACGTCAATATCATTATCGAGTCAAAATATGAACCCATAGGCGATTAACCAGCTGATTCAATTTAGCCAAGATTCATCTATAACCATTTGCATCAACGCAAGATTTCGCGAATCCCAAATTTGTAGCATTGATTTTCGAGTGCACATTTTTATTTCTTCTTAGTAGAAACTCCTTATTCTTTTAGATAATATAATTTATGAGCGAATTTATCATATTTTCATTTTCTCATCACCGTTACTGGTTCGGTTGACTTCGGTGTTGCCATGACGGTGAGCTGCTGGGTCCATTGTCCTACCTGAGAGTAACAGAAACCACTCCTTTTCCCACATTTTAAGCAGCCCATATGCCGCTGAATCGCCTTTACATTTTTTTCTAAAATTTCTTTAAAAAAATGTCAAGAAGCTTTATACTAAATACAAATTAACAATTTAACCAAATTGCCATGTGACCTCTCTGCGTATAAAGAATGCTTAAAGAGTTTGCGCAGGCTGTTCATAATTACTTTTCATATAAAGAAGAGTAATTTTTAAATATCACTAGAAATTCTTTCCAGACTTATATTAAAAGAAAATTTATGCATCCACGTTAACAAATGATTCTGCAACATAATGGTAATCACCTCTGATATTGATTTTGCAAATGAATTTAATCAATATTTTTCCAGTGCATTTGTTGACGGTTATACTCATACTTGTTTTAACGTAAATCGAATTTGTTGCATTTCTCTCGGTGAGATTGAAATAACACTAATGGATGTTTATGATGTCTTTAAGCCGTTCATTTCAGCTGGTCCCTACAATATTCCGCAAATAATTTAAAAACAGTACAGTTTTCAGTTTTCTCTCTGAGTTTTCTCCTATTTCTAATTTACAAGGATCTTATGAAGTCTGGCCTTAATCCCAAAATTTGGAAATTGTTTCATGTAATTCCCATTCATAAAAAAGGAAGCACCTATGATTTTTCTAATTACAGGCTTATTAGCCTACATATAACAAAGTAGAAAGGTTGATTATGGTTGCAACAAGTTGTTTAATTTCTTGATACCAATAATTTCATATCTTCCTATTAGTATGGCATTTTTACGAAAAAATCTACTTCTTTACAAAAATTGTCAAACCTTTCCGATTGGTCAGCACCAATTGACAATGGGAAAACAGTATCAGGCACTGTTTCTGACATGAAACCCGTTCAATCCGGCGTTCCTCAAGGTAGTTGTATTGCGCGATTGCTTTTTTTATTATGTATAAATGATATCACCAAAGTAGTACCAAATTCTACCATTTATCTTTATGCTGATGATTGTAAAATTTATTATTCTCATAGTAGAGCAGATAGCCTATAGCCTATCACCACTGCAGAAGGACCTCAACAGAATAGCCAGCTTGCTATTTATGACAGGGAAATTACCTTTCTTTTCAAAAGTGTAGCGTTCTTCATATCAATTCTAAAAAATTCGATTTTCCTGATCTTTTTATTAATGGTAATATAATCAGAAGAGTTTCAAGTCTCATTTACGATTTTGGAATAATCATGGATGAAAATCTCGATTTGGACCTTCACTGCAGAACCATGGTAAAAAAATCCTCAAAGATATATTTTTCGTCCGTTTAAGAACAAAACTGAAGGTTTTCTTATCAAAATGTGGAAAGCGTTCATTCGGCCTCTTTCTGACTACAGCAGTACATCTTTCTCACCGAGATATCGTAAATCAAGTAAAATAATTGAAAGACTCCAAAAATATTTTATACGACGCCTTTCTCCTAACAGCAATTTTAATTACAAATGAAAACTTCTACAGTATAACCTGGATTCTCTCTCAGTTCGTCGAATTAGACAAGATTTAAATTATACTTACAAGATTAGTTTGGTTATATTGAACTAGACTGTTCAAAATATTATAAATTCAGGCTAAATTTGAATCTAACAAGAACAAATGGGCTAAAATTGCTAAAACCTATGTGTAAAACTAAACTAAGGACTCATGATTTCTTTATTGGTACTATTAATTACCGGAATAAATTACCTAACGGTGTAGTTTGTGTGTACCTATCTTTAAAAAAAGAGTAGATAATATTATTATTAGATGTATAAGTTATGTATGCAATTGCTTTTGTAAATTGTAGTCTGTTGTACTATTCTATAATTCCTCTTTATTTCTTTTTTAATTTATTGATCCTTTTTTTATCATTGATTTTGATTAATTTTTTATTTTAACTGTTGTTATTAATACAAGCATATTTGTCGCCCTACTTGATTGGTTTTCAGTAAATATTTAAAATCTCTTGCGACTGTATTGAATCATTTTCTGTAACGAGCGAAGGAGAACATGGCCTAACCAGCTTATGCGACGATATTATTAATGTACATTATTAATGTACATTTAAGTGAAGATAGAGATAATCATATGAGATTTTATTTGCTTAGCCGCATAAAATGTAAAATATCTTCGATATGAGTGGGTGAAAAATATATATCTCAATATTTTGCACTGACCATATTTCTCCATCAGCATATAAGAATTGTTAGTTACTATATAGATGTATCTTCCTTCTGATAGTGATTTAGCGCCGCAGATTTCAGCATTTCTTGTGTATCAACTTGCAAATTTCATTTCCGTATGGTCAAGAATGGGTCCAAGATGTTTAAAGTCTAGCGCCACCTCAGTTTGTGATGAAATGATAAGAATAGAAGAATTTTACTAACATCTGGCATATAAAATGATAAGGTATTCGTCCTATTTACATCGACCGAGCACGCTTTTTGCTACGGTCGTCGATATACTATCTAGCTTCTCTTGTTCATTAGCTGCAAAACATATCATCACCATAGCGCCACATCTGTCACATAAAATAGGTTTATTTATAGAAATTAAAATATTGGTTTTAATTGCTTCTATAATTATAAATTTTTCAAGGTTCTCATGATTCTTTTGCGAATTTGCTTTACACGAATCATCCTGTTGCGAATGATGAAGGACGATTGCTTCGTGCAGTTGGTCGCATAAAAATTATCCGTTATTTTATTCGTAAATGGGCAATTACTCAAAGTGTTTCAGTAATCGAACAATTAAAAGCTGGTATTCGTTATTTTGATGTAAGATTAAGTATTCCGGATTGTCATACGTCGTTAACTGGTATTCATGTGCTTCATGCACTTTATGGTCGTCAGTTATCTTATATACTTTTTGAAATAAACCGTTTTTTAATGTCACATAAAAAAGAAGTTATAATTCTTGATTTTAATCATTTTTATAATTTTGATTTTGTTTCTTTTAAGGAATTTATAAAATTAATTGAGAATAGTTTTGCACTGAAAACATTAACACCTCGTTGTCCTCTTAGTGGTCTTTCTTTAGATTTTATGTGGAAATATGGTTATCAGATTATCGCTATCATACCTTACCATTATAGTGACAATCAAATGAAAATATCATGGATTTGGGGTCCAGAATCAATTGTGAGTCCCTATCCGAATGTAAATCGCTTAGATCACCTTTTTAAATTTCTGGAAATCACATTAAAAAATCACCGAAAAACGCATAAGGAATGTTTTTATGTAACTCAAGCAATTTTAACTGCAAAATTCAGAGATATTTGTTTTCATCCGTGGTCATCTTTAAAGGAAACATTCTCAATAAAGTGTACAGAACAAACAGTTTCATGGATTTCTTCATTTGCCCATCCGTCTTTCTTTAATATAATCATGTGCGATTTCATTAATTATTATAATTTCTGTGAAATAGTCGCTTATCTTAATTATCAATTAATTGATTAATTAATATTTTAAACTTGAAATTTATAAATATTGTATTTTAGAATTAATCTATTGTGCCATTGTATTCTTTAATAAACTCTCGTTCTTCTATTTATTTTACCTTGTTTATATATTATTCGCTTTTATTTCCTTTCTGGGTAGGCTTCTTTTGTGAAGTTTTGATTCTCTCTATAGGTTTTTGGTTCGAAATTCACCTTATAAAACTCTTAACGGTCATCCATTTCCTGTTTAACTAAAAATACGCTTAAACAGGAATGTTTTCGCCGAAAATTCAATTGGAGACAGAAGTACAGCACCGGATTTCACCTTAAATTTACACCCATCAGAGGAACAAATTGAACTGATACTGAATAAGCTACTCGACCGCTTAAATATCCATATTTTATGTGACTAAAATGTAAAATTCGTAAATTTTTACCATAGATTCATTCTCAAGACGATTGAAAACGAGAATTTTATTGAAGTTTTCATAAATCGAAAACGAAACCTTGCTGAATTTTTCCTTCATAAAGTCAATTTTGATAATAACATGTGTGAATCAAAAACTGATTTTTTTCCTACCGTAGCCTTCTCAGCCTTCTTTTCAGAGATAAATCATTAAGTCATCAAATTCATTTCCCTCTGTTAACTAAATTTGCTTTCGGATAGTTGAATAGATTGTTGCCTCGACTGGTTGACTGTGCGATGAATGTGACAGCATGGTTGCAGGATAAACGAATCCTTAAAGGCGAAGGCCCGATGGTACCAAAAGTCACTTCCTGTCCTCAAGTGATTCTGTGATGAAAATGTCTGTTTGTAGAAATTAGTGTGAGGAAGATTTGACTTATTTAATTTTAATTATCGCTGCTCGTTTATGATTATATTATTTATTTATCTATTTATTTATTTATTGAAAACCAGCCAAGCAGGGCGACAAACATCATGTGCTTAACAAAACATTAATAACAAAAGTTAAAAAACAAATAATAAAATTTAGTAATAATTAACAGTTTAAAGAGGAAATAAAGAGGAAATTGCAGAATAATATAATATAGTACAATTCGAAGTAATTGTATTATATATAATCGGATGGTAAACATCGATATTTCACATTTCCTGCGTGAAGTCTTTAAATAATATGATATCATCTAATCTTTTTTAAAAGATAGCTAAGGATGACACACAAGCTATATCGTTCGGTAATTTATTGCAGTAACTCATAGTACGAATAAGGAAGTCATGAGTCCTTAGTTTAATTGTGCACATTCTTGGTGGGTTTAAATTTAGTCTAAAATTATTAATATAACATAACCATACAGAATCTTTCAATTATAGATTAAATCTTGTCTAATTCGAGGAATTGAGAGAGAATGCAGGTTGCATTATAGAAGTTTTCTTTTGTAATTAAAATTGCAATTAGGAGAGAGGCGTCATATAAAATATTTTTGGAGTCCAATTATTTTTGCGATATCTCGGGGAGTACTGTAGAAAAAGAGGCCGAACGAATGCTTTGTGCATAAGCAAGCCTTCAGTTTTTGTTCTTAAACGGATGAAAAATATAATTTAGTATTTTTGTGGATTTCATTACCATGGTTCTGCAAGGTCGAAATCGAGATTTTCATCCATGATTAAACTTATGCTATTGGGATGTTAAATTTGCAAATTTTCTTTTTAATTTCATTTACAGGACGGAAATTTTTATTTTTATGTTTATTTTGATTAATTATAATTTATTTTTCGTGAAAAAAAGGAAAAAAGTGGAAAATATTCGAAATTGTCATGGTAACAACATATAAAAGGAGAAATTCAATAAAAAAGCAATATATTCTCAATTTCTAATTTCTGGATTAATGTTGATGGGCTTTGTTGTGTTTGAAATCGATTCGTTACCGAGTAAAGAAATTTTTATCGGCTTCTTCCACTTCATTTTCCATACTTTTATTTTCCTTTTATTTTACAACAAAAGGAAAAATCGAATCGAATTGAACAAAAGGAAAAATCGAATGAATTGAACTTTTTTATATATTAGATTATTTTTTGAAATATATACTGATAAAATTTTGGAATTCTCAATAATTTAGAAGATTTATCATTTCGCGTCATTTATTGAAATAAATATTATGTGTTTTCTTTGCTATTTACATGATTTTTGCATCGATTATTCATTCGCTGTCTGCAATGCAACCTTTGGAACCACAAAACAGTTCTAATTTACAACTGCTTAATGTTAAAAAGGCATTCTACTCGAATAAGATTGGCTATTGATAAGATTACTAGTGACGATAAGGCAATAGTTCTTTATAATATGCCTCGTTCCACATAAAGCAAAGTAGTTTATTTGATTTGTCATCAGCTGATACAACAGAGATATTAAATTATTTAAACCATGCAATATATACATTTCTAAAGAATACAACTATCCTGTATCGATGATATAGATTAATATTCTTTTTTTTTTTAATTTTTGGACAGATTTTACTCTTGCCATGGGAAGTAGAGTAGAATCTCATCACCGTCGAGTTGAGGAATAATCCATTGGGCTATTCTACTTTCCTTTGATTTTTGCATCCAAGATCAAAGGTGGTCCTTGTTTGCATGATCATCCCTCATTTTTCTATCTTTTTCCCTTACAGTTATTTTCTTCCCATATTTTTATAATTCCTCTCCAGTAATTTACCTAACTGCACAGTATCAGTCTTACGATTTCCTTTCAGCAATGCTCTGCCTATATTTATGTTTCACTAAACAATGAAAGAGGTGGAGCGTCAAATAGTTAAAAACTGTTTCTTTTGTAAAATCCTTGCGAATCAAAACGCTAACCTCTTTCAAAAGGGGATTAGATCCAGAGAGTGGATTCAAAGAAAAAAGGCATAATAGCCCTTATTCCCGTTAATCAACTTCATACTCTAAGAAGTTCGCGAAAGATAATTTCCTTTGTTCGAAATGCGAAATCCAATATTTTTTTATTTTATTATTTTATTTATTATTTTATTCGCTATCCGTTCGATTTTTTGAAATCATAGCAATTGTGAACATTACTCAATTTATTTGATGCTTTACGATGGATTTTAATTCGATTTTAACGGGTAAGATTTCACATTAGGTTTAGTCGGCCTCCTTTTTATTCTAATGATATTCACCGTTTTTAGTTTGGTTGGCACTACTAACTATTAGGATAAGAAGTTCCCAGCATTGCTTGGATTTCGATCACAGGCTTCCTCAAAGAGTCCATGAATTGGACTAATGAGCTTAGTTGAAACAACATCCTCACCTCACTGCCATATGTCATGAAGAATTGCTGTTTGCGATTTTTCAGACTATATAAATAATTTTGATTCGTTATTATCCAAAAATTTTCATTAATTTTTCTTTTTTGCAGCAGTCTTAATTGGAAAAATGCGATTTCTTATTTGTTGTTCAAATCTAAGGCGTTCAAAAAGAGAAGAACGTTATTATGCTAAAGAAGAAGTACCAAAATATTCTTGGCAAGATTTTTCGAAAAAATTTTGCTTATCAGATCATTATTTTAATTTCCTTGATTTTTTAATTCTACAGTAATTAATTAAAAGTTATCTCGAAATTAGTATTTAATGCTTTTGAATAAGTCTAATATAGATTGAAATTTTCCTACTGAAATGAAAGGATTGCAAGGATTGCGCTAATAAATTTTTATCATTGAATTTAGTTAATAAATAATTAAAGTTGATTTTTTTCATATTAAAAAATTTTTCTGTACCTTCCTATTTAAAAATACAGTGAGAATATGGCTTTTCAACGAGGAAGAAATAAAAAATTAATATAACAACTCAAAAATCCAGGTGGCTGTTGGGAATCCACTTGCAATTCTATAGTAAAGTGGTCAGGTCTTTTTGACACGGTATCTGCTTTCTGGTGGTACATGTGATAAGTATACAGATGAGCGTAACGATCTGAAAACTTGAGAAAGATAGTTGCATATGATGTACTCACGAGCCAAGGTGAATGCCCGAAATCTGTCAAGAAAAACGAGAAACTCTCCATCGACATTCTGTATGGCGAGGTGATGGCCATAATTGCTTGGAACTTAGTTTATGGACTTTGCAAGCCAACACTTCACACTCTTTCTGAATACAGTAAGGCTTGCTTATCGGAGGTCCATCTTCCTCATTTCTCTAATAATTTTAAACCTGAGGAGGTACTGACTACATCACTATGGTGTTTCGGGCGAGATAGCGTACCGATTGTCATATCTGAAAGAGCTTGAATCAATGGAAACCGGTAAATGACCATATGGCGCACGCTCCAAGGAAAATTTTATACTATTTCATCAGTGTATATCAATGTATATGACAGGAAAGATTTTGAACGTATAAGTGGACTAGCGATATATGGACTTAGATGGTAGAAAAAAGAATGACTTCTATTACTATGAGCGTTGGCGTCAGACAGAACAACTTGGAGATCAGTTTCTTGCCCTTATAGCCAGTAAAATCAATATAATCAGTAATGATGAATGATGTTAGAAGAAGAGGAAGACATAACAATTATTGTAAGAAACTGATTAATTCTGAGACTTTTGTACCTGTACTTCTGCCCTTAAGTAACTCTCTGGAGAAGGAACCCTTAATAAGCGGAGCCATTTAATAAGAAATGTTTAAAAGAGATATACGATTCTGCAAGACCCAACAGCTAATTTATGAACAAATGATAAAAAGTGTGACAAATACAAAATAATTTAATCAGAAATAAATAATAGGAAGGAACAGTAAAGAAAAGAATAATTATAATGGGTCTTATAAGCTTTTCAAGAGATGAATAAATGAATTTTTTTGCATTTTACTTGCTTCATCTTCACAAAGAAATTAATGAAATATTTTCAAGAAATTCATTTCGAATTGAAATATTGTACCTTTAAAAAAAATTTGAAAGTGAAGTTCTCAAAAAAAGAACCATTTCAATGAACCATGAAAAATCTATAAAAATCTCAAAAAATACAATAAATAATATGTAATAATATGTATCCATAATCCTAAAAATAAAATGGAGTTTGAAATGTGCTCTTTCTCTTAGAACTAATATTTTTGTAGGGATCGAGAAGGACCTCCTGATGCAAATAAATATCAATTTACGGGGTTACACGGTGAAATTGTCGCTAAATTAGATGGTCATATATCTGGTCAACAGTTTGTTATCGATGGATGTAAAGTAAGCAAAATTTATTTTTTATTATTGTCTGAAACCAATTCGCCTATTTTATAATTTTTTTAGCCGTATAACCTCTCTTCAGAATTAGATTTAAATCTAAAATATAGCTGACTATTCTCCTTCTTCTAACAGTTTTCACCATTAGTGGTTAGGCTAGCTAAAAGAGTAATATGTCTCCAAGCTGTCCGGTCTGGCCATCGTTAGTAGTAAAAGAAGCCATTCCTTTTTCCATCGTCTAAGTCCATATATCGCTGGTCTCCCTATACGTTCAAAATCTTTCCTGACTATCAAACCAGGTCTTGTCTGGCTCTCCTCGCTTTTGACGCCAACCATCACAGAGTTTAGCAAGTAATGAAATATGCGTCAACTCCTGTGTTGGACGACGGAGAACGTGCCCTATCTTGATCTGCATTAGGTCAAAACCCACCTTAGTCAGATAATCGTCAAAAGCGGAAGTGAATACAAATTCATTATACATTATATATATATTTATTCATTTTACATTATAATATACAATGTTTTATAATTCTTCAAAGTCCTTGATAAATTAAGATTTCTAATATAATTTTATGGATGAATCTTAACTATCTATCGAATATTAAGATCGCAACCTTTTACGCCACAATATTCGTTTCTTTTTGGTCCATTTTGGCACGATATTTTATGCATCTCTTAATCTTTTTTTTCTTTTTTGTTTCTATCAACCAATTAATCTATTAAGATATTCCTAAGATTATTCGAATAAATCTTCTTTTGCCAAGCACTGATATTTCTTCTTGGCATAGTGTGGAGCTACGACAAGTAACAAGCAGAATTTAATAGCTAATTATGCAACCATTTACATTTGCAATATGCGTCGTCATGAAACATTACCAAATGCTTTAAATCTGGTGTGCATCATATAGTTAATTTCTAACTATTTTTAGTGCTCCCATTTACGAACACTAAAATATGTTTTCAGGACTGCTGCATATTAATATTAGATTATACGGCTGCTGTTGTGATTGATGATTGCGAGCATTGTCTTATAGTATTAGGTCCATGTAAAGGAAGGTAAGTCCACTGATCTGTGACGATTTATTTGTCTCTAATTGGCCATCAGCCATTTAATACTTATTCATACTTATTCTTTTACTTACCAGTATTTATTCTTTGCAGTAGCACCATTGTTGAACTCATTATTTATTTACATTTCTATCCTAGAATATTCATCGTAAATCAGTAAACCAATAGTTTGGAAATATTTTCACAAAACATTTTTGACTTTGGATATTCTTCTTACAAAAACGTTTATACGGCAACTTTAAAAGTCTATACCTAGAAATTTGAAAAGATGCTTACTTCGAGTTTCAGAGTGATGAAAACCAATAAAGTTTAATTCTCGGCATGATTTTAGCCTTATGTAACCTTTCGACCATGTTTTTATAGTTAATGGTTGATAAACTGAATATTCCCATTGACCGCATTTACTTCAATATTGAACCAACCAGAATTATACGCTGGTTAAAAAAGAAAAAAATCAAAGGAAATGACCATATGAAAAGCCAAAGCGATTAATATAATTAATGGTCCCATACAAATAATTTTCCTTCTTCTATTACTGCGTTTTCCCATTTATTTCACAATATATCGATCCTCCTTTGTTGAACTCAGTTGACATGAAAATAAACGGTCATAAAAAGAGGTTATTGGAGGTGCACAGAGAACCTAATTTATTTGTGAATGTGAGGGGAAAAAGAAATTCTGCCTTCTCAGCTCAATTTTTCATAGATGTAAAAACTGATAATAGTTTCAATCCATCAGGTCAAATGAAATTTTCTTCGAATGATTTCGATAGTCTTCTGATTTAGCGTCTTCGTAAGAAATTCCTCAAAATGTTCGATTTTTTCGGCGTGTCAACAGTTCCGTACGAGAGATTCTATCAACATGGATATTTTTTTGTTCTGTACCACTAAACCAATCATCGAATCGAGTAAAGCAATGCGTTTTCATCCACTTTTTCTTTCATATGAACAATTACAAGGTGGGAAATAAAATAATAACGCTTATTTATATTTTTCATTTTTCATTACATAAATCTTTCAAATTTTTCCAACTCTTTTCCTCTTTCAAAATTACAAATTTATTAAAATAAATGATTTCAAAATGATTTTTGAAAAAATTGTCTTCTCTCAAATTATCCAAATTAATCATAAAAGTTTTCGTTAAAAAATTTCAGCTTTTTGGTCCAATTTTTACGAATCTTTTAATCACCATAATTGAAGTTTAAAGTTGCTTCTTTTGTTGTTCATTTGCTGTATTGCATCTTCCTATTCATTTCACAATATATCGATCCTACTCCGTTGAACTCAATAATTCATCGAAATGAAATTTGTTGATTACTGATCATCCCGAGAGTTAAATATTTCAGAACATATGCTCAAAGCATCGTTAAGTCCTTTCACAAATAACTGGGATAAGGTTCATGATTTTACACCGAATACTGGTGAAAATTTCGAAATTTGCTCAATAGTGAGTTACAATTCGTATTAAACTCGATTTTATCTTTTTTTATCACTATATAACAATTAATGAATAAAAATGAAAAAATTTAAATAAATAAAATTTCTTCGTTGATATGATCGAGGATTACAAGCTATTGATTAGATAATAGGGATTAAATATAAATGAAATGTTTTAACTCATACCTGTTATAATAATAAATAATTAATAATTACAATTATAAATGATAATAATAATAAATGAATAATAATAAATAACAAATAATAATAAAAAATAATAATATCTTTGAAATGAACGTATTTGGAACATTGTTAATACTTTTATAAATGTTACAGGATTATGGAAATATTGAACAAATGAATTTGGTGGAAAATTTGGAAAAAGTAAAATTTACAAAGGAGCTTTCACTGTTTCCTGAATATGTTAATTGTAAGGAATTTATAGAAAAGGTTTTTTATATTCCATCAATTTTTTTCCCAGGAATAAATAGAAAATCTGCGCAATTTATAAATTCAAAACAATGAAAACGATTATTTTTTTATGAATATTGAAATATTCTTTACAGCCATTGCTAATATTATGCAAGCAACGATCAAACGAATCATTAGAATCATTATTCCATCGATCGCTTAATTTAATCCGTCGTTTGGTTTCTAATGGCGTGAAAATTGTTAGTACGTTAGACGTATATATTGGAAAAGGCGACATGTATGCATTACTGAAGAGGGAAAATACGAATAATGTTTATGAAGGCAAGATTTTTTATGTTCAGATCCTAATGTCATTGATACCAAATATTTTTCATTTTCACTGGATTTTTCATTGGAACCGCTGGTTTACAAGACATTTCTAAATTGCACCAATTTATCGCCACAGTTTACTGAGATTATTAGTTTCGAAGACTCGAAGACATTTATAGACATTTTTTCTTGGTGTCAGAGTTAAACTCTAAGGCTTTCAACTTGTATTATTGAGAGGCCAAATTTGAGTCTAAACACGATCCATTAATATCTCTTAATTAATTAATTAATAGATATTATTAGATTTTAAAGACAGATGCTTCTTGAACTTTCGTGTTTAAATGAAATGCAAAATTTTATCAAAAGATAAGAATATTTAGGTCGACTAATTGCTATTGAGGTTGGCTGTAATCGAATTTCAATTATATCATCATTGAGTTCAGAGGATAATATTGAAATAATTGATGAAGGTGATTATGAGTGCTATATATCGAATTTGCATCGATTAGCGGAAATCGAAATGGCTCGCTAATATTTGATGAAAATGTTTTATCGCATATTGTTTTTGAAAATACTTGAAATGAAGAATGATGGATGGATGGATGGATGAATGAATGAATGGCAAAAGGATTTTTCTTTTTCACCTTAATAACAACAGATTCGAAGGACAGAAATCGAACTTACGGTGGCTTTTGGGCCTTAATTGAAGAAATGTACTAATACGTATTCTACCATTCTATCATATCCAATAAAATTTTTTTTTAGTAGTTTCTTTCATTTTAAATAAAATTTTAAAAAAATTGCTTAAAAACATGAAAAATCAGCTTGAAAAACGACAATGACAATTTTAAAAATTGCCGAAAACCTTCAGTATTATAGGATGAAAAACAATGTAAAAATGATAATTTCTTATTTTCAATAACATTAAAAAATGCGCAAAACTGAATTTTAAACTTCCAAAGATTGAATATTTCATTTTAGAATAAAACAAAAAAAACAGAAAACTTTGCTATGAACAAATTTTGGTATGGGAATATATCAAAAAAAAGTTCGATTCCCCGCAGTAGTAAATCTACATAAAAATCCGGGTGATGCTGGCGACTTACCTGTATTTCTATCGCCAAGGGACTCCCTAGCACTATGCCCAATGCGACAAGCCGGTGGAGCGAGTTTAACCAGTAATGGTGAGGATTCTTTAAAAAAAAATTTTGGTGTGGGAATAAATCAGAAAGAATAATTTTTCTTGAATAATTTTTTATTTTTACTTTGACTTCAGAAAAATCAAAATTCCACTTTGAGAAAAATTTCACTTTTAGAAACATTAATAAAATGAATATTGTTGCACATGTTTTCAAATACTTTTGGGCAACATTGAATGAAAAATCCTTTAACAACTAGCTCATTAGGAAAATGGCCAGTTGCTCAAGAAGTCCACGTTTTTTGTCACCCATTTCTTTTTTCGTACTTTTAAAACATAAGGAATATATTCAAAATTTGTTAACCTTCAACAAGGCAGATGTCAGACGAAATATTCTTAGCGTGAATTTTGTAATTATAAGAGCAGAAAAATTTTAAATCGGAGATTACTTTGCTATAGAATAAATTTCGCTGAATTCAGCTGTTATCAGCCCCTCAAATTGCTCATAACGAAAACTGTCCTCATATAACGTATCAGCGCCAGATAGTTCTTTAAATCACCACATTTTTGTATTATCGAATCTGAATGCGTTTTAGTTCTGTTCCAACTAGATTTTGATACATGCACAAATTTTTTCACTGGTTGATGAAAATGAAAGCAAATGCATAAATTACTTCTGCGATATTCCCAACTTCGATATATTTTTATAAACGAAGGCCAGATATTGCCAGATACTAGTATAAAAGCTTTTTGCTGTAGCCCTAATATTTGATTTTTTTTAAGCCAGAAATTTATTTGATTATTCGAGCTAATCAATTTATTTATCACTTATTTAATTCTCTCTTATATTTATATCGTAATGTTATAAGAACTGGTGTCCCTCAAGGTAGTTTCTTTCCTTGTAATATTCAAGGATGTCTATTTCTTTCCCTATAATATTCGACTATGCGATAGACTGGATAATGGACATCGTTTATCGGCACTGAAGAGGTGTACAAATCAGTCCAGAGCATTGCATCACAGATCTTCAATAAGTTGATGATGTAGCTTTAGCTGACAGTTATGATAAAATGCAAATAATGCTAAACAAGATGTTAACTACTGCAGCGAGAATCGGATTCAGAGTCAATGTAAAGAAAACGAAAGTCTTTTCGTCTTATATATAAGCTGATAAGATGCCTCTTTTTATAAACTCATTGCCGGTTGAGGGAGTGCCCGATTTTAAATACCTTGGATGCACTCTAATATTGAATGGCCAGGCAAAAGAAATATTACAATCAGAATCACGATAGCTAGAAATGCGTTCCTGTTGACCAAACCTCTATGGAGCCGTCGTGAAATCACCACAGAAACGAAAGTCCGCATCTACAAAGCCGCAATTCATTCGATATTGATATATGGCTCTGAGATGTGCCAATGAGAGTGGCGGATATTTAGAAATTATCTGCCTTATAACTCATTTCTAAGGTACTACATTTTACGCCGAGTGAATAAAATCTCATATGATCACATCCACCTTCATTTAAATGTCGCTTGCATTAATAGGGCCATCACAGGGCGCCGCCTTCGCTGGTTAGGACACGTTCTTCTTCGCCCATCACAGGAGTTGTGCATATTTCTTTACTTGTTAAACTGTGATAGGTGATGTCAGAAGCGAGGTGGGCCAATCAAGACCTGGACTGATACAGCCAGGAAAGATTTAGAGCGTATAGGAAGACCAGCAATGTATTGACATAGACGATAGAAGAAAGAATGGCTTCTATTACTGTCGATGATAGCGTCAGACCTCGCCTTTTGGAAACGTCTTACCCTTATAGTCAGTGGAGCCAGCCTAACCAGTAATGTTGAGGGCTGTTAAAAGAAGAAGAAGCAGAATATTTAAACAAAAAACCCAATTATTTTTTAGATATTTAAGAAATAATTGTTAATATTGTAGAAAAAAATTAAAATTATTCGATTTAGCAATATAAAATATACAATATGTTAAGCAAAGTTTTTTGTGTCGTAAATACATAATTACATTGACATATCGGCTGTTATCTTATTTCAAATTTCTAAACTGCCAATATCCAAATTTCATTTTTAATGAACATTTTTTTCTAAGCTTTCCATTTCCATTTTATAAATTTTGTATTTTGAAAAATATTATTTTCATTTGCAACATTTGCCGTTTCCAGCCATTTTTATATGGCTATTAGGTGTGGACCAGTGAATCAATTGGAAATAGAAGTACTGATGGCTCTCCAATATTATTACTACTCGGATTTTTCGATAAGTTCATTTCTCTCAGAAGTAAATCAGCTTGAATTGATAATCTAATTAATACTGCTTGTACTGCTCACAAACTCAAATTCCATTTTATCATGTTTAAGTATCATAAAATGTCGAATTGCTCGAAGTGAATTTCTCGTTAAAGGTGAAAAATGCTAATTTGCCATTATTTTTATTCGTAAATATTGTTTTAAAAATGATGAATATCGTGAAATAAGATAAGTTCGAATGAATTTTCTTAAATTTTTTCTTAAATTATCTTAAATTATTGTCCATAAGAAATTTTAAATCTAAAATTTCAAAAAAATTCGACCAGTATTTCCATTAGCCAAACAGAATCGATAATCCTTTAAATATTACACAAGCCATTTCGCCTTTTTATTTGTCATATCTGACATATTTCATCCTAATTTGGTATTCTTCCTTTCAATTTTTTTATAAAATTGCCTTTTTTTGATGAATACATCAAATTTCATGGGAACACTTTTATTTAAAATTTGCTTATATTTTGCTTTCTTTACTAATTATGATAGTTAATTGGTTAGATAAGGCTGTATAGTCGGATAATCTCTTTTTTCAAGTGCAAGGCGAACACGATGGATTCGAAACCTATCTAATCAGCCGGAAGCAAACTCAGCCTGTATAGATAATAACCAGTATAACCAGTCAAATAATTTTCCCCCAAAACGTCATCCTTATCATTTGTCATTCTTGTGTTTCCAAATCTCAAAATGGTCTTTTGGCAGAAATCTCATCTTATATTGGTAGTCAGTGGAGCTAAGTAAACCACAAATGGTGAATGTTGTTAGATCGTTTTTAGTTCAAAATAAGCTTCTATTTCCACAACCCATTGCCCTCAATTGAAAAGAAATGAGAAAGAAAAAAATCAACTAGAATATTCTCTTTAAGATTAGACATTTAGTGCATGAAGCTTTCATAGATATTGCTTATTTTTTCGTTGAATGACAGATTGATTTTAAAAAATTATTACGCTTTTTTGACATATTTGCTAGTTATTGTTGAATTTTTCGCATTTGAATTTTTTAACATATTAAATTCATAATCGAATAACAAAATAAAAATTTGATATATCATTTAAACAAAATAAATTTTAAAGGTTTGAATAAAAAATTTCGTTCGGGTTTCTTCGGACGACTTTATAATTATTTTATAATCCAAATTATAATTATTAAATTCCAAAAACTTCAACTTCGGTTATTTCATTCCAATTTGTCTCAGTTTTTTATCTTTCAAATTTTGTGAAATTTCATCATCTTCGTAAAGCAAGTGGTTAACATTGGTTAGACTCCTTCCACTGGCTGTCTGTTAGTTTGATGACAAAAAAATAGAAATGAGAATACGAGAGAGTTGTTGGGCAACAAAAGCCCGAACGAATCACCAGCATTACCGGAACTTTCAAACATGGATTTACTTCTTTCGGAAGCAGGGCCCGAGCCATGATAATCGAGATAACGATTCGAACCACGCAGTGTCTTCCATCGTCCTCCATTTTGAAATTTTCATAATAATTGATAATTCATCATGGAAATTTATCAATTCATAAATCTATTCTAATGTGGATATTCATAAAAATATCAATAAAAGTAAAGAAAGCAGAATGTATCGCGATTCAGTCACATATTTTGCTCGAAACTAAATTTCATTCAACGATATTGATTTCCCTTCTTCTTAGCTGTCCAATCTATATTCTATTAAGTGCGATGTGATTATTTCTGTTTTGTTTAAAGTTACGGTAAAGAGAGCGTGTCTGTGAATAAGCAAAAGTAACGTGTGACGTTCACATAAAGTGAAGAAGATTAATTTCATCCGGAAAAATCCGAAATTCTCTTTTTTTAAATTGGCGCATCATGATCAACGAATTAATAGAACTCTGATCAAGTTTATTTTTTTTTATATTTAATTGTTTAAAGTTGTTTTGGAAGATTCACTTTAAAATTATTTTCATTCTTTATGTAGAGAAATTAACAAATTTTTATTAATTTTTATATTTTTATTTGAAAAATTTTGCTTCGTAATTTTTCTATGAATATAAAAACTTCCCTAAAGAATTCTTCGAATAATTTCGCTGGTTTTTATGATAAGAAAAAAAAAATCTTGGATTGATAAATTGTCGCCAGTGGATTACCGTCCATTAACGATCCTTCGATCCTTCTGTATTCATTTTTCGAAAATCATTCATTTTCTTCGCAAAAAACAAAAAAAAAGAAAAAATCTTTCTGGTTAATTTTTATATAATAGATTTTATATAATAACAGATTCTTTGGTTTCTTTGAATTCTTAGTAAAATTTAATATTAAATCAATAAATCAGTGAAAAGCCACTGCTTTTTTATTTGTAATATTCTATGCATTACCAAAATTAACTGCTTATTGATATGCTATCTTCGATCATTTGGCGATAGGAGATCAGATAGGTCGCCAATGATTTTTTAATGATAAACATACCCCTTCAAGCTCAGCAGCTAGCCCTTGCCTATCAACTCCTTAGAAAAGTGGCTTCAACATAAATATCAGAAATCTCTGCCCTAGAAGAATACATTGCTAGGAACAGCTGAAATTCTGCGCAGAACCATCAATCTCCCTTGTCTTTGGTAGAAGGCCTTTATCACTTTAAGGAAGAGAAAGACACTTTTTTTTATTGATGTATGATATTTTGTAAAAATTTTTGAAAGTTTTATTATGTTTTGGTGATATTTTATGATCTTGATATTTATTAATGAATCGATTTAAATCTGGCCAGCTGCTGCTAATGTTTGCATTTTGGTTATCAACCTGTCTATTTTTTATTTAAAATGTTTCTCGTAACTTTCTTTTTTCAAAAAAATTTTATTTTATAGATTTTTATGAAAAATTAGTTTTTAATTTAATTTAACCAAAAATTTAATAAATATGATGTCAAGCTTTTCATATATTTGATTAATTCTATTGATCTATTCTTTCTTTGATTTGAGTAAATCAATCATTAAAAGTGAAGTTCTGCTACGGACCCACTTTTACTCCTTTTTGCAGGTGACTGATTTTCTGGCGAAGAAGTTTCATTACTAATAAGACAAACTAGAAAATAGTGAATTAACTTCGAAGAAGTTATTTATTATTGCTTATACAAGATTTATTTTATTAAATCGATGTTCGCAAGTAGATTAGCCAAACTGAAAATAAATATTATAATGTTTAGTTTTAATTTGATTTAATTAATAGAAATAATTATTAAATCAAATTAATTTAGTTTTATTTCGGTAGATGGTTTCAATTTAATAATTTAATAATTTTTCTTTAAATTTATGATTATTTCCACAAATTTTATTCATTACTTTATTTATATTGTTAATATGATAATATTAACTATGAAGATAATCTTCACAGAAAAATCTAATTTGACAGAGGAGAAAGAAAATGGGGCATTTGCAGTGAACGATAAGAGTTTTGAAATTTTCGTTAGTTTATCAGTGGCATTCATTCCTTCCTACTTTTATTTCCATGGGCTTTATTCATCAGTGAAATGCATTTCAATATTTTACCTGCGTAATAATTATAGTTCGGATTTTTTTTGGCTCTTATTTTTTCTTTTAACCCACATTTCTTATGTAATTATATACTCAACTAACTACAAGATCTTTGATTTGAGTAAATCCATCGTTAAAAGTGAAGTTGAGCATGGAGATTCACGCGAATCTCCAGTAATGCTCGCGTTTCATTTCCAGTGAAGATTTAAGAGGAACGTCAAGCGAGGAGATGAAATGAACTCCAGCTGCTCACTTTCAGAAGAACCTAACCACTCGATCGAAGTGGATTCTCTACTGGTATTTTTTTTTTAAAAATCATCACCATTACTGGTTAAACTCGCTCCACTGGCTTGTCGCATTGGGCTATATGCCATGGAGTCCCTTGGCGAAAGCGATCGAAATACAGGTGAATCGCCAGCATCACCCAGTACAGGTTTACTCCTGCGGGGAATCTCATCATCGACGCTCCCAACTGACCAACAACTCACTGAGCCATTCTATTTCCTCAACTGGCATTTGTTTCGAATTGTCTGTTTTCAAGCCGATCTCGACTTTATTTGTGTTTTTTGTGCGTTTGTTGTATATTTTGGCTCTTTCTTGGTTGATGTAACGATTCATCGTTTATTAATGTTTTTTCTTTCTGAATCTGGTTACTTTTATAATTTATTCTTTTTTTTCTATGTTATTTTCAAATATCTTTTCAAAATGTTAACATATACCTGTATTTAACAATAGTATGGAATGGGTATGGAATGGCACTTTTAACCAAGCGCCATTTATTAAAATAAAATCGGGTTTTGTTGTTCAAGTGGTTCTATTGCTCTTATTGAATAATGCGAATTGCCAAAAAAATCGAAAATCTATGGAAAATGTCCTTCAGTTACTTCTGTACCCTACCTAACTCAAAGCAATAAACGCATAATTTAAGAAAGTTGAAAATATCAAATAGGGTTTTAAATTAGCCTTTATGATGGAAAACCAGTAGAAATTCCAAAATTTTAAATTCCTAAATTCAAAGATAGCGGATCAATGATATTTGTTTTTTGTACTGTATTTTAATAAAAGAAAAGTTGTTGACAATTCTGTTTTATTATTTTTGGTTAGGCTCGCTATATTGGTTATTAATAAGGTGAATAATTTTTGCTGGAACCATTTAGTGGAATCACAGTTGGGTCGTCAGCATCATCCTGATTTTTTAATAATAGATTTTCTCTTGTAAGAGGCAAAACAACTGGCTCCTATATTTTATCAAATACTGGAAACAAGCCGAATAGATATTTAGATACTCGTGCTGAGTTGATTAAATTTTGTTTTCAGCAGGCTATTTATTTTTTATTATTGGTCAATCTTAGAAGTTCAAACAATCATTATGAAAGAATGCGCTTCACATCATTTCGATCTTGTACCTCCACCATCAAATGCAGAAGGCTCGATAAATAATATGGGTACCTTTTGATATATAATTTATAAAACTTAAGCTTTTACTTTATTTTATTTACTTTCTCCTTGTAGAAAATTCTTTTTAATATTTATAGTAATAATACAATTTATACGACAATAATTTATATAAGCATCAGGTCCTTCGAAGCAAGGATCGACCACACTAGATGGATCAACTCAAAGTGCAGATTGCAAAAACACCCCAGAAATAGTCCAAATAGTGGCAGAATATAAGAAACAAACGGGACAATATATACTGAAAGGCGAAACAATATTGAAACAATATAACCAAGAAGCTGACATTAACCACAGGAATATTTGCTTAGTATACGGTTTAGATCCTTCCAAGACTAGATGGAAGATTGTTCAGAAAATCGTGGGAAATTTCAAAAAACAAAAACAAAAAATCAGCACTGCTGAAAGATGTATCAGTACCAAGTGATAGGAATGTTAGAAAGAAGGAATATGTAGAGAAATTGAGCTGAAAGAGGAACTGGAAAAGTTGTGGAAAATGAAGGCCAAAGTAATTCCAGTGGTAATTTGAGCACTAGGAACTGTGACATTTAAGCTAGAAAAGCTATCTTCAACAGATTGAAGAAAACATCTCTATCCAGAAAAATTGGACTGCTAAAATAATCTTACAGGCCTATGGTAGAGGATGATACCACCTATAGTGGATGAGAAAGGGCTTTTTTTTACAATAATATTATGATAATTGATGAAATGCTTCAGATACTATAGCACCAAAGAGATATTATGAAGATATAAATAATATACAAGAATGTGAAGTTCGAGAAGCACTTCGAAAAGAAGCAAAGAAACATAAATATTGGAAAGGAAACGTTGCTGGTAAAATGCTCATTGAAAATATCCAAAATTCTGCATGTTTGCATGTAAGTTTTTTTTCTTAAAAGCACTCTTTTTTCTAAAAAAATTATTTAAAAGGAGCGTTTTACAATTAATTTAGTATGTTCTCGAAAGTTTTACGGAAATGCGAAGCACAACTAAGGCCACAGAAGGTGCAACACTTGGTCAATTTCTTTGCCATAAATCAAACGAAGAATCTTGCACTGAAGTATTCAATCCTTGGAAATGTGTTATTGAACCAGCTGAGGATTTTGTCGATCAGGTAAGTAAATAGTGGCAAAATAACCAACACTGCTGTGCTAAGACCAGTAAGAGCCAGAAAAAAGATTGAGTGGAATGTGGTTTTATACTGCTTTTAGACAATTTGTTCTTAACTTTGGAACTTAAATAAATAAAAAGTAATAACATTTTATAGGTTAAGATAATGGAAATGCCAGGCACAAGTGACCTTAGTGCATGCATAACGTGTAGCGCAGAAGGTTTAACACATTGTTTCTTCTGTAGAGGCTATGGCACTGACAAATGCGCATATTGCCGGTTCTCTTACTCTCTTATTTATTTTTTAACTTGTAAAGAATGACAAAAAAAAAATAAAAATTGGAGAGGAATGAACTGTTTAAAGAATTATTAGGTATTTAGCAAAGCTTGGGCGATGATCTAGTTTTTTTCTAGGTGCGACCATTTCTAAGTAGGCTAGCTTCACTGCTTTTTGGATCAAGCAAGTTTAGCTATGGTGTTAAATGGCAATATAGGTGATTCGCACCACCTGGATTTTCGAAAAATAAATTTAGATGCTCGATTATTTAGATCAACAAAGCAATTTATTGAGCCATTCTACTTGGATGACATAATTATGAGACCTTTCAATTTTTTAAAAATCTTTTTAATAGAATGCTTTCCACTATATCAATCATTTTTCAGTGATTATTTTTTTATAATAAGTAATATAAAAGAAGCCTTTTAAAGAAGATGCTTTACAGAGGAACAGGTATGAAAGCAGGTGTCGCACATCCAGCAATATTTACACATCCATTAGTCGGAACATTTCCACATGTCAGTGATAATATTTTTCATTATCAAAATTTAGAAGAAATTTAGACTGAATATGCTTAAGCATGGGTTCATGGGTTCCCACAAGTTTTTGTAAAAAAGTTAAATTATTCACAAATAAAGAATACTTTTCAAATTGAAATGTCTTCCATGAAATTAATAATTTCAACATTCAATTAGATGAGAGGTCCTCAGATGGAATTTTAAAATCTGAAGGCGGGAATGGATAAAGGCCAGTGAACAAGCGTAGAAAGCTATATTGGTAATCTTCCTGATAAGCATATTTCCATATATTCATCAACTATTCCCATCAATTTTAATGATATAGACTTCAAATTTCTAAAAATTTAATGAAATTTAAGAATATTCGTAAAAATTCACTTAATTGCATAAAATTTGTGTATAAAGTAATTGCATCTTATTAAATAAATTTTTTTTTTCAAATTTCTTAAAATCTATTTGCCACTAATGGATCAGTGAAAAATGGATCATACACTTTGAATAATCCTCCTTACAAAAGAGCTATTTGCTTTTAATGATAACATAATGATAATATTATATGCACTTTATTCTCCGAAAGTGAACTCTGGAAGAACATATTATGAAAAAATAAAAATAAGAAATGAATATTTTTAGCCAGACCTTTGCCGAGGATATCCAGGCACCGGCACCGCAGTTATCCGGCCCACTTCTGGAGGGTCGGCTTACGGTGTTGGTACGCCGGTTCATTTCATGGCAAAAGCCGGTGTTCCACCGCCAGGGATAGGGCAACACGACCTTTGCCATTTTTGTCAAGGTCGAGGCATTCGTGGATGTTCGCACTGTAAAGGAAACGGCAGAAAAACTTGTTCTACGTGTGGTGGCAGTGGGAGCATTCGTTCTTTCGTAAAATTGAGAATACAATTGTAAGTTCCATTATAAAAATCGAACTAATAAATTTTTTTAAAAAATTCATATTAAATGAGGCAAAGAATACGATGAATGGCAGCAATTGTTCGAGAAAATTTTTAATGCATCTTAGATAAACTTCGGACAAAAATTTGATTTTTTTATCGTTTATTATTTTTATTTTTTATTTTTATTTTTTTATTTTATTACTTTCATCCATTAGAAATATATTATATGCTTCCAGTTCAGTTGAAAGGTCAGATTACTACACACCATGCGATATTCCACAAGAATTATTGCAGAAAGTAACTGGACAAATTATTTTAAACGAAGTACGACCATATGTAAGTAATTTTTCCCTTTGCCTTGGAAAAAATGATAAAATACAATAAGTAATAAAATTTTTATCAACAATTTATTGTAATTTATTTTGAGTTAAATTATAGTTAAATTAGCATATTTATGTCGTAGGTTTTTAATTATTTGAACAACTCTCAAAATATTTTTTTTGCCTCATTTGGGAAATAAAACTATGATTTTAAAATAAGAAAATTTTCTCGATAGGTGCTCCCAATAAGAAAATATCCCGAGGCAAGCATAAATGAAAATAGTCGCAAACTGTGTACTTCACATCTGGAAAAATGTTTAGGAAGATGTCGCATTTTGAAAGTTGGTTTTATTGTTTCGAAATTTTTTTATTGCTATGATTTCCTGATTTTTTCCTAAAATAAGACAACAACACGCAAAACTGAAGAAAAACAATATTTAAACTAGAATCAGAAATCAAAACACCGTATGCATATGAAGAATACCATTTTCAATTTTGGCTAATTGCACTGAATGTATCCTTACCGTTACCCTTGGTTGCTCATTTAGGAAACTATGGTGAAAGGAATCTCAAATTTGTGGGAGACAGTCACCTAATAGAAATATAATTGGATCCTTAGTGCAAATACCATCTGTAATTAGATTAAATACTGAACTTATTAAAAAACTTATTAAAAACACGAGTTATGATGAGTATTCAACTGTACCTCCAAGTGGATTCCCATCTAATATACTCATCCTAATGGCCAGTGAGCTAACTAGAAAAAATAAACATTGTAGCAAAACAAATTCAAACCCGTTAAGCTTTTCAATAAATAATTTTCCATAGATTGTGTTCCATTATCCGTTCACACTTTCGCTTTCTGAACTCTGAATTAAAGTCGTGCTTTATCTTTCTATATTATTTATTATTTTATCACTCCTTACGACCTCCTAATGCCAACATTCTCAAGCTATTAAACTGCTCATATTTATTCACTTCAGAGGAAATATGAGCAGGCATTTAGGAAGGTAGGCAGGTAGGCAGGCAGAGTTTAATTGAGTAGAGTGAGGACCATGTTTTCGGATTGTATAAAGTGTCATTCTTCTGTCCTATTCAAACATTAAACAAGACGAAGTTTGAGACGAAGTTTAATAAATATAACGACGCTTTAAAGCACATGCATAGCAGCATTTGATTAGAACTCATAAGCCGTACCAAAATAGTAAAATGATATTTCGAGAGATATTAAAGGGAAACTAGTGGTTCTTCAGGTGCTAAAGAGGTTTCCCCACAAAAATAACAACTCTGAAGAGATACCAAAGATTTCAGTTTGAAACAAGCGATTGAGACTTATTCCGGGCGCACATATATACAATTAATTATTGGTAATTAAAAAAATTAACGACAATTTATTTTAGCAGCGACATTACTTAGAGGCAATTCCCATTGCTCGGATCCAGTATCGGTTCGGTTCACAAGAAGGTGTCTTTTGGGTTTACGGCAGTGAACATTTATGTTTTATACCGCATTATCCAGCAAAATGTGCTATATTTTAATTATGTTTTATACCGCATTATCCAGCAAAATGTGCTATATTTTAATTATTTTAATTTATATGCTTTCAATTTAAACTGCTTTTAACGTATTTTTGCTCGAAATTCCTTTTTAACATTAAAAATTTAACTTTTAAAATTTTTATACCTTTCTCATAATTTTAACAGTATTTAAAAAATAATTAAAAATAGCCAAAATTTATATTATCCTTAATGATATTTTCTAGATAGCAGTATGAAACAATTAATTACAGTAAATTATAAGAAATTACTTTGAGATAACAGAAAGCACAAAAAATTATATATTCAATATGCCTTGTCGTGTGCATCGTTTCGCGGTAAACCTTAAAGCAAATAATTTTACTTATTTTCTAGTAAAGTATCCAACAGCTTTGGAATTAATTATGATTTGCCGACAATTCATTAATTTATCCGACAGAGATATTGCAAGATAATGAGATAATAGTTCTTGGTGCACAAGATTTTTTTCTCATCATTTCTGGTCCAACTCATTCTACTGGCTTGTTGAATTAGACGAGTTGCTTATTTTATCAGCAAGTTACTTAGAGAAGAAGTACAACTGAGTCGCGAAAATCATCCGAATTTTTGTGAAAGACCGATTCACTCCTTCCAACATTACTGACATTACTATAGAACTCCAGCATCGACGCTCCGAAAATATTCAAAATTATTATTCAAATTTAAAATAGGAAAAGATTAGCCTATAACAACAAATAATAATAAGTAATAGCCTATAGCAAATATATCTATGCACGAAAAAGAAAGGCAAAATTTTTATAGCATAGCATAATAACTGCAGAACTCGAAAAATTTTTAACAAATTTTAGACTAATTAGCAAACTGGTTAAAGCATAAAATGGGAAGCGATAAAATTTAGAGAAAACGAAGATGCAAACAAAGCATAAATTTTTCAACGGAATTTTTTTACGAAAATCGAATTTCACAAAAAAATTTGGTTCCGAATGAAAGGGGTTAGCTCGATTTCAAAGAAGGATTCGAAGCCGCCTCCAACATTTTTAATTCTTAGCCCGTACATAAAAGTATCGAGACTGAGAAACAAGACTAATAACTGTTGATTTGTTGGAAAAGGTTAACTAAATTTGTATCATTCAGGAAAATAATGGAATTAACCGTGATAATATGGGGAATAATAAAATGAGGAGTTTATACCTAACATAGAAAAGCAAATATCTCGACGTCGAGACGATCTGATCTGAAAGAGCGTTAAAAAGAAATAACTGGGTTTCGTAAGTCGATCTCAGAGTCAGATTCTTCTACGTCCACTTTACCATTCTTCCACAGCCAGCTTTAAAATTCCTAGTCAATCTATTAACTAAAATTAAAATAAAACACTAAAACTTCTTAGTAGACAAATATGATGCCACAGTTATGAGAGACTGCGGAAGTAAAATCAAAATAACGACAACTTATGGGACCAAAGAAAAATAAAAAGCCGGAATCCTAAAAGTGGTGCCTGACCTCTTCTCCAATGCAGTCACCTCATATCCGTTCACACAAAAGGTGATCAATATTTTGTTTCGACTGAGGTCCAGCCAACACAACTTTCTTCTCTGGGATAAGCAAACTAAAATCAGCGCTGCTGGGCAATCCTTACATTTTCACCCCAAACGGACTCCCCTGCGAAAGTATTCCGCACCAACAGCAACTGAAATCAGCCAAACCCGAAAATGTAAGAGAGAGCAGGGGAGTCCGTTTGGGGTTAGATGAATAATTAATTGACAACACCAATATAAAAAGCCGACAATTATGATTACTAAATTTCAGTTTTACTAATTTTTGAACTTTCGCTTGCCAAGTAACGAAAGATTTTTTGGATTCGTGGATATGAACGATGAAATTTGTTCGATTTTACGATTTAATTGTTTACAATAATTGTTTAAAACGACTGCGAAAACCAAATGCGATAATCGACTCAATTCACCTCCGAAATTACAGCAAAGAAAGGTGAAATTTATTCGAAACTTTTTTCTTTTTCAAAATTTCTTCGATTCAGAAATAATCAAATTTTAAATTTATAATTTCACGAGGAATAGAAAATATTATTTCGCCGATTTCCCACCAAACTGAAATTTTTAGAGGAATAAAACGTGCGAAGAAGAAAACTATTTACGCGCATTCGCCGGCATTCTATGAAAAAATTAAAATTTGGCGCGAACTTCTCAAAGGCGAAGTGAGAGGAATAATTTTGAAGTTTGCTTATTTTCCGTTTATTTGTGACTTAAATTTGGCGGAGTTCTTTTCTCCTAAAATGCCGCATTGCTTTCTGTTAATAGTCCCCTCGAAAATCGCTATCGGAATTTAACGGTGGTGATGAAATGAAGTTTTGGAGAAATTTTAGGAGAAATTTTGTGGGAATCTTCATCAAGGTTTATCAAGATTTTTGATACTGCCGTCTGATATGATAACGTCCCTGAACGCTTTCTTGATTAACGCTTCTTTTTTTCCACATTTTTGAGAAGAATTAAAAGAAAGAAAAAAATGTTTAAAATGAAAGGAAAAGCGAAGGAGGGAGTAGTAGGGATTGGCACGTTATCAGCGACAGATATTTGACCGCATTGCATTTCCCACGACGCTAAATAATGGAGAAAGGATCAAAAGAAATTTATTAATCCAGCTGTATTTGCTTTTAATGACTTTGTTCGAAAAATCGCAATCAATTTTACTGAATATATCGCTTTTCAGTGCATTAAAAGCGAACTGCGCTGAAGAAACTTTCCTTGGGCCACTTAGATTAAAATCGCTTAAATTGAATTATTGCCTCAGTGGAACTATTGCTGAGTTCGATTTTCTTAGCAGAAATAATAATAATATTAGCAGTGTTTTCAAAAAAGGTTTTATATTATATGTATATTTCATACTTTTTATATGTATACTTTTCAGTAAGATAATATATAATATGATAATATATAATATGATGTATGACAATAGACGAATGAAAGAAAGAGAAAAGAATGTTCTTATCCTACTTACTATTTTAAGAATATCCACCAATCTTATGGAATAAATTTTTCTTGTTTGTTTTATCGCGTAGTAAATAACGTTCTCATGATTTACTTCTTTTTACTTTTAGGAACTCCAGTATTTGTTTGTCATGAAGAGGGTGCAGAAATTATCAGCGAATGTTATTTTATATCACTAATAAACGGAAATATTTCAGTGTTGATTACTGATGATAAATTTAGATACTTAAACTTACACTCAAATTATATAATTATACCTGGTCTGTTGCATGATGCTCTTGAGAATTTGGAAAGCCTTATAAAGGTTCGCATTATTTTCTAGTTTTTTTTATTCTCTTGAAAAGATTCGAAAAAATCAAAGTTTATACAACGAAATAAATTAATATTTGTTTCAAAAATAAATTGTTTGTGATTCGTTTGTTATTTAAAATCATTTATATTCAGAATATAATTCGATAAAATTACAAGCGTGTTTGGGCAATAAAATGTTTAATTAGTGACACATTTTGCTTGCTCCATAGAAATTCTAAATTTCTAAGGAATATTGCTTCATATTTATTATTTTATTTGAAGGTATTTGTTATTTAAATGCTAGCTTGTTTTTTAGAAGCGTGAATGGGAAGGAATGCCTGGCGAAAGAATACTTCATTTCATGCATCGTTCTCTCGAAATGCCATTTCCACATTTATATTCAAGTATATCTAATAATATCCAATAATAGTTAATAGTTAATTATTCCACTATAAATAACCATTGTTACACTAGATTTTTGCTTCATCTATCTGAACTAAGTATGTAGTAACATTTTACATCACGGTATATGGAAATATCAAGTTTTGTCGTGATTCATATCATATCATATTTAGCAGGTTTATCCAACTTTTCCGGCTTGGGCATATGAAACGCGTGGCGTAGTAAAAAAATGTAAAAATTAAGTATAAAAATGTTTAAGAAAAAAATATATTTATTTTTATTTATTTTTTATAAGAAAATTATTTATTTTTATTTATTTTTATCTTTATTTTTTTCTATTTTTTATAAGAAAATTAAGGGAAAGCAGGACCACTGTGGGAACATTTGTCCTTGTTTTTGTAAAAATAGTGCATTTGTATTAATAATGCTTGGTTCGATGGAACTGCAATTTTCACTAAGTTCTCAGGTTTATGGCGACTCCCACTGTTGACTTCTTGGGGCATCTGGCCACCTATCCGCGGATTATATATCCTTGATATAGAGTTTTATTGTTTTTGTTAAGAGAATTGTTTCTTCTCTTGATGTATTTGAAAGAACATTCTCTTATATAAGGAAAAATTCAAATGAAATTTCAAATTCAAATTCAAATTCAAATTCTAATCTTTATCTACAGTAAATTATTTGCAGAACCTTTGAAATCTGTTATTAATGAAAATTTAAACAAAGAGCAGAAAAATGCTGTTGGGGCTGCATTGGATGATAAATTTCCATTGGTTGCGATTTGTGGACCACCCGGGACTGGAAAAACACACGTTGTGGAAGAAATAATCCAACAAGCCATCAAGTTAGGAAAGAGGGTGAGTTTCGTTCGCTTTTTGTTATTTTTGATTTATAATGGATGATTTTTGAGATTCTGGTTTGTGCAGCTTCAAATCTTGCGGTGGAGAATATATATAATCGTTTAAAAGATAAATCTGTTGTGTACCTTCATTCTCTTAATGCAAGCCTGTCCGAAAATTCATTATCTGAGAATCTCTATTTGTATAAAAAATCGGAACATATGGTTAGTATTGGAACATATGTTTAAATATTTCATATTATATGATCCATTTTTTAAGGAATCCAAAGGAATGGCGTTATTTTCATTATGTTTTTTATAATTAGTTTGTATAATTGTAACTATCCTATATCTATGTCTAAATTAGTGCTTCATTGGATTTTTTTCAGAATGAAATAAATTGGGCAGGAACTTCGATTTCAGAAGCATTCAATAAATGCAGAAAGATTCGCAAGTCTCTTTTAAAAGCAAGTTGTAATTTTGTTTATGATCGTTCTTTTCTAGTCATTATTACTTTCTTTGTTGCTTTTGCCATTCTTTTTTTTCCATATAGCATCGTTATCAAAGGCTTAGGAAGAATTACGTCAATTTATAAGAAAGAAATTTATATTATTAGAGAAAATTTTAAAAAGTGATAAAAAATAAAGGCAAAAATTGTGTACAATTTAGTAAAATATCATACTATTTGATCATTTAGCGAAACTCCTACATTATCATTTTATCTTAATTTACTGGAAATTTTATTCCGCTTTTGTTATAGATTTTTTTTAGCAAAAAATATTAAATTATTAACGAATAAATTACATTGAATATTAAAATCTAATATCTAAATATAAATTTATGATAAACAGATTTAATAAAATATTTTTGTTTTATTAGTTAATATTCTAAAAGGTTTCATTTTATTTATGTAATTTAATAATCATCATAGGCTGGTCTATATGATCTGAAGATGACTGGAATCTATGAATTCTTTTTTCAATAGAATATTTTCATTATTTTTTTCTATTTTGTTATTCATTTTTTTAATACTTTTTTCGTTGTTTTTTCAGAACACAATATCGAAGAAGCAAGTCATTTTTTGTACTCTTACATCTAAACTTATTCATTCTTTTTCTACTAGTGGTTTCAAACCGGATTTAACGATAATTGATGAAGTTGCACAAGCAATGGAATGCGTAACATATCCTGCGCTTTTGCAAGCCCCACGCGTCGTTTTAGTTGGTGATCAGAATCAGTTATGTGCTATATTGCGCAGCCCAGAGTATGGAAATAAAAATTTTTTAAAATCCATTGAAAGCTTATTCAGTTGAAGCTCAGTTCAGGCAAAAAATAGATATCTAGTAAAATCAAATTAAAATTAAAATTTTAATTTTCTCCATTTGCTTTTGTTTAGTAATTATGTCTTTTAAAAGTTCAAATTATTGTAAATTTTAATTTATTTGATTTTACTTGATTTCAGTTTTATCCTGGTTATTTGATTTCAATATTAATTTGAATTCTTGATTCAAACAAATTTTTATCAATATTTTCATTGTCGTTAAAAGCGCAAATTTTTTTTTTTTGAAGAGCAGAAAAAGGTGGACTTGGCCAATCAATATTGGAGTTTCTAATGAAAGAATTCGGTAAATCGTTTGTCCTTTCATTGAATATTCAATATCGAATGAATGAAAAAATTATGAGGTGGTTGTTTTTTTATTTGTTGATTAAATTTTTAAATCTAATGGATAATAGAAAATGAATTATTTTCCTTAATTTTTCATGATAATTTGAATCTAAAATTTTGTTTTATTTTCTATTTTAGGTGGTCATCAGCTCAATTTTATGGTTCAAATTTGGTTGCACATGCGACAGTTGCTAAACAAACTTTGAGGTAATAAATCCTAAATTAGCTATCAGCATCATCACTAAATTTTATCATCACTTTGTTCATTAGTATCATTAAGCATATCGTTTTGCAATATCTAAGAAATTATAGCGATATCAGTAACATTCCATCGTCGAGTTATCTGAATGAGCCTATGATTATAATAGATACTGCATTCGATCATAAATCTCGTGAAATCAAGACTAATCTTTCTTATTCCAACCGAAGTATTTTTTTATATCTTTTTTTATTTTATTCATAGATTTAAAACTGCTCTTATATAATTCGCATTTTTTGATAAATTTTTTTGCATATTTCCAGATTAGTCGTTGTTTCCTTTTTTCTTTTTTTTGCCCTTAGAAATTTTTGCCAGGTAGTGCGATAGAAGTCACTACAGACATCACTCTCCACCACTACCAGTCAGAAAATTGAGCGTCTGATGCTCAATGTAGATCGGAGCCACTGAATTATTCCTGCCCAAATGATAGTTGCGTAAAATGATAAAACAAAACTTTCAGGTTTTTTTCATCAGAATGTAAATCTTAAATAAATTAGTGGTTTTTTTATTTGAAGAACATTTATTTTGCTAAAAGACAGGTAAAAAATCTTCTATCAGCCAGCTCTCACCCCCATTAAGCTGGCTCCGCTGGCTACAAGAGTAAGACGTTTCCAAGCGACGCGATCTGACACCATCTAACATATATGCTCATAAGATGCCTTTATGAGTCGAATGATCTTCTCTGGAACACCATTGCATTACATCCAAAGCGTCATTCTATCAATTGAATCGTTGGCAATCACAAAGTCGATGAAAAACGTGACTGTGGGGTGGATTGCTGGTACTTAAAGCGGTGTTCCCTTCTTAGCATGAATATCTGGTCAGCACAACGGCGTCTAGGTCTGAATCCAGCTTAGGATGTATCCTGATACCTCGTACTGCCATAAGTCTATTGAGTAAAAGGAAGCAAAAATTTTCGCTGAGACGTCTTTTAGGCTGATTCTTCGATATTATCACAGTATGCCCTGTCATCTTCCTTGAGAATTGGGAGCAAAATTGTTTTACTCTAGTCTTCTGGTATTATATCCTTTTGCCATACCAGACAATACATTTGTTGAAGGTGAGTTATGAACGATGATGGACAACATTTGAAGAGATCGGTCCATCTTTTCAGGGAGTTTTATTGGCCCTAAGCTTAGTGAATCAGTTATATTGTGACGGCGCATCTGGTTAAATTTGGCCTCAAAAAATTCTTTCCATCTTTTGAGACGATCCTTAACAGCTTTAATAGGCACCCCACTAAATCCTTATCATTTCACTGACTCATTCTCAAGTTATAGTTTCTTTTTAAAAAAGGCGGACTTCCCTATTATCACCTATTCGAGCCACTTTCTGCATTCTCCAGTCCATATCGCTCCAGTAGCGATTTCTGTCTCACCATGTTGCTGTCGTTGTAATTCCTCGAAACATCCGATAGTCAGGATTTCCTGACATTCGTGCTTTGGTATACTTTAGTTTTTTCGGACAGTTGGATCGTTGTTTCCGACACCCAATACACTAGTGTGGAAGTGGCTGACTTTTGTAGGCATGTCTTTAGTTGGGACCAGTATAAATTCGCCTTTACAGAGATGTCATTAACGTTCATTTCACTAGATGTTTCAATAATACGGTTTGAAATGCATTTATTGGATCTTTTAATTTGAGATAGTTGAAAGATCTTGGGATACGTTGTTGTTTTCAGCGGTGATTAACCAATATATAGTCAATCTTATTGGAATATTAGCATTGAAAATTTGTCCGGAGAGTTCCACACGACTAGATGTTTCCTCCGATGCATGTATCAGTAATAAAGATTTTTGCTCTTCAAAGAAGGTGTCCTCCATTGACGCACTGGGCACCCATGCCAGTTACGGAATTTATCGTAACAGCATTTTGACTCTAGTTTCCCCCATCTATGTCACCTCTTGATAGAGATGTTGTTATTAGTTGAAACTCCGCTTAGAACTTATCTTTATCTTTATCGCGGTCATCTGCGCATAAAGTTGGAGCATATACGCTAATGACCGAATTAATGTTTTCCTTTGAAACCCATTTACTGGCCTCCATTCAATTAGAGCGGATCGAGCCTTTTCAGACATGACAATCGGTACGCCGTTTCACCCTGAATTATCCGAGATATCACAGAATTATTTTATTATTATTATTGTTATTATTATTTTATTGTTATTATTATTGTTATTTTGTTACGGCCGGATTATATATTTACCGTATTTACCGTAGGCACAACCGGATCAGAAATATTATGCCTTCGAGGGCACGGACGTCGCGTCAAAGAGACCTGATTCTTTCACCATATAATCGTATGGGGATAAAGATAGAGGTGGGTCCTCAACAGCCATCCAGATTTTTGATACATGAACACTTTTACTCGTATCAAAGACAAAAAAAAAGAAATAGAGATAATTAAAGAGAAAAAGAGAAGAAAAGAGAAATTGCTGCTTTCGTTGGAAATCTTTGAAGCATCCAGTAGCCAAGATCTTCTGACATTCGTGCTTTGGCAGTTTTTCAGGTAGGTGGGCTTCCGTTACCCAACTAGTGCACTGAATTTCAGAGAAATTTCTTCAGTTGGAACCAATATTCATCTGCCGTTCCAGAAAAATCATTGATATTTGCATAATTGAGATGTTTCAATAATTCGGTTTTAAATGCACTCACTGTCCCCGAATTTTTTAGTTTGAGATAGTTGAAGGATCTTGGGAGATGCTGTTGTCTGCGAATTGCCAATTTTATGCGGATCTTGGCTCCAACCATAACATGAATGCCAGATTCATAAAGATTGCCCGTTGCAACTATCTAGTACGAAATTCTTCCAACAAAGATATAATTAATTAATCTAGTTGGGGTGTTAGTTATCCGGAGAGTTCCACATGATTAGATGTTTTTTACGATGCCGGAAGCAAGTATTAGTAATGAAAAGTTTATGAAAAAGTTCGACATAACAAAGAAGGCGTTTCCGTTCCCCTTTGGTGCACCGCTCTCGGATGCCATATTTGCCGATTGTCTAGGTCATCGGAGCGGCATTATAACCTATGGATTCCAGTCTCTCCCGATTATGACCATGTTATGATTCGGTAGAGATTTTGTTAACAGTTGAAGTTCCGCATAGAACTTATCGTTTATCTTAATCACGGTCATCCGCCGACAGAATTAGAGCATTAACATTGATGACCGAGATATTGCAGAACTTACCTTAAAAACAGGTATAAGTCGCCTTTCCACTCAATCAAAGCAAAATGGGCTTTTTAATTTTTCAATCATTACTCCATTTCGCTCCGAAGCACCTCAGTGATATAGCCATTACCTCTGTTCGGAGCCAGGATTAATGATTACTTGAGACCTGAAGTGAGAAATATGAACCTCAGACAAGCAGGCAATATTTTTGAAAGGGTGTGGACAGTGATCGCTTGCAACGTCCATAAGCATTCTGATGTTCCCCGCTGATACGACTGTTCTCTTTAACGGTTTCGATTAATTGTTCTGGTTTGCGAGCACATTTTACTTATGACCCTTGGGATCATTTTATGCCAGGATTGTATACTTGTCGCACATATCACGGGGCTGGGAGTATCACGCGAGTCGGAAGATGGGGACGGGTATCAAGAATATCTGACCGTTTTACCATAGAGTTATTTGGGGATAGTGTTGTAGGTGGGTCTCCTGCAGCCACTTGGATTTTTTGATATGAGAGGTTTACTTCTGTCGAAGACACATATAATGTTGTATTATTTTGTAATATTGTATATTATTATATTATATCATAATATCATAAGTGAAAGAAAAAAAAGGAAAATCATATTTATTAAAAGAAAAGAAAAAAAAGAAGAAAATTTATTGCTTGCGATGCCCAAACGAATGATCGATATGTCCAAAAAATTATCTTGGTAGAGCATTTGGATGAACTGACCGCTCGCTATTGTCATAAAACATCTGTAGATAACCCAATGATTTTTAGTAGAAGCGAATATCGTCCTCAGGTACATTCATCTTCTTCTGAATTATGGTGTCAAAGAAACTGATATCGGCGTCATTGCACCTTACCGTGCTCAGGTTTGGCAAATGGAAATTTATTTCGAAATCGATTGTTTACGTTTTAAATAAGCAAAAAATCGACTGTTCGCATCCAGTCATCGTTAACTTTTGATATCAGTTTTTCAATGCTTTTTTTAGCATTTTTATTTCAGGTATCAAATCTTCGAAAACTCTTACCAAATTCTATTACAGTTGATACAGTCGATGGGTTTCAAGGGCAAGAGCGTCAAGTTATTGTGATGTCTCTTGTTCGAACGAATGCACTAGGTGCTTTTTCGTTTTATATTTCATTATGCATTAATCCTTATATTAGCTAAATTGGCGTTTAGCGAAATTCGTTGATGGAAAGAAATTTTCTTTCTTCACTTTCCGTTGATCAGAGAATTATCTTTTATTTCAGGTAAGGTTGGATTTCTGAACGAAAAACGTCGATTAAATGTTGCAGTAACGCGTGCTCGTCGGCAATTTGTGTTGGTAGGTAATAGCACAACGATGAAAATGGCAGACAGCGAATATCTCTATTCTTTGTTAGAATATATTACGATTTACGGGACAACCATTGCACCCTCTGACGTAATCGAATTCGATAAAAATATCAAAATATCTTCACATTAAGAAATCTCGATATCAACAATGAGGTTTGTCAAGCAAAATTATTTTTTTAATAATTCCAGTTCAGGAGTATAGCATTACTTATCTGACACCTATGCTGTCGATTTTTCGGTTCATTCTTTATGCAGGATTTAGTATATTGGTCAAGGATTAAAAATGCGAAATGTAGTTTTAATTTTGGAGTGATTCGTTCGCCACTCTCTTTCAAATCCTTCAAATATGTGTTTTTATCATAGACTTCCACAAGCAGAATTATTCGAGACGCACTTACTGAAGATTCAGCTAGGAAATAATTCATTGTTTTAATTACGCAACGCGGTCCTTTTTTTATCTTCTGGAAGGATTTAGATAAGAACAGAACAGTAGTTAGAATTTGAACAGTAGTTTCGTCAACAGTATTGTGCTCGTAAATCAATGTTAAGAAGTTTGCTGCAAGAAATCTGAAGTTCTAGAGGACTTGAACGAATGTTACCATGAGAACTTATAACATATCTCTCTCTAATGGCCAAATTACCTCATCTGTAGATTTTGAATAGTATATTTTAATAATAATACTTTTTCATCAATTTTTTATTATGTTAGTAGCATTAAGTATAGTTTCCTGAATTAAATTTTTTCTAATGGAGATTTCGCACAAAATCACAAATTTGTTCCGATATCAAATCGAAATTTCAAACAAAGGAGAATTAAAAAGCTATGGAAATATTCAAATATCATACAAAAGCTTTATGTTAAAAGATGTACATTCACATATTTTTTCGCTCCCACAATTGTTTCATTAAATTTTCAAATTTATTTAAACAAATATATATATATATATATATATAGGCAAAGATTATTATAAGCCAGCACAATAACCTTATATAGACCAACACAAAAAACGATACGACGTTCAGATGGATTGACTATATTTTGAATGTACTGAAACAGTTTAAAAGTCTTTTGTTGTTGTTATGCTATTCTATGTCGAATTAATAAGAGCATTTTGTGTTATTTGTTTCTAACCCTTCAAAGTGAAAAAGCATTATTTACCGCTTTTTCGTTTAAATTTTAATTTTTATGGTTTTAAGCTTTCATTGAGATGAGAATCGTAAATTTTTGTATAATTTTCATTATAATTTCATTATATATTCGACATAGAATATATTTATGGAATATATTTATTTATATTTTTTTCATGATGTGTGTAAAGTTCCATACGGAATTTTTGCATATTTCATTTGTGAAGATCCATATTTAAATTAAATATTTATTGCACATCTTGGCGTTCTAGGAAGGGTATTAGAGGATCGCTTCCAATATCAGCAGTGTTTCAACGATTTTGCAATTGCCTTCAATACAATTGAAACAACGCCGCTTTGGAGGGTAATGGAGTACGACAGTATTCCAAAGAAGATTATTGGACTCATAACGGCATTTTATCAGCGCATATCGGTTTATGGGAAATTAACAGACTCCTGGTTTTCGTCAAGTTGTATTTCCTCTAACATTCAACTGCTATAGTCTGGGTGATGTTCATTAAAATCGCTTGTGTTATATTATTTCACTTATTCGTAATTCATTTTTGCTTTAATTATGATTTACTTCCCCTCATTTTCACTGAATCTTAAAGTTTTGTGTAATTCAGATGTTATAATATTCTTATCTTAATTTCGATGTCTTCAATAGAATTGTAGGCAAAAAGTCATCTAAAATTTTGAAATTTAGCTTTTAGAGTTTTTAAATCATCAGAATTAAAATTAAATCATTAGCAGTTAATATATATAATATATATATAATCTTTTTTCGTGGTTATTTAATTGAAAATTTACAAAAGCATTTCGTTTAAATTCAAATCTTCCCATTAATTATATGTTAAGATTCAAACTATCTATTAATTAAACTATTTGATTTGGATTTATTAAGATCAGAAGAAGTATTATTTGGTACATGTCTTAAGGCAATATTTCATTCCGTTGGTTTGGAAATACTTTGATTTTTTATGTGATATTCATGGTGTTATTTTTTACTTTTAACTTTTTCATTAAATTCGAATATTTGAGGCAATGGATTGCAATGGATTTGAAATAAAGTGCTTTCTAATTTTTGCGCCGTTAATGTCTCGTTTTCATAATATTATAATGAGCGGAATTATCCGTGGTATTGTTTGGCACATATACCAGTATATTTATGATTAGTATGACTTCAATTTTTTAAAATAGTATCGTGATTAGTAATGATTTCTTGGAAATTGAGAGCAGAATTGTTGCTATTTGCTCCAGTCATCTGGTAATATTTTTTTCTTCCATATTAGAAAGTATATTTGTTGAATGTACGATATGAAGGTGGACAATATTTGAAGAGCAATATTCGGCTCGAAGACTATCTTTTTATTGACCTTAAGCGTATGGATATCGGAGATAGTTTCTTCTTCTTTTGGGGGATCGCAATTGCAAGGATTCGACGAACATATCAGCTATATCATGAAAGTAGATGGCGTTAAGTTTAGTCTCAAAGATTTCCTTTCATCTTATGAGGCGGTCCTTAATTAACCGGCACACCACTGCTGTCCCTTACAATTTCTCGATCGTTTCCCGAATTATAGTTGCTTTATGAAGAAGGCGGAATAACTTCGTATTATTTCCTAAATGAGCCACCGTCTCCATTCTCAAGGCCAAGTGATTTCTATCCCGCCATACTGCTTTCGTTGCGAATCTTCGAAGCATCCGGTTGTCAGGATCTCTTGACATTCGTGCTTTGGCAGCTTTTTCAGACAGTTGAATAGTTGCTTAAGATATCTAACTAGTGCACTAGTATGCCCTAGCCTGGAAGTGGCTGATTTTCGGAAATATTGCTTATTGCTTTACAGTTGGGACCAGTATTCATTTGCCATTCCAGAAAAATAATTGACATTTGTAACATTGAGGTGCTTCATTAGTTCGGTTTGAAATACGCTCATTGTCCCCGAATTATTTAGATAGTTGAAGGATCTTGAGAGATGCTGTTGTTAGTCGCGAGTCATTTGTCAATTGTCAGTTTAAAGCGGATCTTAGCTCGGATCATAACATGGTCAGATCCATCAAGATTGCCCGTTTCACGTCACCATAGAAACAATTATCTAGCACGGAACTCTTCCAACTTTACTTCCTCTTTCATCTCTTTGTAGGTGCTTGTTATATCTATTACCACTGTGCATTTCTTATTTGTTATCACGATATCTGGTTGATTGGCCAGTATTTGTTTTGGATGGAGAAGTGATATATATAAAAATACAAGCATTGGTATGGCATAGCGGTTAAGATGGGCAGTTGGAATGGAATGTAACAACAGTACAACGGTTCTCTCTTATCTGAAGATGGATCAAAATACATTCTAGGCTCAAAATGATATTAAAGAAGAGAAAGGAGAGATGCCAAGTTGAAAAGCTGGAATTTGCCTTCCAACATTTCCATAGGTGATGCAACACTTGATGATATAATCGAAGATGTAAGTAGAGTCCTCGCAACAGTCTTCCAACTATAGCAGAAACTAATGAATTGGTGTACGTCATAGTAACTCTAAAAATGCTAGAATATAGAAATCATCAAGAAAAATAGCAATGCATGTTGCCCCTGAAAATGATACAGACTGTACAAAAATGCCCCAGAAATAGTCCAACACATAGTGACGGGATGTAAAATGCTAGCATGCTAGTATATAGCTTAGACTGTCCCAAGATCAGATGGGAGATTCTTTAGAAAATCAGAGAATAATAAGGCGAAGATCCTGTGGATATCCCCAATGCAAACAGACAAACAAATACTGGGCTAGTCAACCAGATATCGTCGTAATAGATAAGTCTCAGAAATCAACACTGATTGAATTGGTGATTGAAATAGTAATACCAAGCTACAGAAACGGGGCAAGAAATATAAGTTAGAAAAATAACAGGAACTAGAGATGTTGGAAGTAAAGGCCAAAGTGGTCCCAGTGATAGTTTTAGCAAATTCTAGGAGCAACATCAGAAATCTCTATCCATAAGGGCCCACCAATAGGAACAGCTAAAATACTGCGCAAAACCCTCAATCTCCTTGGTATAGAACACAAAATTGAGGATGATCATGAATTACCCATAGGAGGAAGGAGGGAATTTTTTTTATTTAATAAATATAAGCGAATAAATATAAATAAATAAATGTGCTCTTCATATGGATGGTTTCACCTATGCCTTGTAAGGGCTGATTCTTATGAGGTGGAAGGAAGGATTACCTAACGCCTTATAGTTCCAGTAGTGTGCTAATTGTTGAATCGGATTGCCATTTTTATTGTAAATTTTATTCTGTGATATTAAATAATTATTCACAGTAAAGACTTTCAGGATTTTTTTCATTTTTGATTCTAAAAAATAAAAAATGAAAAGATATGCGCTAGGATTTTTTTAAATGTTTCGATTTGAAAAATTGGTTTTTATTGCAAATTAAATGCAACGAGTGAATCAATCATAATTTGTATATAATTATGCGAAATGACGATTTTTTTTAAAATAAAAATTAAAATTACTTTGCTTGTATGGAAACTTAATATGAATAGAATTAAATTTTGTCATATGAATTCCATTAAGGGCATTGCAGCAAAAGGCTGCAATAAATTTTTTCATGTCGGAATGACAATATTCGATTGTTCGATTACTGAATTACTCCATAATTTGTGGATATTTTTAAATTAAATTTAAATTCCACCATATGAATTACTATAAAAATTTGATTAGAATTCTTAAATTAAGGTTATAACACTTGCAGTTATGGTTAAGATTGATAAGAAATGTTAGAATAATAAATATTTATTTATATTTAGTAATAGAAAAGGTTTTTTGGAGAAAAGTGAAAATGAAAATTTAAACTACAATACTTCTTTCATTTTTTGATTTCAAACTGGATGATCTTTCTTAAATGATTGTTTCTCAGATTTCCAGGATTTTGCCATAAAATTCAAAAAATTTCATCAAGCAGCAACGTTCCGAATGAAATCTAATTATAAAGCACCTTTTGCCGATGTGGGGTGTTATGGATTGTATTTTAATAATTTCTGAAAATTAAATCTCGTTTAAAGCTACAAATTTGGTAAAAGAAGTTCGTTGGCGGTATACGGGATCTGGGATTGTGTTTTCGGTTATCGTATCGTAATATCTCTGTCCGTAACAAAATTCTGTTGATTAAAATGTTTTATTAAATTTGTTCATTAAGAATGAAGGTTAATTTTCATTAATTTCATTTAACAATTTCAGCAGTTAAACTGCTTTAGCGGAATCTATGTAAACGGAAGGTTCGTTAATTCTTTCCCGGCTATTCCTGAATTTTTTAGTTATTCATAAACTAATAAAAGTCAGTGGACTTGAAATGAATAAATCGAAACGCTTGTTTTATTTTCAAAAAATTTTCCCAATTTTAAAAGGAATGGGGAAAGAAAAATTGATAATCGAATTTAATAATCAGCCAAATTCCTATTAATTCATAGGTGAAATTATTTTCAATTTCCGGTCTAAATGCGAAATGGAAGAGAATAATTCCGATAGCCCAGATGCCTGCGTTGTTCGTATGTTTCCAAAATAGACGAGCATGCACTGGTGTCACCTGAATTAAGAGAATTAAAACTACTCATAAAATGATCCAACTTCTAGCTGGAAATTCTTTGCAGATGGGTGATTATTCGATACCGTTTATTCCTAACAGATAATTATTGATCTTTATCAGCAAAACTTTCCATGAAAGGCGCATGACTAAAATCGATTATTTTAAATTTCCTATTTGCGGCTATTAAAATATTTCGAATGGAATAACCTGTGGAATAATTTAGACAAAATTCTATTCTTCGAAGTAATTTCATATAAAAGTTTAAAATATCAGGCCTGCAGCAATTCATTTCTTTCTAAATTTTTAATTTATTCATGGTTAAATATTTTTATCCAATCTAAAATTAGCTGAAATCACCATTCTATCAGTTTTCCGTGATTTTCCGTTAACTGGGATTTGGAAAATGGCGAAATAGGATACTCAAGTTGCATGTATAATTTCAAGCATCATAGCTTTGTTTTCTGCACATTGAAAGTAATCCTGTCATTAGTGAAATTCGGGTGGTACTAAAAACCCATAAAACAAATGCCTGGAAAATTGTAGACCAACAATGGCTTTTTAATCTCAGTATTTTAAAAGATTGCATCGGATGCATAACTGTGAAATCATTGATGGAAAATCTGCAGATTTGTTTGTACTATAATTATACTATATTTTGTACTGTAATTAGTTCAATTATTTCATCAAGAATATCTTCTAAGGAATATTTTACGCTCCACAAAAGTTTCATCGATAGCTTCATCTAAATTGTTCCATAGACCATGTATTGCAATTACGTAGAAAATAATTTAATTGCAAAATTTTTAAAATGAAACCAATCATCTTTGCCAATTTTGCGTTACGTGAATGCGTGTAATTCTATAATATTTTGGTGTTCCAGCAGCTTTAATATCTCAACTCCTCTTAATAGATTGCTTATAAGCGGCTGAACAGCTGAAGATTAAATATCACATAGGATTAGAAGTAGAAATGGTGCTATACCATTAGATTACAATCTTAATAAAAGGCATTTTAATCGATAAGCAGAAATCGAAGCGATTATGCTTGAGCTCAATCGAAGCAACACGCTAAAACCTCATTCATGCATCGCTCATGCATCCAGTGTCTATAATTAATTTTATATATTGTTGATTAAAAAGCAACTAAAAATTCATGAAAGACATTCCATTCTCTTAATTGCAAATCCTTTATTTCCCAACTCCCATATGAAAAAAATATATAAAATTAAAAATATATAAAGTAAATAGGATATACTTGCATAGGACACTGAGCTAATTTCTTTTTTAATTTGATGTTCTCGGTAAATTATCTGAGATGAGCTCGTATTTTGAATACAATACAAAACTAGGACGAGACTTCATTTCACTTAGAGATTTCAGTGAAAAAGCTACTGTCGGAAAAAAAATTTTGTAATCGCTTCAGTTAATTTAATGGCAATTAATTAATAGCTAACAATTTTTTATATTTTATGATATTACTACCAAAATGATTTGAATAACGTTTGCTCGTTATTCCTTAAATTAATAAGAATTCCATAAATTTATTATGAATTGGAAGTTGAAGCTCAGAGCTGCGAAACTATCTTTCATTACAGTTTTTACAGTTCTTTCTTCATTTTTATGAATTGTATTTCAATAATGATTTGATAAAAATCTACATTTTTCCTATGCCACTACTATCAATTAGTTCAATCTTCTTATCTCATGACCTCACCACTTATGTTCTCAAATGGCTTTCACCATCTAACGATCTAGGTACAAATACATTGTTCTCAAATATTCCTAAAGTCTTTCATATTCAACCCATTTTATTTTTATTATTAGTGTTAACGAATCAATTAATGGCTTTAAAACGCAATAATCCACCACACTGCGGATGGACTTTTGACCAGTTAGATCAATTAGACCAGTTTGACCAGTTAGCAATAATAACCATCGACGACGTTTTCGCGCTGATTAATTTTTTCATACTTTTTATTAGACAAGTTTTTATTATATGAGTGTTTATTTTATTGTTTGTTTGACTGTATGGAATGCATTAAAACACTCGTAAATCGGAGTAGCAATCCCGAAGATTTGGGATCACTGGGTATTTCTTCCGGAAACCTCCGTCGCCGAACAATATTTTCTTTTTTTAAGTTCATTTTTTCTTTGAGAGATTTGAATTAGAGCGTTTCTAGTTTTTGTGGTTCTTCGATCTCGTTCAGTTATGCCGTGGCTTCCCTTTTATTTTTCGCTATTTCTTTTGATTCGTTTAACGCATCAAATAATTAAATTTTCTTTTGCATTGTTGGCTTTCGAGCTTTCTTTTTTTCTATTTTTTGTACTGAATTCACTAATTTCCTTTCAAATGACACATCATTTGCTGTCGCTAATTAAGCACATAGCGCTTGCCTCACCACCTGCCGAAAATAAATGAATAAGCGGTCACCATTTCCGCTAGATTCGGCTAGCTTAGCTGGCTGTCAGTGGGATTAAAAATGTTTTCCAGGGATCCGTATGGCTAGAAGAAACTGTGGGTCAAATATTTGACTTTTAATAGCACAGATAGGTTTTTTGTAGAATGCAAGAATCGCGTCATTGCCTTTTTACATAATTTAACTATTTTCCTCTGAATTATCTTATTTCCTAGTCAAATAAATAGCCATAGGCTTGGGTTCAAACCGACAAAATGAAAGAATAAAAAATTAAAGGTTAAAAAACAATAAAAATGAAAAATTAAAAGTTTGAACTGACGTAACCAAATTCATAATAATTAATAAGCCTCATAATAGAGTGGCTCACTGGGTTATTACTCAGTTCAGAACGCCGATATGAGGTTCGATTCCCGCAGGAGTAAAAGTGTATAAAATTCCGGGTGATGCTGGCTACTCACCTGTATGTATTTCTATCGCCAAGAGATTCCCTGGCTTATTGTCCAATGCGACAAGCCAGTGGAGCGAGTTTAACCAGTAATGGTGAATACTCTTTAAAAAATAAATAAGCCCTTTTTAAATCAGTTTTGTTTTAACCGAAACTATCCACAAAAAAAAGCGATTTTCGAATTTAACTTTCGATAATTCGAAGATGCTCTACTCTGGAAAATATGATAATTAATGCTATTATATTCCAAAGTTTTAATTTGATTTAATTTTATCTGCTTAATTTTTTTAAATTAAGTCGTTTAATTTTATTAGTTTAATTGTAAATAAAATATTTTATGTTATTTTTTGTTAATTTTCAATAATTAAAGAGATATTTACGATAAAATTAGAAAGAATTTGATAGAAAGAAAATCTAAATAACTAATCGGTGGAAATTTAATTCTAAATATTTTAAAGTTGGTAGCAAATCGCTTAAATATTGAATTATTTGATTTTTGCGAGTTACACTTAATTGATGTCCTAAAAAATTTTTCGATAAAAATCTTATGCTCGATACGATTCTAATCTATCATTTTCATTTATATTTTCAGTCTTCATTTGTTCTTTCACTGAAATGCTGAAAAGCTTTTCAAAATTATTAATGTGGGTATTTTTTTTCTTCATTTATAGGAGTTTTTAATAAAATTTTTTTTTGAAAATAGAAAGCAAATCTCGAATTCCTCTCGACTTAGATTTTTACTGAATATTTTAATGTTAATATTTAAATATTTAATGTTAATATTTATTACTATTTGACTTTAATGGCAGAAAAAGGTGAGTGGCAATCATAAATGCTTAATCTGGCTATGATTAAAATGAAAAATTTTCGTCAAGGATTATTTGGAATTACATGGAAGGATTAGTCCACAGTAGAATTTTTTAATGGTTATTTTCAGAGAGATTAACTTTTTTCGCAGCAGCTACTTCCTCTGAAAGTTCATGCTTCCCACTCAGCTACTCTAATATTTATTTAATAAACGTATCAAAATTTCGAGATTTTAAGTATAATTGGTAATTATCAAAAATTTATGAATAATGAAAAAAGAAAATAAAATGAAAAAATTTTAGCTTAATCTTATATGGAATTGTGGCAATAATGGCGTCCACGTTACAGAGATTTATTATGATGGAATTTTTTTTCGACTATCATACAACGATTATTATGATAGAAATGGCTATTATTTTATTGTCAATTGAAATATTAAGGTTTGCACCTGAATATTCTTTTTTGGTAGAACTTAAATTTATCGGTAATCGGTAAAGCATCAACCACATTATGATAATATCAGTTAAATTGAACTAGTTTATTCGGTTTACTAGTTAACTTGTAGTGTGAATGGTTACATTATTCAGTGTTACCTCATTAAATTTAAATTTACATATTATATATATATATATATATAAGAACATTATATATTTTATATATTTTATATAAAATATATAATGTTCTTACACTATTTATATTTGCCAAAACCCAATTCTTTGGGTTTTTCTGAATATTTTATGGCCAGGAATCTTAGAAGAATTTGGCGAAAATAATCAATTAATAATCAATTAATAAGTGATCAAAAAAATTCATTCGGTTTTTTAAAGTGGAATTAAAATCAAAAATGACAGCAATTTTATTCAGGAAAGCAGTTTATAATCTTTTTCAAATAAAATTCCCGATGAATTTATAAATATTGCTATATTATCCTCGATCTCCGATTTTTAGAAGAATATGCCTGATTTCCGGCGTTTCTTAGTTTTAAAATTACCGATTGCATGGCTACTCAAAGCCAAGAAAGGGTGGTAATCGTATAACATAAAGTATGGAGATATGGAAGATAATTAGGATTTCCTGACCAAAGCTAAGGAGCTCTTATCGGGTTTATTCTTTGTATAAACGATTTCATTATTTTCGAGCGCTTTCATGAAGAGCCATGGTGGTATTATTACCTTTATAATCACAGATTTTTTATGGGGCAATGTATCTGCAAAGCACTGTAGCTATGCTGAGGATACCGACACATTTAATCAGTAGCAAGAAGCTTATAAAGGACGATGCTAGCTGAAATCCACCATAAAAAACATTTTTCTGGTGAATCCGAAGCTTTGGTAGAATTCACTAGATTCACAACCTGAAGAGTAAAACGCTGAAATTTTCAGCCACTTTATATCAAATTCTCACCAATTGCGGAGTAATTTCGAGGAGTAATATAAATGCGAACGAATGGTTTTATCATTTTCGGAGAACCTTTCAGCAGACTCTTATAATGTTCGATTTTAGTGCTGGTCTCACTGTATAAAATCATAATGATGGAATTTGTTCATTTTGGATTAAGACTGAGACTGAACTACTCTTTTCGTTGGCCCACTGTTTAGATGCCGTGCATATTCTGTAGACTGCTTGTGGACTTAGTTCCAAATTTAAACTGATAAAGTGAATAAACGCTCGCATGACTATATTCGACGTAGAAATGATTTCATCGCCCTAGAAGTTCTGTAAATACGATATTACCTCAGTTGATTCAGTACTTTTGTCCTTTCTCTTTGTTCTTTACCTTTTGATTGTGTATTGCAGTAGGTGTATCGCTTTCAACATATTTTTCGTTGTATTGAAAATATTGCAAAGCTGAGTGAATTTTTTTGATTGCGCGATGATTATCATAGTTGTTCTATCATTTTTCTTTAATTTTTTCAGGTATTTAAAAATAATCGAAATTAAATGTTATACAACAGAAAGTGGTAAAATCATGTTAGCTCCATCAATATTGTATGGAACATGTCTGTATATAACGTTGAAAGTATCTCATAACACTTCTTTAGTAACATTTCATCCAATTCGATCATTTTCACCAGTTCTTACCATTTTACTGTCGCTTTATGTTTTGCGTAAAAAATTGCCAACAAGACGAATTATGTTTATAATATTGCTCATTTGTTTATCAACATCAGCCACAAGTATAATTTTTATTTCATTTAATTTACTAAATTTTTATAAGTATAAATTTACTCAACAGTCGTAATACATTTAGGTAGCCATAATAAAATTATTCAAATATTTAGATATATTTAATTTCCTTAATTTACTTAATTTCCTTAAAAATTAAATACATTTAAACATTTTAATTTTCGTGCTAAATTTTTCTGTTACACTATTAGATAAATAATAAATATTAAATAATAAATAATAAATATCAAAAGGAAGTCAGTTTAATGGAAAAAAAAGCAAATGATTTGGATTCACCATTTTTGGTTAGCTTCTGTCGGTGCAATCAGAAGTTTTCACCAGAGAAGTCACTTTGTTAGAAATTAAGCGGATCACCAGAATCACCCACTTTTTAATGATAATTTCACTCGCATCGAGGGCAGAGCTGGTAACTTTTAACACCCAGTCTCAAGCACTACCCATTCGACTATTCTGCACCTAATAAAGAGGAAATGGTGAATGAAAAATTTATAAAGAAAGATAACTGAAATCACTGAATTTTTAAATTTAAATTATAAATTTAAATTTCTAAATTTTTAAATCGTATCTTAATTTATAATACAAAAATATGGCAATAGAAATCTTCTTTTTCATTTTCTTAGGGATATAGTATTTTCAATAAAATACTACATTTCAGCTTTTTTGGGCTATTCGACGGAATTATTCAGTGCATGGTCCTATCTATTTGGATTCGCAGTATTATTTATGCAACCAACAGCATTTGTGATGATTGAACATCGATCGAAGATGATTGCGAATTGCTACGGAAATACAAAGAACGCTCCGTTAGATGTATTATATATCAATACATTTAACTCCCTTGGGTTGTTTCTTATTTTCGATCTTTTTGAGGTTACTTTTTATATTTAAATTCATTGAGATTTTTTCTACTTGTGGTACTTTTACTTTTAGACCAAATCTGAGAATTTACGAACTTGGCGCAAATAAGCCGAGTTCTCTAAATGGCCAATTTGTTATCAGCGAATAATACGATAGTGTTTCTAGAAATCTAATGTGAAAAATTTGCAATATCTTAGTGAATCACCAAAAAATTATTTATTATGATTACTTATTATGAGCAGTTTTTGCTTAGGCTTAATACCCTATTATTGAACCAAATTTCCTAAAGTCGAATGTCCTAAAGATATTTGAGGATTTTTCAAAGATTCTTTTTAAAAAAGCTGTCCTGTCGTTATGATCGAATTTTATAATTGTACCAAGTAACTCTCGGGCAAAGGGTTCTCGTGCTAATAGCTAATGGGCCTATCCAAACCAGAAATGATGAGTGAGAAGAAGAAATCGGTGATTTGATAATTATGCAAATTTCGAATATTTTAAACAGTATGCGAAGATAAAATTTTAATTTTTTAAGAATGAAATACGTGACTCTATAATGTATATTTTTTCCAACGCAACACAATCGCTGATATATCTAATGATATTACTTATATTCCTCGGTATTTTAACGCAAATTTTAACCTTCTATAGTATAATTTTAGTCGGATCGCTAAATTTATCCATTGCAATTAATATTCAAATTGCTATACAGGTACATTTCTTTCGATTTCTTTATATCTCTACTTTATCGCGTTGAAGTATTAAAAGCTGAAAAAACTGAAGTTTTTTGAATAAATGTTGAGCCTCAATATGAATACATATATAGTGCTGAGAACCAAGAGTCAATACAAATTGATGTCTTAAGCGTATTTTTGAAAATAAATTTTTGAAGAGAAATGGAATTGAACAAATTTCTAGAAGGAGATTGGACCTATTTCTTTGATTCAGTGAAAATATTTTTTGATAAGTATTTTGATGTTTCGGTTAAGCTAAGATTAACTTAACTAACTATCATTTATATAGCTTAATTAATGAAATGAAAGATAATTATAAAATCAGGTCTGAGGTTTGAAGTGTTTAGCAGTCAAACCTCTATTTAGAAATATGTGATGAATTAAAGAGTCAAACGAAAATATCACATTATGAATAGCATAAGATAAATAATATAAATTGATAAATATAAATATAAAGCATTGTCAAGCGATCATATTACCAATTCGGTTGAAAGCAACAAATAAATAATTTAAAACTAATTTTTCATGAAAGTTTTGCTAAATAGGTAAATTTACATAAACTGGCAAGTCAATAGATTCATTCATAATTCACACATAACAATGAATAATTAGAGAAAAACAACCAAAAAATGCAGAATGATAATATTGTGATAATCGGAAATAATTACACAAATAAATAATTTGATTTATCTGAATAAAGAAACATAGGAGAATTTTAAGAATTTCAACTAAATTTTTTATTAAATTTAATTTATTTTATTATCAAATTTTAAAGTTACTTTAATTGTACTTTTGACAAAAAAAAGTGCGGGGCAGCAATTATTTAGACTTATATGAATAGATCAGTAATATTTTAGGTATTTGTGAATTATTATTTATCTGCGAACAAATATGAAGAAATAATGCCGGAATCCATAAATATAATTGGATTTTTTATTTTATTCATATCAACTATTTCATTTTTGCTTTTGAAAAAAAAATCATATTTATTATCTATCGGATAGAGGTAATTGATAATGTTGTTGTAACTGGTGCCCATGTATATATATATATATATATATATATATATAGTTTATCGTCTATAATCTGAGTTCAAAGTAATTCAAACAATTTATCATTTCGATGCGAGTCTTTTTTTACTGTGCTTATTGTTTTTAAATATTTTCCCATAAGTAAAATTGTTGTTAAAATTTTATATTTATGAGAATAAGAAAGCTTTAAGCGAAAACAACAACAAAAAGAGACAGACATCTCGGCTTTTAAAATTATTCTATTGGATCAATTCCATCGAAGAAGAAATTGTTGGCTGTAGGAATCCATCCGATAATCTATTATTCTATTTCATTAAGCTGGTATCTAATTTGAATGAACTGAAGAAATTTGAATAGAAGCAGTCGGTATTAGACTTGTCATTTGCTTTGCCGAAATAGTATTTTTACCACAATAGATTTAAAATTTTTTTTATTCAGATGTTTTCCACTTAAAATAGTTTTATGTTTAATAAATTTTTTTTATAAAACTATTTTTGTATGCTTGTAAGATATTTTGTCAAATAAGTGCTTACAATAATATAATAGAATGCTTATTTTTTAGAATCTTCTCAAGTATCATGGTAGCCCTCCCGTTGCAGATGCACTCTCAAGTTGGGAACCTCTTTCAACTTTTAGTCCTTAATGAACATCTTGCAAAGTAATTCTATTCTACTGATGGCCGGTGGGCTTAAATAACAATCAGTTTCTTGTCTTCCGACAAATTAATTTTTTGTGAATTTTAATGAAAAATGCATCATAAATGCGTTTAACTAAATGAATTTCGTATAATTTCGTAATGTAAAACTTTGCAATTTGTTTATAGGCAAAATTTAAGAAATTTACAAATGGTTTCATTCCATAAATAAATTGTATTTGCTCATTTCTATTACTTTTTCACTTTTTCAGCAGTAGTTTTAACAAATATTTTAAGATTTAAAATATTTAAAAAGATAGAAAAGCGGGATTAGTACTTTGGAAAAAGAATATTTTTTGTTATAAATGTATTTCTTCACCCTTTTGTGCATTTTTTGAACAAATTCATAGACAAATTCATTCATTAGAAATTGTAAATTTTAATTTATGAAAAAATGATAAAATGAATGAACGAAAGAAATTTTAGATTTTAAATAATCGTAATTCATAAATTAAATTACATTTCAACTTTATTTAATTGGCTGTAATCACTTCAGTAAATTACAAAGTAATTTTTACGATAATACTAATCGGAATGGTCTTAAAAATCATTCATTTTTTAAAATTAAATCGCTATTATAAATCGTTTTACTTAATTTTAATTTTTAATTACTTAATTTTTCCCAATAGCATCCATTTGAAACAAAATTTTCATGAAAAAAAAGGAATAAAGATAAAGTTTTGCGCTGATGAAGTTAAAAAGATGAGGAAATTCAAGTAGATCTTGAACCTTGTACCTTGTAAATCGGCTAACGTAACCTCAATCCATTATCTCCAGCACTGGCAATGAAATAAACATAAAATAAATCGTAATAATTAATGTAATTCGAAAGATATAGATATAAGAATAAAATCTTATAAGTAAAAATTCAGATTCTTTCTCAATTCTTCCGATCTTTAACGAGACTGTATAAATTCGGTTTAGATTTCAGCTTTTAATTTATTAATCACATTTTCGATGAATTAGTTTTAAATTTTATATTTCATATCTAAATTGTGGTTTCATTATTAGTTTAATACCAATTTTTGGGCTGAAATATTTTTAAAAAACTGCAAAATTCATCGTTAAACATCGTTAAAAGGATGACTAACGGACATTGAAGTTTGTTTACAGTGTGCTGAACTTTTATTGAGTTGAAAGCTTGGATATTAAATCTTCTGCAACTTCTTTCAATTTTTTAAAAATCTCTTTGTCATAAATTCGAAACAAAATCAATGAAAAGGAGATCATGTAGAAGAGATCACAAGAATTGCTCAGACATCATTTTTTCTTCCTTAAATCATTTGTTTGATAAGTTTCTTGACATATTGGTCGGTTATAAAGTTGCTAACAGCGACAAAGTGTATTATCATTTCTCATATTTTTCGCATTTCTTCGATTCATTTTAAAATTTGCTGTCAAATAATGCAATACGATTAATGCATTATCATCGTTGATTACGGAGTTAATTTACTCTTTTTTATTTTTTTCTCTTTTTTAAGGTTTTTTCTTTATTTTTTTCCTGAATTTTCCATTTGATGATATATATTTCAGGGGAAAAATCTATTACTAGCTATTTGTATGAAAAAATTACATTAAGCAACTTAGTAATGTGAATGATTGATTGACTTTACTAGTCAAATATGTAATATATCATTGATAGCGGGATGCTTAAATGAGGCCATTAGAAACTAATTTTAAAATTACTAATTTCGACCCTCTTAAGAATGAACTTAATGACTAAAATTGCCACTGAAAGCAGTTCAAAGTTTAAATAGCATTTTCTGAATTTTCTGGATTTTCTACTCTTCTCATTTCTTGATGGCTTAAACTACTATGTCTCCCACTCACTTTTTCGGAATAAATTGCATTTCGTTGAAAATGAATTAATTTTAATTTTATCTTAATTTTTATTAATTTAATTTAATTTTATTTTAAACATAATTATTGGACGTAATTATGACGAGATAAATGAAGAGTGAGAATTAAGAAGGTGTGGGATTAATTAAAGAATTAATTAATCCTTCTTAAGATTAAATCCAAAGTTATGCTCGCTTGTCTTGTATTCAAGATCAATGCTATTCATTTCTATTTAATGGCCCTTCTATTTGCACTAAGTTAACTGAAAACGCAACCATCATACCTTTTATCATAAATTTAGTATCATAAATTTTTCCTGCATTTTTTAACTTAAATCATAAGAATTTTTCAGCTAGTAAAGCATTTAAATTAATGATAAATTTTGCGAAAAATCAAAACCGATATTTCCAAAAAAATTTTAAAAAAAAATTATCTATAATTATTTTCCCGGAAAATCAACTTTTTTTGCGAAAAACAAAGAACATAGCTTTTTTGTCGTTTTGTTAACGCAGAAAAGTTCGAAATGTATTTAATGAATAAAGCGTAATTTAATTGTTAATTAAAGCGAGCCTTAACTTCCGTTCGACATTTCCATTTTCCTGTTTCCGTGTCTCTATCAATTTCTTCAAATTTGTCAACATTGTTGAGTCCGCGTTGCCAAAATTTCTTCTTCTTCAGTTTTTATTTTTTCCCATATTTCTCAATCTTTTTTTACTTCAAAACAAAATTAAATTAAAATTATTGATTTTTTATTTGAAATGACGTTATTTTTCTTCATAATTTTTATCTAAATTTCATTTTCGTTTGTTAACTATTTGAAATTCTTTTTCAGTATTTCTCTCATAATTTTCCACATTTAACACATAATGAATAAAATTATTTTAAATAGTTTAGCCAAATTGTTTGAACAAAAACTAAACAAACAGAAGCGAAAGCTAATTCACCTGAACAGCCATTTACGTTGATTGTCGAGAGAACCAATTGATTGCTAATTTTACAGTTTTTAAGATAAATTTTGCTATTTAAATAGGACGAAATATATTATAAAGATTTTTAAATTTATGCAATTACTAAAACGCCGAGAAAAAAAATCTTTTCAGTGAATAAGAATCTTTTCAGTGAATAAAAATTTAATCTCAGTTATATTGTCAGTTGTCAAACAGAAATTTCCGAAACAGTCGAGTGATATGTTACTTCGATTAAGCCTAAGCCATCATAGGTTCGAATGCCTTCTTTGAATGGAGCAGACCCATCGTTGAAAGCAAAATACGAGTGCGGCCAGAGACTGGTCTGAATCTTTATCCTCAGGCAGGGGAATCTTCTCATATTAATAGCTGTTATAGCTAAAATAGGGATGATAAGTGTTGTTATAAGAAAAAAATTTATCAAATAACCTGAAAAAGCTTGATGTGAGCCTCTTGAAGCGTTCATGCTCATTCAAGCTGGAAATTTTGCATTCTAAAGTGGTCTTGATTAAAGCGGTTTTTTTAAAAATGAGAAGAAATTTAGGTCATAAAACCTGAATTAAAATTTAATAACCCAAAGATTTTTTGATTTTTATCACCTTCCACTTAATGCTGGTACTTTTGCTATTTAAATAAATCTTTCATTCTCCAATAATTCAATTAAGTGATAAACGATACCATTTGAAACATGTTTTTCGAGACATTGATTATTTAGATAATAGGAGTGCAGTTCTCGATTCGATATTGTTTAAAAATATGATAAATTTGTTTTAAGAAAAACCACTTCAGACAAGTGAATCTTCTTTTTCACATGGCATCTTGCAAGGTCATTCCAACTGCAACACTTTCAAGGTCGTTCTCTTGTCCACTATTTGAAGGGAAAGGTTGTGTTCCTAACACTGAATATTTTTCAAGTTTCAAATAAGGCAAAGTTTACGTAGTATACCAAAGGACAGCATTGTTCATTTCGTAGTTTTTCACTCGCCTATTTTATATAATTTTTCTTTTTCTCCACAAGTTTCTTATTTCCTACTTTATCACCCTTCCCATTAATTTTTATCAATTTTAAGCACTTCAAGAATCAGTGAATTAAAAAGTTTAAATGATTTAAATGGGGATGAATTTTCTTGAAAATCCCGTCGTTTCAAGATTTATTTGAACTTATCATCTCTTGTCGAACAGTGCTATTTCATTAGAATATCCCACAGAACACAATATTACTCGTTTATTTGCACAATCCAGAAAGCGAAACGAATCTGAGATGATCATCGTCATCGTCGTTATAGAACCATTGAATCCCCATTGTCGAATTCATTCGATAACAATAACCGCACGCGTACTATTTACTATTTTAATGCGTTTGCGGCGTATTTCTTTATTTATTTTTTATTATTTTAATATATTAATTTCAATATTTCAATATATTTTGCAAATATTTTTAAACCATCTTTTTTAAATTCTAATTAAATTTTTTAAAATTCTAATTAAATTAAATTTTTAGGCAATTTTTAAAAAAGGCATTTTCAAGAATAACGAGAACGAAGAAAAATCTCACATATTACAAATTAAAAACTCAGTAAAATTAATTTTTAATAAATAATTAAAAATTTCACTAATCTTAGAAATAAAATTGTTTCTTTTTTTCTATTCATAGAAACTGAAATAATTTTATTGTCAAATATTGATTCAGTCATAAATTTTTTGATGAAATTAATTATAAATGTTGACAAATATAATTTTATTAGTTAAATTTGTTGTGCGAATGGTAAATTTCTAATTAAAATAAAAATGGAGTGGAATTTGAAGAATAATCGAAAATAAACAAATAAATATAATTGTGAATAAGCGAAAAAAGTCATTTTTTATCTGTAAACTATCCAATTGTGTATGCATTTTTTGCCAAATAATTTCGACTATCGAATTTTGTCAATAGAATTTTGTCTGTTCTTTGCAGCGTTCTCCATTTACGATTATTGAAAGTATTCTATTTTATTGAGAAAAAATCCATGTTTTGAAGTTTTTTCAAAAAACTGAAAATTTTCTTTTCGTTTGATTTTTTCATCATTTTCCACTATTATGAAAATTGTTCAAAAAAGTCTTATAGTGAACATATTAAATTATGAAATATTTGCTGAAATTGATATTTGTTATCATTATTATTTTTTTTCTAAGAGTCCTCACCATTATTGGTTAAATTCCACCGGCTTGTCGCATTGAGCAATATGCCAGGGAGTCCCTTGTCGATAGAAATACAGGTGAGCCGCTAGCATCACGCGGACTTTTGTAAGGTTTACTCCTGCGCGGAATCGAACCTCACCATCGGCACTCCCAACTGACCAACAGCCCACTGAATCATTCTATTCCCATTTATTATTATTGTTATTATTATTTATTATTTAATATTTTTAATTAAATATATTTAATAAATTATATTTTAAATTATTATAATTATTATTAAATTATTAAAATTTTTATTAAAATATTGATATAAATTAAGGGGGAAAGTAGATTATGGGTTTCATTTACTAAGCGCCGATGCCATGGGGACTTCCACTCCTGGCAAAAATAAGCATGTCTTTGAAAAATCCGGCTGCCAGTTCACCTATATTTATATCGACAAATGATTCCTTGACGAAATTTTTCTGGTCCGACCAGTAGAGCTGAAACCAAAGTAGTAAATTCTCTTATAAAAATTCTTATAAAAAAATATGATTTTGTATAAAAATTTACAATTATACAAATATTTTTGTTTATTTATAGGATTTCGAGTGGAAAAAATATGGAAGAAAATAGAAAAAATAATGCAATGCAAATGTAGACAAATTATTTTATTATACCACTTAATAATTAACGAATTCCAGATAATATTATTTTCGCGGCTATTTTTTATTTGATAATTTGATAATTATTTGATAATTTGATAATTATTTGATAATTTGATATTTTTATTTGATAAATTCAATTATCCAATCTTCAGTTTTGATTCAAATTTAATATTTGATGTAATCATATTTTCTGTTAATTTTTATTGAAAAATTGAGGGTGAAATTGTGAAATTCATAAAGTGGAAAAAAGGTGCAATTTTATGGTGTTATTTTTAGTGAGGGTGGAATTTCTTTATGGATTATGGATAACATTATTTACTTCCAGTGTACCTTGTTTAATATCTCTTAAGTTTTATTATCTCTTGAGATTAGCAATGAATTGCTCGATATTTTGGCGCGATTTTCGATGCTTAGTGGCAAGATGATTGTCATTTTTTTCGAGAATCGGGAAAGGTTCTGTTGTACGGTGATGTCGTCGAAAGGCAAGAAAGGAAATAGAATAGCTCAAATATTGCTCGACCAATGCCAAGTTGCGTTCTAAATCCTTCGAGAATACACGTGTCCAAAAATCCCGGTGATTCTAGCGACTCACCAGTGCTTCCATCGCCAAGTGACTCCATGTTAATATTTGTCTGGTTCAACAAGCCGGCGGAGCGGGCATAAATAGCAGTGGCAAGCGCTCTTTAAGTGGTATGCTGTTTAAAAAATGTTTCGGAACTGTGTTTTTACTTCTTTTAACATCACATCCCTTTTCTAGTTTGGCTAGTTTCACCGTGTGTTACCATTTCGTTGCACTCGATTTGCTTTCAACTACTTTTAAAAAATTCTTACTGAAAAGTAAAAATACAGTTAGGTTTCCATTATCGTCCGCATTATTTATTATAATTTTTTGGAATTTTATGCAAATGTAAACTTATCGATAAACAAGCAAAGATAGAAATTTTTATTAACTTTTGTTTGTGTTGTAATTCCACATTTAAAACTTAATTAATGTCCGAAAATCTATAGAGAACGATCAAATTTTTTTCATAAATATTGTAATGATGGATTATTTTAAGACACATTTGCAAGCCAAATATAATATTGTGTTAAATTAAAATATTATTGATTATGACATTTTATCAAATATAATATAACATGTTGTTTTGCTATCGAAATATTTTAGGAGGAACTATTGTAAACGGGTAGGTAAATAGCCGAGCAGATAGCAGTCGCGACCGTCTGTGCTTCTAGGATGGCCCCTTCCTGAAATGTTTTGTAAAACTCTTATTAATTACCGAAGTTTTGGTACTTTAACTAACGATAACCGAAATGTCAATAACCGAAAAACCGACTAAAAAAACCGATGAAATGGTAACAGTAAATTTTAGTCAGAAGAATTCATTGATTTAATCTCAAATTTATTTTGAGCTTCATTTCTATTGTCGCGATTTTTAAATTTAATTCTGTTTATTCTTTTTTTTTAGCCGGAAGAATTGTTGAAAAGCAATAGTCTAATTAAGACTGAACGCATGGATCTTTTTCTGATTAAATGAATCGAAAACGATGAATTTCGTCCTCAAAGACTAAATGCCTTTCTTTATCCTGAAAAGGAAAAGAATTCGATTGATTGCATTTGCTTCATTCCCCAGAGAAAACTTTTATCAAATTGCTTATAATTGTTAACTTTTGCGCAGTTTCATAAATATTTCTGTATTATATTAAATTTCATCGGATATTTAATACTTTTTTTATTTATTAGCCAAAATTTTTTATTTTCATTAGTTAATTATTTCAACATATATGCCTTATATTTCCCTATTACTATTATAATTATATTATTGTGATATTTTAAAGCTATTTTTCCTAACGGATAGGTTAATTGAGCGATATTTTATTGCGATTAAAGCTAAACTAATGTAGACTCCTGTTCTGAAGAAAGAGCTTATCACTAATTTCTGTCCCTCCGCTTAAATCATTTAAATCAATTAAAAGGTGTGTTTTAAACGTATTCGCATTTTTAATTTGGATCTAGGCAATGTGAAAAATTCTCTTGCTCGTTTTCTTCTTTCCCCACTTTTGCCTCAGGGCAGCACTTTGTAAATTGAGTCTAGTAGAACATGCAATTTTACGCAATTCGGCATTTCTTTAAGGATCTTAAATTGACATTTTTTGTTTGAAGCATGATTTTTGGCTTCTGTTGGTTACAATATTGTGGAAATGAATGAGTCGATTTCAAAAAAATAAAAAATTCCATGATTTCTTCATCCAAAATGCTCGAGTCGTTTTCAGCTGCTTTCTAAAAATTCTATTTTTCTTGATTTCTTCATTGAAAAAATTTTACCATTATTCTTAGATTTTTTCGAATATTTCCGATTTGTCGCCCTGAAAAATTGTCATTGCCAGATCCTCAAATAAAAGAAAAATTAACTACTCGCTTATTGTATTTTACAAACATATATTGTTATTCCTTGTGCTCTATAGCTTTTCGTAGCAAAATCCTAAAATTATGAATTGTCTGAAAACTTAATTATCTAATTACATTATTGATATGCTTTAAGTTATTAAATTATTATGAAAATATATCGATGAATTTGCTTAATATTTAATATTTTTCTCGATTAATTTTCTCTAAAATTTCGTGTTTCGTGATTTTTGTTAAGGAATCGCTTTTTGGTGTGAAAGTCGTAAGACGTGAGAAATTTGATTGATGAAAATGGCAAACGAAGTTTATAATGATGACTTTTCATGTATAAAGTTTAATTGATTGGATCAATTATGCGTCTATTTGTGATATATTATATATTTATATATTGCATACTATGTTAAAATTGTTGATTATTTCATTTGGTCATACAAAGATTTTTTGAAATTTTTTGAATAAAATATGGTAATTTTTAATGTTATTCTCAGATCTTTCCAGTTTGGATAGTTGTCATTGATTTTATTATTGCCTCTTAATTAACTGCGTTCTTTAAGATGAAATGCATAAAATTGGTTATGAGATGATTTGCAATGAGAAGAAGAAGAGCTGAGAAGAAGAGCTAACTATCAGGCAGCTGATATCCTTTGAATACAAAAAACTAATCACACAGTCCGCTTCATTTTGTAATTGGATAAAAGGACGGCTGTATATCCATTATTCCGTCTATGAATCCAACAAATATCTATGATTTATCATTTGCCTTCCTTTTCATTCCTATTTAGTGAATTTTATTTCATATCTTATTTCATGTACATATTTGATTTATAATTTTTTTCGGATTTAGGCTTATATTCATTAATTCCGCTTCATTGATGCAATAGATTTCACGATAAGGAAAATAAAAAAGTCAGACTTCCCTGTCGTTTATCGTTAAAGTCGCTAATTTTTCTGATTTCGTCCTTTTTCAACTCACTATTTCACCATTTTTGATTTGATTGGCTCCACTGACTAGGTTGGGTTTCGAATCACTGGGAACTAGAATGTCTTCGGCAGCACCTGCATCTCACTATTCATGGCAGGTTAAAGAAAAGAAACTGAGTTCATAAAGCTTGATTTTAGAACAAAATATTATTCTCGCTGCCATTTGTCGACCGAACACCGACTATTCGTTATTTTCTTACGTAATTTAATTATGTTTATTTTCCGAGAATTTTAACACTTTGAATTTTGACAGAATTTTACTTCCTAACAATTCTGTTGCATTTCCTATAACATCTGCGATGTATTTAAGTCCATGTAGATGGAGGGATTTTAGTGTATAGAAATAGTGCGTTAGAAATTTCACTGCATAAGGTACTTTAGGTTTTTTTGCTTAAAACTATTAATTTAAAGACCATTCTTTCAATTGCCGTAGACCCAAGATGGCTTGTGCAGATCAATCATGTCTCACGGTATGTATAATACATATGATGTGATGTCTTCAAACGGATTTATTTAATTTTTTCACCATTTATTACTCTAAATTTAGCATTACATAAGATGAAAAAATTTTAAAAAATGTTGCCAGTTGCTTAATAGATGAATTTTTCTAAATTTTGCCATTTTTCGCAGTTAAGTACCAACTTGTTAAAACATTGTTAGAAAAAAGAATTTTAAAGTTTTTAGTCATTATTTTCAAATTCTTTAATGTATTAAATACCATTTTCTATTCCTTAAAATTTTACCTTACATTTTCAATTTCGATGGAATTTTTTGAAAAAAATTTAAGTAAGAACCACTAATTTCTTTTATCTTCAGTTAGACATTTAGCAAAAGTAAATAAATAAGTAGGATGAAACTGAGAAACATATTGTTAAATGATTAAATGATGCTAAACAAATCAAATCAAATCAAATCTAAATCATGTGAAGACGCTTGATAAATTGAAGTTATTCACAACTTTTCCGGCTTGTTAGCCAACAAAATATGTTTCTTCTCCATTTTTAATGGTTTAATTTTGAAATATTTCTACAGTTTCGAGTTATATTTTCGTGAAATTTTCAAAATTTGTGAATTAACTGTTTTTACAAGTTTTATGTTTTATTTAAAATTTTATAAGATTTCTTTTTATAAAGTATAATAAGTCCTTTTATAATTCATTTTATTTTAAAAATAATATTTTTTATAAAATTTGACTTAAAAATAGAAAAATTTAATATTGAATGTGCATGCTTCTGAATTAAACTTTAAATTTTAAATTATTAATTTTATTAAATTTTTATTGAAGTTAATGCCAATCGCCGGTTGTTTTTTATTAATTTTATTTTTCTTTGATTTTTAAGAATTCGAGAATTTATTCTTTAAATTTTAAATAAATTCTTTGAAAATTTATTTTCATTAATTTTCGTTGCGAATTTTTATTTATTTCAATGATAAATCGCAAATTCAATTTGAATTGATGTGGAAAAAATTCTTTTTTATATCCAAAATTTCGATTTTCGACTTTTGTTTGCAAAAATTTTTTTGTTTATTATTATTTTTATACCGTTCGAATGAGTTTTTTTTTACAGAAAATTCAGAAAACAATTAGTAATGGAAAATAAAAATTTTTAGCCCTGCAGCCGTCGATAGATCTAGTTCAGCGTTGTGTGGTGGTCGCCCGTCAAGCAGACGGATATGGTTTAACAGTAACAGGTGACCATCCAGTCTATGTACATACGGTTAAATTAGATGGAGCAGCATATCGTGCTGGAGTTCGGCAAGGCGATAAAATTATTAAAGTCAATGGAATGCCTGTTACTGCATCTAATCATCTTGAAGTTGTAAGGATGATTTCAGGTGGATCAGTGCTATATTAATTAATATATTAATTAAATTTATTAATATTAATTAAATTTAACAAAATATTAATTTAATTTATTCAAGTTTCTGCGAAGATTTTCTTTTTTTAATTTCTAAACATGAGGTATTAATAAAAAGATAAAAGGATAAATCATGAATGCAATGATTTTAATCATAAATACCGCTCACCATTTGTGGTGAGGGCAGCTCCACTGGCTTTTAATACGCTTAGAAATCATTTTTTGTTAAGAACTCGTTTGCCAATAGATTTATTGATAGATTGGTAACGCCAACTAGATTTTTTAATGTCAGACTCACTTCTACCGGAGGTAGGAGCCGAACCAACGTCTTTCAACACGCTATCTATTGGATTATCCTCCCCCTTTGTGTATATATCATATTATAATCGTTTATCCTATCGTATAAAATGTTTCATATTTAACAACTGGTATATTACTGCCATACTTTTTATTACTTTTTTGTGAACTCGGATTATTTTTGATTATTTAATTATTTTTGAATTTCTTACTCATGATTGATTTTTATGTAGGCGGACAAACCGTTGCGCTGACCTTGTTAGGAAGATCTTCGAACGTATCCTCTGATTGGCAAGGCACAAATGGTGCTCGACAGCAAGAAAAGTTCTTCGTTGACACGGTGCAATTTGAGGTTGTTTGCTTTATAACACGATCGTATATTATAGTTTATCACTTTATCACTTTTACTTTTGCGCTGTTTAATTGTACACATGACAGAATTAGTCTAAGCCTAAAAGTTTTGGAAAATAAAGAGGAATTGCGAAGAGTGAAAAGCAAGACTAAATTGTTCCAAAACATTCTGGATTCCTGCTTTTATATTTCTTCAAAAAATAATTTATTTTTTTCTAATTTGACACGATTGTTTGTTTTTTTTTGCAGAAAATTTGTTTTCATTCGTTAAATATTGATTTGAAAATTTCCAGAATTTTTAAATCCAAAAATTATTAAAAAATTATAAAAATCAACAAATAAAATAGTGGTCAATTATCCGGCGAATTGAAAGAATGCATTTTTTATTCTCACTTTCTTATTAAAATTTCAAGTTATACTTTGAGTTTTCTCATATTTTTCACAAATTTACACCAGTCCATCGTCATTTATCCGATTTATTTTTTTAATACAAAAGGAATTTTATCGTTGTTATTACAAGAAAAAGAAGAGAAAATATATTTAAAAATTTAACGGACCGGACCTCCAAAGTAAATCAGTTTTGAAGTCAACGTAAAATTAAATTAAAATAACATTATTTTCATTAATTCGCAACTCAACCTTTTTTTTGAAAATCCATTTTTTATTGGCCTTCGCGGCATTTGTTTTATTTCTGTTGTTAAACGCATCGTTAAAGAAGTTGAAACAAATCACTGAAACTGATATTAAGGCTAAAGTATTTCAAATTTTATACTTTTTTTTCTCAAAATTAGTCATTTTATAATTATGATGAAATATTTATGAATTACCAATTTTTGTAAAGTTATATTTGGTGCGAAGATGTTTCCTTCAGACTTTTTTTTATCAATTTCGTCGAATACTCTTGACAATCAAATTTTCCTGGGATTTAGGAAAATTTGAAAAATTTATTCTCGAAGTGAACCATAATGGAGAATAAGAATAAAAATATTTATTCTTTTAAATTTATTTATTTGATTACGATGAACATGATTTGGATAGATTCATTATGAATTATATAAAATTATTATCAGTGATATTCTATTCTCTAGGACGAAAATAAAGATGAATTGAAGCGGAAACAAGTAAATATTATAAGCCAATTACTGGAGCAAGAACGAAGGCACGTTGAGGTCCATCTTTAATCTAATTTTTTAAATTCGTATAATTAAATATTAAAAGGAAGATGGTGAGATGGCTAATGAAATAATTAGTCATTAATTAATTTTACGTTAACTTTTTTCTTATAATCTAATATTTTTAGCTTTAAATTTTAAGTGTAGTTTAATCGCTCTACATGGAAAATAATTTTTTATCCTAGAATTTTCTAATCTGTGATGTACTTTTTAAAATAAATTTATTCTTTCTTTATGCGATTTTTATCAAAAAAGTAAGCCATCAGATGAAATAAAATTGACTTCTTATAGAGAAATTTTACTTGTATATATCTCTTTCTCTTTCTATATCTCTTTCTTAAAGGGTTTACGTGAAAGTAGTATGGAAGGTACGCAGTTGGAAAGGGCTCTGCAGCGAATTGAAAGCTTACAGAATCAACTGAGAAACATCGAATCATTATCACTGGTCATTTGTTATTATTTTACTTTAAAAATTGAATCTTATAATAAATATTAAATCATTAAGAAAAATTATAATAAAAATGCAAAAGAAACTTGTTAAAATACACTTTTAGTTCTAATATATAGAATTCTCCATTAGTAAAAATATTTTGTATTTTTAAATATATAATATATTATATATTTTTAGAAAAATTCAACATAGAAAATTTCAGTAATTTGTGTGAAGCCAATGAATTTAAATCAGCTGGCTTTCATTGCTTTCAGTTTTCTTATGTAATTAATTGCAGAAATAAAAAAAACAACCAGATTGGACAAAAATAAAAATTTTGCAGGAAAAAAATTTGGAAAATATTGCGCAATCAAATCCAATGCAAATCCAAGATGTAATTTCAATGGATGATGAAACTGAGGATAATGACACGAATAGTTCATCAAATGTATTCATTTATTTATTATGTTTATTTATTTTTTCATTTTTCTAAAATTTTTTTAAATTGAAAAATAAAATCGAAAAAGATATAAGGGAAATGATGCAATGAAATTAGACGAGTATCAGTCGTAATTTGCTTCTTGCAAATGAAATTGAACCCTATTAAGCAATACGAAACGATTCTTTTCATTTAATCGCTATTATAATAAATTTTTTTACTTTTTCAATAATTTAAATGAAACGAATAATAAAAAGAAAAATTGTAAAAAAACATTAAAAATACGTTTATAACCACATTATACAATAAATATTGCGCAATGAAACTCGTGTCAAATTAGTAAAATTCGAAATATTTTACTATTTGTTTTGGCTTCAGTTCGATTCTCACGGGCCATTTTCAAATTTCAAGGAATTGCTGAATCGGCCAGCACATCTTGCAACATTTATTAATTATTTGCTGGAAAATGCCAATCCGAGTAGTTTGGTTCGTTTTTTTTTGATTTTTCATTTCCAGTATCTCATTGATTTATTTTTTAGAATTTATTTGATTTAAAAATTTGTTTTGGTTAAGAAGATTGAGAAAAAGTTAAGGGAAAAAAATTTGCATAGTGCATTTCGTTCATTTAAAAAATTCTTTCAAGAATTATGAAGTATATTCCTTCCATTTTATCTTTTAACAGCACTCACTTTTTCTAGTTTGGTTCACTCTACTGGCTGTTAGGTTCAGAGCCCTTTCATTATATAGAATTGTATGGATAGGACGATAGTTTAGGTCATGCCACTTGAATTTTACTTTAATGGCATGTAAGTACCACTCAGCCAATCTGCTTTAAAGTCAAAAAATAGTCAAAATTGATTTTCTCTATTTTCTAATTTTTTTCATATTTTTTATTTTTTTCAGTTTTTTTATTTGATAACAAATGCTTATCAAAATTCTTCTGGCACATCGAAAGAATTGCGGAAATGGGCTTATGAAATTTTTTCAACTTTTCTTATACCAAACGCACCACTATGGTGGGATTCCATTGAACAATCTTTAGTACAAAATATTGATAAGGTTTTCGTTCTCTTTGCTCCCTTTTTTCATAATTTCATAAATTAAAAAAGTAGTCTTAATAATAAATGGATTTCTAAAAAAAGATTCTCGCAATTTCTTTATCGTCATCATCATTCTTTCTTAATTATCTCTAAAGATCCTTCGAATTGAGGCTTATTTGATTAAATTCCTGAAATTAAATTTTATTTGATTAGGTGCTAACTGCCACAACGCAAGGAGCGGAAAGTGATATGGAACCTCTATTAAGAATATTTTTAAGCGCGAGACAGAAATCTTTGGAGGATATTGCCGAACATTTGGCTAATTTTCGTCAAAAAAGAAAAATAGGTAATTCGCATATAAGGAATTAATAGAATTTAATAGAATTCTTAATGCGCTATTAAACAAACAGCAAATGTGGAATTATCCAATTTATAAACCATTTTAGGATTAGGAAGCTTATTTGATGCAAATCAGCTCGCACGTATTAGTAAGGGTGATTCGGCAATGGAAATGCGTGTTGGTGAAGCAATTTTAATTCGATCGCTCGAAACATTACTCAGTTCGGTCAATTATGACCTGGATAATTGCGATTCGCGATCTCTTGCACTAATCTCTTCTCTGGCAACTGTTATCAAGGTTCTTCTATGAGAAATATCACTTTTTCTCTTATAAACTATTTGATGCGATATAATCTATTTGACCGTATTTAATAATTTCGTCAGATAATTTTGCGAATAAGTAAAAAAGTAAGTGGTTAGCGCTCATCATTTCTTGTTACTTTCATCGTCAGTACAATGAGAAAAAAAATAAAAATTATCAGAAAGTAGCTTGGCGATAAAAGTATTTACAGAATGGTGGCCATCACTACTTTGATTTTTGAAGGGCAGGATACATACCGTTAAATCTCCGATGATCTGAGCAACAAGCTTCGTTATCCAACTTTCACATTTATAACTAAAAGAAATAAGAAACTAAAAGACAAAATGGTTCTTTAAGGAAGAATAATGATGAAAATGAAGTTCGCGAAGTATTTCATGAGCAATTATAGGTTGTTTTAAATATGCGATCGAATACTAATGAAAAGATTCTCGATAGATGTCCGACATTTGTCACAAGAGATAAGAGCGCCATGTTCAAAATGAAAATGTCTACAAAACGCTCGGTCCAAATCAAAGGGCATCACTTTATTCTCACTCATATCAATCTCACTGTTTATTGTTATCAGTGTCGTGAAGCTATATGGGGTGTTAATGCGCAAGCATTTTTCTGCCAGAGTAAGTTTAATTAAGCATTAATTTAGTAAAATCAAGTTTATCAGGCTTACACGATATTCCCCAATATTTAATTTTAAATAATAAATAATAAATAAAGATTGGTGAAAATAATTTTAGATTGTGATGTCGTGGTACACAAGCAGTGCACTTCTTCATTAGTCGATTACTGCTATCCGGCAGCTCAAAAAAAAGCTGGAATGTCTAAATCGAAACAGAGATCTACTTCGGGTGGAAAATACGAAGTAGAAGGCTCAGAGAGAATATTCGATCAACATCCTACAACCTTCATTGGTAGTTTGGAAAGAGCGCAAGAGAAGGTATGCTGAATCATAAAATTAGTGCATCTCATGCAAGAATTTTCATTTTGCTAACTTTCGCCACATAATTTACCCGAACCTACTTTTATTTAACCAGCCTATATTGCTTTTTATTATTTGTTGTTTTATCTCAATTTATTTCCAGTTTTTTTATTTTTCAATGTTGCAGAATCGAATGGATAAGAAAGGGAATGTGAAATCAGTATCATCCGATTCGGGCATCGGCGCTGATTTCGAAAAACCTGTGTCCAGATCACATAGTATGCGAACAAGGGTTGCATTTACCTAAAATTTACATTTTTTTTAAATTTAGAATTTTTTAGATGGCATTTATTTTCTTGTTTTATTATGAAGTTTACGCTAAAATAATTGTCGTCCATCCAATTATCGAAATCAAGTTTGCAAAATAAGTGGAAAAATTCACATTCAAATTATTATGAATTAATCAAGCAGTCTTTCATCTGCATGTTAAAAATATGATTTTTTATTTTTAACTATAAAAACGATTAATTTTAAATCATAGACCGAAGATATAAAAGAAAATCGTCGTGAACCTATAAAATTAGCATGGAGTGGTGGATTGGCTACACATGAAGAAGGCGTACGACGAATTCGAAGTGATGCTGAGAATGAAGAAAAACTTTTACCATTCAATTTAACAAGAACACCTTTGGATCTTACTTCATTATCTAGTAAAATATTCCGTATATTTCATTTGGTTCATTTCTTTATTTCCCAGCTTTTTTACTATTTTTGCAAAATTCCAAATCATTTTTTTTTAAATGCATATCTTGATTGTTTAAATCTGATTTTTTTTTGCCATTTTTTATTTTATTTAAGTACAATTAGTGAGAAATGTTGTTATAATTTAATGTTTTTAGGTAGTTCATCAGTGTCGCATACATCGATGGGTGATGAAGATGTTCATCACATGCTCGAAAAATTAGAAAAAAGCGCTTTAATAGAAGGCGATAGTGATCTCGAGGTATCTTTTAATTTTATCATTTTAAGTTTATGATTATATTATCCATGTAGTGGAAAATGATCGAATTATTGTTAGAATTTTACCGATGAATGAAAGAAAAAAAAAAGTTTTGCGAAGTTATTAACGACCTTGAATATGGATAGCAGTGAGAGTAGTGAGATCGCTTTTTTATTCGTTATTTTAGGTTGAAACGGAGGTTCCTTCTCTGGAAAGTATTTTGGGATGGGAAGTTGTGAGACATTTAAAACCTAAAGAAAAGAAACGCCAAGAAGTTATTAATGGTAAATCTCTTCTTGCTGACCAGAAGTTAAACATGAAATTCGAAATTTAAAACTCAAATTCAAATTATCTCATTTTTTAACTTCGTTGTTCCTACAAATAGAATAAAAAGCTCTGTTTTTATTTAAAATTTTTTCCATCATTAGATTTCCACTGTTGCCTGTTTATATTTCGATTTATTATTCTTTATGGTTTATCTATCATTTATACGGTTTTTATATGATTTTTGGATTTCTGTATGCATTGATTGTTACAGAATTATTTCATACAGAACGAACTCATGTGAGGAATCTAAAAATCTTGTTCAAAGTTTTTTATAAGCCTATGCTTATGCAAAAAGTTGTACCGCCAGATATTGTGAAATTGTTTTTTGCAAATATAGATGAAGTGCTGGAGATTCACAGCGAAATGAACAAGTTCGTGTTGCTTGGGATTTATTATTAACCATCGATTAGTCTTATTATTTTTAAGATAAGGGAGTTTTTTTGGTATTTGGCTATCCTACTGACTTTAAGCAGTACGTAAAATCCACTGCTTTATAGGAAAATGCGTCTTACAATAGAAGCTTGGCGAAAGGACAATATATTAAGCGGCCTTTTTGGCGAAATCGGTCCACTGATGGAATCACTATTTGATGGTGAAAATGGGCAAAAACTAATGCAAACGACATCTGTATTTTGTCAGCATCAACAACATGCTCTTGATATCCTTAGGCAAAGGTATTTTGCTACAGAACCTTTTTTCTTTCACCAGCAATCGCTATTTCTGCCAGAGGGTCTATTGAAAATGTTAATATTGGTGCTCTACACCAATACAATCTTTGGGTTTCATTTTTAACGTTTCTATAAAGATGTTCGAATCATTTGCTTCGAAAAATGATTTGTTCTTGAATTTTTGGTTTTCTTAAATACCAAATTTTTTTCTCTTTAAATTTTGATTTAAACTTCAGTACTTGAGTCCTTGGCGAGTTGAAAAAATTATTGTCGAGTATTTCATATATTTATCCAATTTTTAAATTTTTTTACAATATTTAATTAATTTTCAACGAGGATGCCAATTTTGTTAAAATTTATTTGGTTAATTAATTGACAACTTATGAAACTCATTATATAAGTAATTAAAAATGTATTTTTAAATAGATCTAAAAAAGAAAAAGATGATCAATTAGGGCGATTTCTTGCTGAAGCAGAAAGTAATCCTTTATGCCGCAAACTTCAACTGAAAGATATGTTACCTGTGGAAATGCAGAGGCTAGTGAAGTATCCATTACTTTTGGAAACTATAGCCAAATATACAATAGAGCCATCCGAAGAACAAACGAGATTGCTGAATAGTGTTAATTCAGCTAAAAGAATATTATCAGGTGAATGCTATAATTTTTTTTCCTTCTATTTTATTTCTAATTTTGAGAATTTACAATGTCATTAGAAGAAAGAAAGAAATTCAGCTAGAAAATATTGTTTCACAAAAAATTGAAAAATATATATTCAGCAGTTAATACTGCCAAAAGAAATGCAGAAAATCTTCGTCGATTGGATGAATTACAAAAGCGTCTAATAATACCTGCTTATGATAGGGAACTTATGAATGCTGATCTTTCTTCTCTCAATCTTACTAAGTAGGTTTTTACAGATATTTTCTAAAAAATCTGATCTGCACTTTTTTGCTCTCATTTATTTCCAGTCTTTTACTTGGTTGAATAAATTTTTTTATAGTTATAAACTTGTTCATGATGGTTCATTAACATGGCGCTTTAGCCGAGGTAAAATGGTTGAATTACATGCGGTCCTTCTTGAGGGTGTTCTTCTTTTGTTGACAAAAGCTGGTGATGGTCAAAAACTTTTGTTAAAGATTCAGGTATCCTTAATTGAGGAAATTATATACCTATCCCTTGCCGAAAAATTGAGTTTTATTTAACTTCATTTTTAATCATTTGAAGATAGGAACAATTTTTATTCATTCATCCATAACTTTTTTTGATCTGAAAAATGATTTTCAAACTAATAATTTTAATACATTGCAAATAAATATAGGTTTTGTAGGAACCATCAAAGGATTCACGTTGGTTTCCTGTTTTACCATTATTATCATTAATAATCAAAGAAAAAGCCAATGATAAGCGTGCTTTTTTTATTGTAAATAATATCGAAAGGGGTGCACAAATTTACGAGCTGGTTGCCTCAACTGCCACTGAAAGAAAAACGTTGGTACCATTCTCGAATTATAAGTTGTCTCTATTATCTTAACAAGTTTATATATAAATATATATATATATATATAATTTATATATAATTTAATGCTTTTTTCAGAATTAGTTTTTTCCTTAAGAGGAAAAAGAATCAAAATTTTCCAATAAGAAATAAAAAAATAATCGAGATTCAAGTTCAAAAAATTTATTTTAGATGGTTCAAACTTATTGCGGATCAAATTGATTTTGCCAAACGTGAGAATATTCTTCCTCGATCTCTTCAGTAAGTTTAATTCATCTAACCTTTTTATGAAAAAAACATTAGCAGGTAATTGTAATGCCATATATATTTGATTTGAAGGATGTCATGATTCTAGCATATTTGATTCTTAATATGTTTTATATTTTCAGATCTTTCGATATGTCATCCCTTGGTAGTAACAAAATATTTCGATGCATTCCCATAGATGACTCTGAAGAAAATGATCAAGTTCAATTACTTACTCATCCAAGGCTCGTCAATGCAAATGAAATAATAGTCGAACAACCAACCGTTCTGGAGCACGCTCGTCCTATACTTACTGCTAGTGAACGTCTCAAGAGGACTGATCAAATTATCCTCCGAGCTTTATTAGAAAAACGAGCTATTCTTACTGAATTCTTACCGGGTGTTGATGTTTGCTTTTATTATTTATTTATTTTTTCTATAAGTTTTTAATTTTATCATCTAAATTTTAAAGAGGAAATTTTATTTTTCGTTTAAGCGCGAAAAATTCGACTTCGACTTGATAGGAGTCAATCTATCATTAAAAAGTCCAGGTTGTGCTGGCGGTCCATCGACCCTATCACCAAGTTGCTGTCAAAGATTTCTATTAAGAGCCAATGAAACCATAAATGCTAACCATATGCTAACTATACACTGACCATTTACTATAAAAATAGAAGTTGAAAATTTTTTTTCAAGAAAGGAGATTTGAAAAGCTTGGAAGAATTGACGGAAAAGCTAACAGGTTTGGCTGTAGGTGAATTAAAACAGAAAGATGGACGTGAATTGGCTGTTAGTGCCATCGTTCATGGTAATCGACTTCTCGATGCAATTAATCAAGGTAAATCATCATTTTTATGGTAATTTATAAATTCAAACTTAAAAAATATTTATAATTATTTAAATATAAATATTTTTAAAATGTTTTTAAAAAATATCGTTATCCTATTTTATTTCAGGAATCAATGCGCAAAAGATTGTAAATGAGAATGAAAGTGGAGAGACAGTAAAAGCAGATAAAACTGATAGCGATCTGCCATCTGTTCCGTGTTACAAGCTGACAGTCATTGCTGCACCACTAATGAACCATTTAAAAGCAATGCTGCAAATTATCGAAGAACAACACAACGAAATTGTTTCTCTCAAACAACAACTTAATCAATATAAAGTAAACTCAATTTTCCGAAATAATTTTAAAGTTTCTTAAGGCACTCCATCAATGTATTTAGTTTAAGATCAGCCCTTGGCGAAAGTCATTCATTTGAATGTTTATTTATTTAGATAAATATTTAGGATTTGGCTGAAAATGGTCCTGGATACAGAACAATGAGTGAAGAAACATTGACAGAATCTAATCCAAATGTCGAGAAAATTAGCTCATCTGTTATCGACACAGAAATGGAAAGACGTAAAAAGCTTCTGAATAAGCGACAAAGAAATGCTGCATTGTCTATATCTTCTGATACTATGCAACATATACGTCCAGCCAGTAAGTAAAATGCAGACGGATTGTTATGTGTATTTTCGATTTTCTTTGCTATACCCGATTTGTTTCCTAGAAATTGTTAAAGCATAGAGTAAAATCTTTTTAATTCGGCTATGGCTAATGGCAATTTGGCTTTAAAATTTGGCGATGGATTTCACTATATATATATATATATATAATTCGATGTTAATTGAAATATTTCCTATAATATTAATATATATTTATAATATATAATATATTAATATATTTATTATATTATATCTTTTATATCTTTTATTTTTTACAATTTCCATTGCTGGTTAAACTTGTTCCGCTGGCTTGTCGCACTGGACAAATATTTCATGGAGCTATTGGTGATAAAAATACAGGTGAATCGCATCGCCAGCATCATCCGGATTTTTGGACAGATTCATATGAGGAATAGAGCTTCGTTACCGGCGCTCCGAGCAACAACCCACTTAGCTTATATATATATATATATAATGATGCTTGCTACTAGATTTTCAGTTATTATATGAGGGCGAGATAAAAAAAAAATGTTTTGATTCGTAGTTCTTCCAAGCTTACGGTTTAATTTAAAAATTCAAGCCTCAGTTGGCAAAAATTGAAGCTAAAAAACATAGTGGTATAAGAAGTAAGCCAAGTGGCAAGTTTATATATTCCTTCCTATTTAAATTCAACTGCTCATCTACCTCTTCCCACTTCTCATTCTATTCTTATATTAGATGGACTGCTTGATTTTGTAATGATTTAGTGAGGTCTATGCCTTGTGTATTTTCATGCAAAAATCTATTTCTCATCGATATAAAATTTTTTTTTTTGAAAAATGATTTTTAACTTATTTTTCAGTTCTTTAGTGAATAACCACCGAGTAGATGATTTTAATATCATTAACATTCATTATTATTATTAATATTACTATTATTATCATTAATTATTAATTAATAATTATTAATGACTTTACGGTTGATTTGTTTATATTATTTATTTCTTTAGGTACACGAAATTTTACGAAATTTATAGCCCTTTTTTTCGCTATTGCTATAGCTTTCGGATATTTTTTTATTATATCTTCTGGTTACCTTCCTTAGGATGTTTTTCTAGAAAATTGATGAATTATTTACTACAAAATTTATTACGGAATTTGATCAAGAAAGTATTGTTTATATTATTTATGTACATAATTGTTTAATAAACATTTTTCTTAAATCAAAATAAATTTTGCAGCGCTTGAATTAATTTCAGTAACCTTCCAGTGAAAAATATCATTCATCCATCCCCATCTGTGGAATTTCTTTTTTTTATTCAAATAATTGATAATTGACAAAGTCGAATCGAACCAATTCAATAAACGTTTAAAAATAAAAAAACATTCATATTGGTTAATCAGTATCAATGTTTGCACAGTTTTTTTTTTCTCAGTTCTCGTTTTCATACGATTTATTAATTTTCTTCTACGAATCTATGTTTTCCTCCAATACATTGGGAAAAAATATTGCTTTTTGAATTTTTCATATTATCGAATTTTTCGTTATTCTTTCTTAAAAATCTGGAATTATAAAAAAAAGAAAAATTTTTATTAAAAATGGCGACAAGAATTAAATAAAAAGTGGTAAGCCATCTCACCATTTCTCGTTATTTCCGCTGGCTATTAGTATGATTAGAAATTTTTGCGAAGCAATTATCTGATGCTAAAAGTACAAATAAGGTCGATCGGATGTTTTAAAGGTATACTCATATCGGAAGCAAGAGCGGGACTCTCGCCTCTCAAGCTCATGAACTAAATCTGAGCCAAGTCCATCATGCCTTTGAGATTGAAATCAATGCAGGTGAAACGTTGAAAGAAAACCAAGAAGATTTGCTGCTAATGGTGCTACAGTAGAATGATAGCTAACAGCTTTCAATGCAATCAATACTTTGGTTGCTTCCATAAGGTAATAGATTGAGATCCGACTCACTTAAAATCTCCCCAGAACCACTCGGTCATAAATATAATTGATATATCAAATAAATTTTATCTGCTATAAATCTATAAATTCACTCTTTCTTAATAGGCGCTTTAGAAACTAAATGAGAATGGCAAATGCATTGGATGAAATTGATTAAAGAATGGTTGGCATTATTTATATCGTCCTTTTCAATCCTGACATATCTTGTTCAATAAAATTATGGGAAAGAGACATATTTGGCCTCCAAATAGATCCACATTAGCGTCAGAATCGACTAAAAAATTTAGGATTGTGGCGGATCTTTTTAAGGCAAATATTATTTCATAGAGATAATCGTATAGCGATGAAACAATTTGCTGAAAAAGTAATCGACACATTAAAGATAGCTATCTGGCTTTGAAAAAACGCAATATACCTTAAAGCCAAAGCCATAATACTCGAAAGAATACAAGCTAGGCGAAGCAGACAATTTGTCTGACTGGACGGCCGAAACGAGAGTGCCAGGAAATGCTAGAATGCTATCGGCAACTCCATGGACTCACATAGAGAAACACTGGAACAGTATGGTTTCGAAAACGGAGACAACAGTTCAATTACGCGATAATCAAAAATTATTTTGTTTACTTCGCAAAGCAATAGTATTTCGAAAAATAGTTAGTGAAATGATCTGATATAAGGATGGAAACCTCATTATGGTCATCAAAGGTCATATCTTTCAATGAAAAGAACCTAAACTTAATTACGACTAACCATCCCAGACATAACTGGAGCATATTTAGAGCCATTTGTAGTACGATCGCAGTAGTGAACCAACCTAGCATCTCCTTAATTCACAAAATAAGGTCCAGTAAAATCTCCGAAAAAAATGGTTCGAGAATGGTTCTTTGAATGCTGTCCAGTATCTTTCACAACATACCTGCAAAGATATTCACTAGTGCGGTAGAAGGAGCAAATGTTATATGATTGGAACAAGGCAATTCTGCTCCCAATTCGCAAGATGATAGGGTGCACTGTGATAACTATCGAGGAGTTTGCTTTTTGACATTACTTTTGTTAATTCTAAATATCACGAATGATGAATAAATTAGGCCATTATTTTTTTTTAGGTAAAATTAAATATTTTAGTAGATTGGGAATTTTTTTTTTAAGAGTCTTCACCATTACTGGTTAAGCTCGCTCCGCTGGCTTTTGCCAGGGAGTCCCTTGGCGATGCAAATACAGGTGAGTCACCAGCATCACCCGGATTTTTGTACAGGTTTATCGGGGATATTGGGTGATAAATAAAATATCGTCATAAAAAAAACCGAACGCGATTCTTAGAAGTTTTTTAATGGAGAAATGGATATTACTACGATGATATTCTTTTTCTTTTGCTTTTAATTTATACAGATTTTTCACATTTTACCTTTTCAGATATAATAATATTAAGCCAGAGCGAGACGATGAGTTGTTTAATTTAGAGTCAAGCAAAGTGAGTTCGCTGCATGTGCCAGGAATAAATGCGCTAAGCTACCCGCACCCTATCCTCAAATGATTCCATGTCTCAACCTCTCTCTTTCTAATCAATGGCGTTTGCCAATCCAGAAATGAAATTTTAATTTTTATACTAAAAGGTATGAATGATAATGAAAAGCAAATGAATAATTTTTTTAAATTTCTCATCATTCTTTCACGAATTTCGATTTAAATTTTTCTTTCTTTTGGTAGAACTTTGTTTATAACTGAAAAATATTTGCAACGGAACGATATAAGCCAACCAGGAATTTTCTGTTTCTCTTTTATTCGTTTTTCGCTCGTTAATTATCACTCTGATTGTTCGTTCGTTTTCTCATTTTCTTTCTTTTTGCTTTCAAATAAATATTCCAGAAATGTCATTTTTCATTTTTCATATATAAGTGGCTAGCGCTCGTTCTTTCTCGTTAGACTGCGCTCACTGCACAGACTATTGGGACGATCAGAAATTTTTGCCCAGGGAATCACTTGGCGCGAGAAGCTCAGGTGGATCGCCAGCACTTCTTTTTATGTTTTCTCTCATTTCCAGTTGAAAATAAGAATGAAACAAATTGCTAAGTGAGTGAATTTGTTTTAATCGAATTTTTCTCGCAAAAAAAATTCGAGATGGAATTCTTATTAATACTGAGGAAATTAGCTGGATGAAATAGAAATTTTTTTAATTATTCATTTATTTGACTGACTAAATGAAAAGGAGAACTTATTTTAGCAATATCTGTTGAGTGTCGCATGTCTCTGCACGTTGCACGCCTTTGCATATTGCACAATTTCCGTCATTTTGAAAATGTGCAATGAAGAAAATTTTGTAAGGCATTTTATGAGAAAATTAATGGTCCTAAATTCATCATTGTTTCCAGCATAAAAATTTCCTTTCTTTATTTTTTTCTTTCTTTTTTCCTTCAGATTCAAACATACCAATTTAAAATTAATGTTAGAATGGTTATTTTCACTAAAACATTAAATTTTTCCAATATTTTAAGCAAAATTTCCAACTAAAATAAAAAAAATTTTTCATCAAAATGCATCTACAATTCGAGAAATTGACTAATTCATATTATAAAATGAAATAGATATTTGACGGTGCATTTCCTTAATTCACATATTTAATCTAAACTATACCTTAAAATAATCTCTTTCCATTGTAAAATATTTTAAAGGGCATGCTTGCATGCATGCCACGGCATTTGAATGGTCTTTGTTTTTAGAAAAAAATTAAAGCATACTGTGAGAAATTTCATAATGCTAATATTTTCGCCAGTGAAGAAAGCTAACAAACTGATAAATCGAATCTTAATTGAATGATTAAAAATAAATAAAGTAAATATTCATTTAAAGATCATTACTAGTGGTCGCAGAAATTTTCGTTAAGGATTCACCTGGAATTAGAAGAACCGCTCAAGGGGACCACTAGCACCATCCGAATAAAGCACTAATAGTTTAAAAATAACACAAAAAAACATTAAAAAATACGAAATCAACTTTATTCACATCTTTTAAAAAAATAACCTTTGAATATAAATTTTAATTTAAGAATAAAAAAATGAACAATTCCATTTGAAATCCATTTTAAATCCATTATTAAATTTAATTAAATTGTTAAAATGGAAAAATGGACGGAAAAATACTAATTTTATTAAATATCCACAATTTGCGAAAAAATATATTGGCAAAATTGAATTAGGAATTTTAAGATAATAATAGATATAACCAGCTAATTTAATTAAGCCAATTTAATTAACCAATTAAACAAGCTTCTCGAAATATTTTGCGGATCGCTTTCGTTGTTTTCATTTTTTAGAAATTCAAATAAATTATCTGAAAAGATTTGTTCAGTTTCAGCAACTTTGGGTTACATGCGCTGCAAAATCAAAATGATTCAAATTTGAAAAAAATTTAGATCTATAGATTACCGGCTTTTCGTGGACACTTTTCGGTTATATAGATAGTAGTTCACTTGGTGAGAAAATAGGGGAGCCACAAAAGGCTAAAAGGTTAAAAGAGCGAGATGAATAAAACAAATCATAAGGAAATGAAAAAATTAGCTATCCATCCAACCAAAAAGCGCTTTTCGTTTATAAAGTTTACAAGTTTTGTAAAATTTTAGTAAACTGAATGAAAATGAAATATGCAAAATGGACTTCCACGATCTTCCAGAAAAATGTGAAATCTATAAAATATCACTGTTTTTTAAAAGTTCCTATTTCAATGCTTTACTTTCGTCTTTCTTTTCTTATATTTTTTAATTTTTATGAATTAATTATCGGTTTTTTATTCCCGAAAATCTGCAATATAAGAAAAATTTCATCTAAAGCGCTTTACTTCTCATTTTGGTGAATTTCACCAAATATTCACCATTTATTTTTTAATAAATAGCTTCGAACCTTCTTTATTCTGGAACCTCATTCTATTCCTTTTTTTCCTTTTCCTCTTCAAATTCCCATTCAAATACCTCAGGTTATACGCTCTTTTAATGCCCCACCATAAAACCTAATAACTCTCGGATTCAGTTATATGCTTCAGCACTTCGTCTAAACCACTCCTGAAATCCTAAAAACCGCCTCAAACTTTGACATATTCCCAACATACAGCCTATTACATTTTCTTCAAAACCCCTACATGCATTCCTTCAGAAACCATGTTACATTTCATAAGCCATATTTTTCGTATTTCTTTCATAAGCCCTGTGATCTCCCTTTGCGTAAAAAGTGGTTCACGGCTTCGAACTGTGATCCCCAGTTTGTATCGCCCATTTTCCAGCAGCACTCACCATTCTCCGTTCGTCTCATTAGCTAAAGGTCGCCAGACAATTCCTCGGCGGCAAAAATGCAAACAGAGCCCAACACCGCAATATTCCACAAATGCGTTTACTGCAGGTCGCAAAGTGTTTAATTTTCTGCATTTCCGACTTCGACCATACATACAAAGCGGACAAACCACTATAAATATACGCAATACAATCAAATTGCAACAAAATCACGATACTGTTGACTATCCTAACTTAATGCTCTTCAGCGAACCTAATATTCTTGACTTCATGAGTAACGTCCGCTCCGATTTTTAGTAATGAGAGAAGCTGCTCGATATTCTGTTTTAGTTTTGCGATTCTGGTTTGAAAAAATCGTTCAGTTTTGTATCAGAATTTATCGCAGACTTGGTTTAAATTTTTAAAAAATTAGTTTTTATCCTTTTTACCATTTTATATATTTTTTATTATCGATAATATTTCTATAAATAATCAATAAAATTATAAAAATAATGAATTTCAAAATTTTTTTGAGAAAAACTTCATTATTTATTATTTCTTTTTTTTACAAAGTTAATCTGTGAATTCCATCAAAAAACAACCAAATTGTATTATACCAGTTGGTCTGTTCGGTTTCTGTTTTGCCCGACTTCCTATAATTTCGTCATCGTCAATCTAAATCTCTTTCTTATCACTTCAGTCTTTTTGGTTTAAATCTTAAATGTTGATAAAACATGAATTTTTATCGTTGTCATGCGACGTTATCGCGTCGCATCTCCTCAGTTCTTCTCTTCTTCTGATAGCTCTCGCCATTATTGGTTAGCCTGGCTGCGTCGGCTGCCAGTTGGCTTTTCCATACTACTCGATTCGATGCCATGTCTAAGATTGACAGAAGCCATTCCTTTTCCCATCACATACATCGGTGGGTCATCCATATATATTCAGAATCTTTTCTGGCTGTATTCGATTGTAAAAGGCGTTGGATAAAACAATATTTAAAAACAGCCGGAACCGTCTTCTTCGGGATTTTTGTCGGCTTTAAGCTTGTTTATAACGGAAATTTTTGTGTTGTCGACATTTCAGATGTGTTCAGAATGGCAGATGGCACGTCGTGGTTAGGCCGAAGAATTTCTTCCATTCGTATAAACGTTCTTAACCATAAGATAGACATCATCAGCTCGTATTATTTCTCGAGTTATGGTTCTTTTTTGAAGAAGGTGCAATAGTCTCCTCCTATCTTCTCAAACAGCTTTTTTATGTTTAGGACCATATCGCTTCTAGCGGTTTTTGCCGTTCTGCTGTCGTATGCCTTCGAAATATTTGGTCGTCCAGATCTCCTGACACGCATATTATGACGAATCATAACGAATTCAGCAAGTCCTAGGTGAATTTGGCGATTTTAGGAGATAGTTTTTAGTTGAAGCCAGGATTCATGGGCCGTTCCAGAAGTGCCTTTGACATTTATATCAATAAGGTATTTCGATAGTTCGGTTTGCAATGTGCTAACTGATCCCTAAATCTTTTAGTTTAAGATAATTGAAAGGTTTTAGAAAACGGTGTTTTCTGCGAATTTCATATGGATCTTCGCCGGAACTTTAGTCTTGAAGGTTGCCAGTCATATTTAGTAGGGCACAGAGTCCATCGCGGCAACATTGTAATTTGCACGTGCATTTCCACGATTATATCATCGTATCGCCTTTTAGAAAAAATATTATTAGCAGTTTCCAGTAGAACCTATCTTTATCACGGTCATCTGTGTCTGTGCGCAAAGTAGGAACATTCACTTTAATATAAACATTGCAAATTTCCGGACCTAGATCATGCGGTCACCATATCGTATCAATTTTCACTTAATCAGAGCGAATGCCATTTCGCCTCGACTTATCCAAAGCATCACAACCAGTACTTTTATTTTTAGCCAGTTTTTATAGTTGCTAGAGATTCTAAATGAAGAAGAGGAACTACGAAGGCAATGTCCACACGATATTTAGATGTCTGGTCACTCGCTGTGTGCAGAGAGTCGAGCGTTCTAATGTTCCACGCTGCTCCAGCAAACATCCGTTGCGTGTGCATAAAGGCAATTTCTGTTCATTTCTGTTGACAGGTTTCAGGTTACCTATGCTTGGGAATGCATTTTGTTCTTGAAATCGTCTCGATAGGCTACTTTTGCTTACTTATCGGAAGTGCTGCTGAGCTAGAGATATTATATGCGTTGAAGGATGTTAAGACGTATTAAGATGATTAAACCCATTCACCACGGAAGTACAGGTGCTTCCATAGTACCCAAATTTTAATTTTCATAAAAGGTTTATTCCTGTTAAAAGATTAATTGAATGAAGAAAATGGGGGGAAAAATTTTATTGTCAGTTTAATTTCTCGTTTTTTATTCATTTGATTTTCTTTTAATTAGCTAAGAAAGCCTTCAGTTTTATTTATAAATAAATAAAATTTTGTTTTATTTAATTAAATTAATCATTGCAGATGCTTCTTTCCATTCATCTATTTAAAAAATTGTATTCGCGCAAGTTCTTTTATTTCTACAAAAATTTAAATGAAAAATTTTTTTCTCGATTATTGGAAAAAATAAAGGAAAAGAAAGAAGCAGACAAATGAAAAATTTTTTGAAAATGTTAACAAAATGATGAAACGAATTGAGTTGCCAATAATGACGATATGCTTCTTCCTTTAAGTCGAATTGCTATATAAAAGCTTTTGGGTTGGGGTTTCCAACTAAACTGAACTGCTTATTGCATTGCACTGAAATGAAATGGATTTTTGTCTGTGGTTTGTCATCACTAATTTTTGTTTGCCTGCTCGAATCGCAAACGTTCCTCTAAATACATCATTTGTGTCGCTGTCTCGTTCGTTATTTGTATTGCATATTTTTGCTGCGCATCATCAGCTGGTGAGGAGAGTTACCCACTTCATTTTTATTCATTTATTTGACCTTTTTTCACTTATTTGACCTTTATTCATTTGTTTCATCTTTATTTTTACTAATTATTTAGCTTTTTATTCTTTTTTTGATTTTTTGATTTAACTTATTTTCTTTCTTCTTTTTTGTTGGAATTTACATTTTTACATTTTTATTCTAAAAATTCTATTCTAAAAGGAATTTTATAAAATTTTATCATATACTTTCATGTTTTGATTGTTTTAATTTGTGTTTTTACCATTCTCAATTTTGTCGAATTTATCGAAAGTTTATCGAAAAGAGGTTCCATATTCTTTACAGCGAAAATTTTTATGATTCGTTCGATGATATTGTGAAAATGAGGATTAATAAAATAAATAGCAGTAAAAGTGTAAAATCGCGATAAATTAGGTTAATCTGTCTCAATCGATTTTGTTTAAAATAGATTTTTATTAATGTAAATTTTAAAAATTTTTGTTATTTATCCTTTGGTAATTAAAAATTTATCTGTTATTGATAATTGATTTGTCGATGTTTCAAATATATTTATTTTCTGAATTTTTAAGAAAAATTAACATTTCATTTTTGATTGTAACAACTGTTTGTAATGAAGTGTAAAAAATTGTGTCGACGAAAAATTAACAAAGCAAAAATTGTTGGTATCAAAATCACTTACCAAATAATAGATTTAATATTTATTCCCCATTCTATTCTTTGATGTTAAACAATTGACTGATTATTTATATGTATGTAATATATTTTAGATCGCGAGAAATGCCCGGCGAATCGAATGGCACAACATCGAATGGTGATTTACAGGGTACTTTTAGAAATTTCGATCCTGAGGATCCGGAATATATAAAAGATTTGCAACGACCCGCTGCTATCAAAGTTTTTGTTGTTTGAAATTTTTTAATTTTTTTCATTATTTTTGTCTATTCCATTGTGAAGAAGGCATAATTAGGTCAGGTATATTTTTATGGGTCAAGGGAAATGCTTTTGAACAATTTTATTTAAAAAAATTTAATTCTTCAAAGGCTTTTTCTTTGCAAAATTTTATCATTTATATTGAAATGATAAAAAAAAGGGCTGAAGGTTTCGTTAATCAATCAAGTGAAGGTTACAACTCGAATATTGTTTGCATAGCTTTTATTTGTCTCGAAATGCACCATATTTTTTTTTCTTCTTTTTTTTAAGCCAATCTATCGACGGTATTGACATTGATTTGCACATTACTGATCATTCTTTCCAAATAATTTATTAGTAAAATTTTGTAAAATTGAAAATTGAAATTGAAATTGAAAATTGAAAAGTAAAAATATAATTTTTTTGGTTAAGAAAGCCATAAATACATATTTAAGTTTATTTATAGGAAGATTTATCGGAAATGGAACGACGAAAGCGTGTACAAAAGGTTCTTGAATCAAAGGAATTTTGTCGTGAATTAGAAGAATTAATTAAACACGACAATTGTAAAAGTGACGTTGATGTGATAAAACGATTATCACAGTTAACACTTCCATATGGACAGTTAGCTTCGATTAGTCTTCATAATAATGGTTAGTTAACATTTTTCTCTTCCTTCTAAAGTAGAGGCAGTCTCGCTTTTTAAGGTTTTGGGATAAATGGCAATATTTATAATGAGTTTAGGTAATAGGCTGAACTGAAATGAATAGGTTTTGCAGTACCGTCAATGCCAATATTACCGATTGCCGATCTTCGAGGCAATGAAAATTATTCGAGAGCGGAGAAAATAATTAGAAATAAATTGGCATCGTTGTATCGTCTTGTTGATATTTTTCAATGGTCCCAAGGGATTTATAATCATATAACAGTTATTTTTTATTACTTCTTTAAGCTTATATAAGTTTTGTTAAAAGATTTTAAAAATTTGTGAGATGAACGAATAGTAATATCGCATCATGAAAATCAAGTATCATTTGAATAAAGGTAATTAAAGATATAGAAGTAATTAAAGGCATTTCATAACCATGTTTAAGAAAAAAAATGTTGAATTGTTCAAAAAATTCTTGTAGTGCATAGTTTAGCAGAAATTATAAAAATAATTTCATCATTGGCAGGAATGTTTTAAGTTGTTTAATAGGATTTTCTATAGATGGGAGAAAAATAATTTATAAGTTACCGCTCCAATTTTTAGAAATATTTATGAAATAAAATTCCAGTTGAGGATATCAGCTGATAACGAGCAAATATTAATAAATCCGTTTGGTTTATTATATCATGAAATAACTGCATCTTCACTAATAAAAATTAATTTTGATGGTGATATATTAGATCAAGGTTCAACTAAACTTGGAATAAATCAGGTTATTTTTTCTCTTCGGTCTTTTTTTAAATGTTGGTCTAATTTTGAATAATTTTTTCTTATTTAAATCTGATTGATTATTATTTTCAGTATATATTTATTTTTTATATTAGTTTCGAATATATTATAAATATATTTATTTGAAATTTTCTTTTTCGCTTTTTGCTGTATTTCAATTTTTTAGATTTGTTGTAATCAAAAATCAGCATGAGTTTCTTATTTTTTATGAAATTTTACTTCATGCATTCACCATGAATTTTTAGTTTATCTAACTTATTACTTTGATGACCTTTTACTTTTGAATATTTTTATATCCGGGTGGTGCTGGCAACTCACCTATTTCTATCGCCAAGGGACTCTCTGGCATATTGCTCAATGCGACAAGCCAGTGGAGCAGGTTTAACCAGTAATGGTGAAGACTCTTAAAAAATATATATATATGGATCACCAGTAGCCATTCCTTATTGCTTTCAATCAATGCAAATGAGATTGCTCATTTTTTTGGAGGAAATTTAACGATATCCATAGAAAAGTTAAATTATTCCTCACAAATCCCGATGATTTTTTGCTTTTTTTTTTTAAATTATTTGAAGAATTTTATTCTTGTCGGAAAGAAGAAATTTTTGTTCTATTGAAAAAAATTCTGACTATGAATAAAAATAATGAAAGGAATTATGCATCTTTTGAGAAACATTTAATTTTCTTTTTTGCAGGAATAGGACTCGTTTTTACAAGTACATAAAAATAGAGAAGAAATTGCATAAGTTATACTTTATTTTTCAGGATTTTTTCTTTTTTTAGGCTGGCTATGTACTGCATTCAGCAATTCATAAGGCTCGTCGAGATGTAAACTGTGTTTTACATCTACATACACCTGTTGTATCGGCAGTGTCTTCTATGAAATCAGGTTTATTGCCGATTTGCCAGGAAGCACTTATTATTGGACCTATTGCTTATCATGATTATAAGGTTTTTTCATCCTTTAATTATTTCATTGTTCTTCCTGTACTACCACTCATAATCTTTGATGCTGGTTTTTTATTGCGATTATAACTGCAGTTATTTATAATTATAATTTACTTATAATTCTTCATTTATCATTATTTACAATTCTTTTTTGAAATAATTTTTGTAATTTTTTAATACTTTAAATGCACAACTTTTCGTAATCTTTTTTATAATCTTTTTTATATTATATCTTAAATTTGATTTTCTTATGATTTTTACAGTTTTTTATTAAAAATTATTTATTATTAATAATATATGAATATTTTTCATTCTTTAATTAAAAGTATTTCCATATCACTGAATTCTTAATAAATATTTTTTAAAGATCCATATTTTTTTATATTTTTGATGAGGCAATTTGTCGTATTTATTTTTTTTTGCAGGGTATATTAAATGATGAAAACGAAAAAGAATCGATTGTGCAAGACTTGGGTGATAAAAATGTTAGTGAAAAAATAAATAAATAATAAATTTAGATAAATTCCATTAAATAAGGTTTTTTAGAAATGAATGAATCATTTTCTATTTTTCACTGATCTACTGCATGTCGAATCGTTTTTCCTCGTTTTTTTTTTTCAAAAATTCATTCTGCATGGCTTACAGTTTTTTTACTGTCATTATCTGAAAATTTTTAAACATTGAATATTGTGGAGAAAACATTGCAGGTATATTTTTTAAATATTTAGAAATACAGATACAAATTACAAATTATAAATTTAGTGGAAATATCTACGTATATCTTCTTCTTTATTTGTTATATTTAGCCTTCGATTCAGAATTTTAGGTAATGTTATTACGTAACCATGGATTTGTAGTTTGTGGTAGTACTGCTGAAGAAGCTCTTCATCTCGCATTCAATACAATAATCGCATGTGAAACACAGGCATGATTAATTTTATTTTTAAATTTTCATTTTGTTTATCGTGAGATTTTCCTAGGCAAAGATGTTTTGAATTGAAATTTTTGACTAAAAAATTTACTGGAACTTTTTTTCCATTTTAGCTATTCTTTCATTTCATGCGAAAATTTTCTTTTCGTAAAAAATCTTATCTTTTGTAAAATTTCTCTTCATTTTTTTTTCTTATTCTGAAAATTCCGAAATATATTTCTGATCTAAATATAATTTATTGGTATAGAGGGGAGAGCTAACAAGAAACAAAAACAGCAGTAATTCGAATAAGTGAACATTTTAGAATATTTTTTTCTCTCCTTGTCCTGAGAGAATTGTTCGAAAACAATTCGAACGATATTTGCGAATCAGTATTTTATTTTGTGAGGAAGGGATAGATTTTTTGGCAAGATTGCTATTTATATTTTGTTTTGCCTAGTTTCACACATTTTTAAAATTATATGTTGTTTTATTTTTTGTCTTCGCAAAATTTAAAATTTGGACTGTAAATTGTTTTTTTTGTCTGTAAAAATTATTTACTTTATTTCAAATTTATTATCAATTTTTAATTTTATCAACAACTGCAAATAATAAATTTGAAAATTGCTAAGTATGTTTATTTATTTTGCATGAAATTTTTGTGAATCTTTGTCAACACGCTTTCACTGTTTTTGTTTTTTACAGTATTAGTTACACTTAAGTATAATTTTAGAATTTATTGCATTTTTACTAAATCTATGAAAAATTAAGCCGGCTGTTAATATCGATTTACGACATAGGAAAAAACAATTATATTTATATTTTTTTCGTCATTTTATTTATTTTGCTATTTATAAGATATTGGATAAGTTCAGATATTATTTTTACGTACAAATGGATTCGTAATATGTGGCGAAACGATCGAAGAGGCAGTTTATCTAGTTCGAAATTTAATTGGCGCTTGTGATCATCAGGTTCATTATCATTTTTTATTTTTAATATTTTTTTATTCAATTTTTGTACTTTTTATGGTTCAGTGTTGTCAATTGCTTCTATCAGCTCGCCTAAATTAATTTCATACTACTTTGTTCTTGGCCGAAGTAACCAATAACTACTATTAACTACTGTCGAATTCGGAAATTTCTTTTCAATATATATTTTTTTTGGCCGAGAACTTTTTCAATAATCATTACAAATTTCATCTATATTTTTTGTCGATAAGAAAAAGAAATAATATTGATTATAATAAATATTATTGATTTTTCTAAGAACATTCCATTTATTTATTCATAATTTTTATTTATATATTTTATATATTTTATTTCGATAAAAAACTTTATTGTACTTCAGCTTACCTTTATTCTTAAGCCTTTTTTGTAATTTTTTATGCTATTTTCATTTCTGCAAATTATGTTTGCGATAATTTTTTAATCTTTTATAAATCGTATTTTTGAACTAATTTGATTTGTAAATCTTCTTTTTTGATTAGATTTACGTCGTTTGTTGAATTTTCTCGATAATTCTTTGTCTTTTTCATTTTTATATGTTTTGGTTATTGTTTGTATATCAATTTTTTATTTAGAAGAATTGTGAAGAATTACTAAAAATTTTTAGTTTCAGTTCTATCTTTGTTTTAATGAATTATTTTGCTTTTATATGTGCAAACTTTTGGAGGATCTTCATTATATTCTTGATTGTTATCAAAAATTATTTATAGATTAGAGCAATGCGTGCCGGACTTGAAAATTTAGTTATTCCTGATGAGAAAGCTGTTGAAAGGGCTTATAAAACTGCTAAACACGGAAGTTTGTTCTTTATTTTATCATTTAATGCTTTTTTCTAATTATTTTAGAAGAATTGTAAATTATATAAATAAAAAAATTTGCCTCTCTTACTATTTTTTCTTAAAAATTCTTATGAGTGGCAGGTACCATTCGTATTTTCTACTAGAGGCTTGAGAAAGATCGGAGGTTCTGCGCAGTATCTTAGATATTCCTAGCAGTATGTTCTTCTAGGTAGAGGTCTGTGATGTCGTTGCTGGAATTTGCTGAAGCCACTTTTCCAGTTTAGAGGTCAAAGTGCTGCAATCATTGGATATATGGCCTTTACTTGTCCTCATTTTCTGAAATTCCTCTTTTAGCCTTTCATATTTCTCTAAATTCTCATATTCTTTTTTCCTGAGTTCCTATTGTATTAATACATCTATTACCAGTGCTGATTTTTGATTTTTATCTATTACAACGATATCTGATTGATTGGCCACTATTTACTTTTTTCTTTGATGGAGAAGTGCCACAGAATCTTTGCTTTATCATTTTCTACGATTTTCTAAGGAATCTCCCATTTAATTTTGGGAATATCTATGCCATATACTCAGATATTCCTGTAGATGATACTAGCTAATTGCTTATGCCTGTCAGTATATGTTATTCCTGTTTGTATTTTACATCCTGCTGTTGTTTTTGGGGCGTTTTCACCCAGAATTCTATCTAATATATGTATCTATGTATAATTTTTTTATGTATAATTTAAAAGAGTCCTCATCATTACTGATTAAATTCACTCCACTGACTTGTCGCACTGGGCAACATGCCAGGGAGCCCCTTGGCGATAGAAGTACAGGTGAATCGCCAGCATCACCCGGACTTTTGTACAGATTTACTCTTTCGAGTAATCGTATATATATATATATATATATATATTCATACATAAAATAGAAAAATTCTTATCAAATTTTTATTGAAAATTTGTAAAATATGTAAAATGCGCTTCATTGTAGGTGGTGGCGTTAATCGATCGCCATGCAAAGATGCAGAAGGTAAAACAATCTACTGGAGAATTGGTGAACTTGAATGGGAAGCATGGATGAGAGTTCTTGATAATGCAGTACGAAAATTTCCAAAAATTTCGCAGTTCAATCTCAATTTTTATTTTATTAAAAATTAATAGAACGAAAATTACAGGGATATCGAACGGGACATATATATAAACAAGCTGGACTTCGGACGAAGAGTCTCACTTCGCCCAGTAAAACCGGACAAAGTGATATTGCTATACCACCTAGTGCTTCTTCTATGGGATCTGTATGTCTCTTCTCTTCTTTTATTAAGAGGCTTTTGTCTTTTAAGAGGTTGAAATGTCATGAAATTCTTGACTTTGGTTTTTTTTATGAAATTATAAAATATTGTGATTATATAATAACTGGAAAAATTCATTATTCACAGACTCATGGACTATGTTATCCATAGACTATTCGTCAAAAGTCTATGCTTGATTCGTGAATATAAGTATAAGTGATTTGAAAACAATTTTCAGGTTGACGAATCTGATTATGAATCTGTCACGGCTCATAAAATAGCGTTGTTACGTAAGGAACAAGAAAAAGCTCGATGGTTAAATTCTCCTAATGCTTATCAAAGAATTGAAATCCTTGAGACTGGCACTGATAATCCAAAAAAGATAACTAAGGTCTTTCAAAATTAAATTTTTGCGTAATCAAATTCTTTTTCACTTGTTTTCATCTTTGTTTACTTTTTTTTCAGTGGATTCAAGATGTTAATTCACCTCAGCATAATGGTACACCTGTAAAAATTTCTTCGCCTCATCAGTTCAGTCCTTTCTCTATTAATCCTAAAGAATTTAAAGAAAAGCAGAAAGCAATTAAAGAAACTCGTCTACTTGGTGCAACATCCGCCGGTCCACAGTCACAAATTCTTGATGGTGTTACTTATGAAGAAATCGTACAGATGAGAGCTGTATGTTGTCTCTCTCTGTTATATTTTATTGTATTTGTTCTTATAGATGAAATGGAATTAAAGGATAAACATGGTGAAATTAATATTAAAATTATTGAGTAATTTTCAGGATAATTCAGCAATTAACCAAACGGATCGAATCGTTATGATTGGTACTGCCAGTAAAGGTATTATTGAACGACAACATCAGCATAATGCACAGGTTTATCCTTTTTTAAATTAATCATTTTACATGCTTTTCAATTAGAAGTTTACTCTCCCCTTTTCCTTTTTCTCCTTTAGCTTTCTCGCTTATTCGTTCGTCTTTTTCCTATCGTCTTTCCATTTTCTTGCCAGTAATCTATTATGTTCAATTCTATTCATTCCCCACTTATTTTTTTTTTAGAGTCATTCAATTTCTTCATCAATAACTGAGTCTGAGAAAGTCCACAGAAAAGTGTAGCATTTTAAATTATTATAAGTCGTTCAAATTTTTTTTTTCAATTTTTGATAGTATTCAATTATTAATTTTTATTCCCTCTGCTGAAAGTAGCACTAAATTTCATAAATGTTGTACGTTATAAGTCATAGTAGGTCTCTTGAGGGAGGCATTGAGACACAATTGTTATGATGACCGAAGATCCCATAGATCTTATTATAGAATAAAAAATGGATAATGGCAGTAAATTTTCTAAAGATTAATTGGTTTTCGGTCTTAAAAGAAATATTTTTTTTGACAAAAACCAACATTTTTTCATTTTTGCACATTATATATATGTGCTATGTGCTATATGATTAAGCATAATCTCCATTATAGAATATCATTTGATCAAATGGCACGCTAGTTCCAGGTGTCCCAATGTTCATCTATTCTGGCTTGAATGTCCTCTTATTTAATAATTGATGGTATTAGTATAAGTTCATCACACATAACTTTACCACTTCTTCTGATAGCTCTCGCCATTATTGATTCCTAGCTCTTATGGTTACAGACAGCATTTCCAAGCAGTTCGATCAAATGCCATCTCTGACAGTAATACAAGCTATTCCTTAATTTTTATTGGCCCTCTGGCCCTCACGCTTTTGGTCACCCATCGTAGGGTTTAGCAAATAAATATACGTCAACTCTGTGGCGGCGAAGAACGTGCCCTAATCATCGATGCTATGTGATGCTATTATTAATGCATTGGTATTTGAGCGAAAGTAGATGCAATCATATGAGATTTTATTCGCCCAGTGAGCCCGTAAAATATACCTTAGACATGAGTGATCAAAGACAACTTCTTAATATCCTCTACTCTCATATCTTGCAAGATCGAGCGAATTGCAGCTATGTAGATGCGGACTTTCCTTTATATAGTGATTTCGGAACGGTTGCATAATGATTTCGCCAATCAGAACTGGGTTGTAATTTCATCTTCCGCTTGGTCGCTTGGAATTAAGGAGATATCCGAGATATTTAAAATCTGGCACTTCCTCAACCGGAGATGAATTGATGAAAATAGGTTATTCTATCAGTTTCTGGTAAATTCCTTCCAGAGTGCTGCTCTGTCATTTAAATCAAAAGGCGGTAGGCATTTGATGTTCTAACACCTTTCTTAATGTCAGCATGAATCTTTTCCTGAATCCAACTTAGTTTGGGCGCATCTTGTTCTCTCGTGCTGCTATAAATTTATTTAGTGGAAATGAATGAAAATGAAAATTTTTTTGATATATAGGTAGATAATTGTCGCAATATGTCTTGTCAACCTTTTCTTTTTCTTGAAAATTGGGAGCAGAATTTGTCTTCGATCATCTGGTATTATTTTCTTTTTTCCATAGCAAAGAATACATTTGTATTATGAAGAACGGTGGGTAACATATAAAGATTTCAGCTCGGAGACCATCTCCGGGAGTTTGTTGGTTTTAAACTTCTGGATGACAGATATTATTTCCTGTTCTGCTGGCGGCTTACAAAACATATGGCTCGCCGAGCGATTCAGATATGTCCAGGATAACAGATGGTACGTCATGGTTGAGTTTAGGCTCAAAAAGTTCACCTTATAATGTGATCTTTAATAGCCTTAACAGACACATTCATCCCGTATCATTTCATTCACCGTTTCCCGATTTATACTTGCTTTATGAAGAAGGTTGAATAGTTTTCTACGTTTGCTTAATCGAGCAGATTTCCCTATTTTCAAGCCATTTACGATTTAACATTATGATTTCTGTCAGACTATTGCTATCATTGTTTTTTTTTGAAGCATCCAATACTCAGGATGTTCTGACATTCATGCTTTGGAAGCTTTGGATAGTTGCTTCGGATAGTTGCATTCAATATTTCTTAATGGCGTGGAAGTGGTTGACTTTCGGAGACGGAGAGAGATGCATTTTACTACTTATTGCTTTAACGAAGAGTGGATCGATAAAATCCCTTGCTGTGATTATTTTTCGTGTCTTTGAAAACGAAGGAAAGTTTTCATGTTATTTCCGATATTCAGTGAAATGGCGATAGGGAAGTCTGCTCGATTAGGCAACAGTAGAAAACTATTCAACTTTCTTCATAAAGCAAGTGTAAATTATATCAAGCGCAAATTTTAATGTAATATTCTGGTATCGTCTGGAAAATCTTCAAATCGCGATATCATCACATTCTATAGAATGAATTTTAATTTTTTCTTGGTTAATCTTCTTTGTTAATATATGACAATATACTGTTATAATAACCAATCTGCAGTCTAAATTATTTGTTATTTTGTTATTAGATTCTAATGATGATTCTAATGGCTCTTAATACTTTTCAACTTTTGAGCGCAGTGGAATTTCCATTGAATTTGTTGATTATAAATGCAAAAAAGAACTTAGTTGGCAAAGAACTTTCATCGGAAAACCGAAAATTTTCGCTAAATGTTTCTGATACTTTTTGTGAATTATTTTTCGTAAAAAAAAAAAAAAAACAAATAAACTTTTGGTATGTAAATTTTATAAATGGACTTTTGGTTTTGGTTGAGCGCAAAGATTTCCACCCCTCACTTATGTCAAGTGAGATTGTTGAATACAGCGAAGAATCGCAAGTGGAACAATAAATAATAGATTCCCCTAGAAGAAAAAGATTTTAGAATTATGGAGCTATTGCAACTCAATTTGTTGCAACTTGTTTGCAGGTTTATCGTCAACTCTATGCTCCCAATCCTTTCGCAAGTGAAACTGATGAAGATATACAAAAATATATGAAAGAAGTGGAATCCAAAACTCCACGACCTGGATCAGTTTCAGATAATACTACAAATGGGCGAACTGCTGCATCAAGTCCACCACCTTTCGAAACAGATAGTCCTTCTGCTGGTCTGTTTTATTTTTAAATAATCCGTTTATTCTTAAATCTGCTTATTTTTTCCTTGCTTGTTTATTGTTTCATGTATTGAGAATTTGTGAGGTGAAGGTGATAGTATCTGTATTTTTTCTTTTAGTTATACTTTTGTTTTTCAGTATTAGTGCCACATACTTTTTATACTTAATAATTTTTCATATGATTTGGCTTTAGGGATTCGAATCGTAAAAAATTCATTCGTATTAACGAGTAATTTCTTTGCTTGCTCTAATTTTATTGTTAATATTTTTTAATTTAATTTAATATAATTTAATCGTTTAATCATTAAAAATTCAAGAGACCATATCGCTTATGCAAGCTGCAAGACAACATCGGTCAAGGATGATAACGGCAGGTGCTTCTTCAATTGATGAGGAAACTGCTCTAAACACCATTCCAGATATGGATAATTCGCATAGTAATTATATCTATATTTTTGTCTATATCTTATTCAGTATTCGGCTCCTTTATTGTTTTTATTTTCTTTAATTTTTTTATGATTTTCTTTTAGAATAAAATTATTCTGCTATTATATAATAATTCTAAACTGTTCCAGTTGCGAAACTAATTTTTTCATATTTTTCGTAGTGATATAGAATAGGTAATGAAATTATTTTTGGTGAACGAGATTTGGTGCTATGCATTGATATTGTATTGTGGTATTTGTAGTTGGTCGGTTAACACTCGAGACGACATTTGATGAATCGGATATGCCTCAAAGCAGAATTGTTTGCAGTACACCAGTTGCTTCAATACATTCTGATCGTCAGTAGTTATTTATATGTAAATAATATGGAATAGCATGCTATTAATTTGTTCAGTTTTTTCCGTTTTTCGCTTATAGTTATATTCACATTATCCTTTTTTTTAGAAACAATAATATAATTACAATAGTTTATTTTATAATATACAATAATAATATTTTACAATAATAATATGTAACAATAATATTTTTTAAAAAATAATATAATTACAACAGAATAGCCGCTGCTTGTTATGCAAATTATTTTAAAACTTTTTTCTAAGCAAATTTTTTGGGAAAAACGAATGTGTTGTTGGTTTTTTTGATTTTTGAAGTGATGAAAAATCTATTTTGTTGTTAGGTGTGGGTGAAAAAATCAGCATTCCAAATCGCACGCATTAATCAAGCTTGTTTTTTATTTTGTCGTAATTCTGAAAATTCACATGGTTTTTTTGCGATTATCATTTAAATATATATATTTTTTTTTTATGTTCAGGTAGTAAGATTTATAAAAATGACCTACAGTTTACATCAATTTCGACGTCCTATTCGGAAAATTTTACGAATATAAGTAATAGTATGCTTTGTTTCCTCAAGTTTTTTTTAAAAATTCTGCTTTCTTTATTTCTCCACATTAGATTTCAGTTAATCTGATTATTTAAGTTCAAGTTCTTTTATTTTGCAAAACATTGGCTAACCAATGAAAAAAAAAAACCGCAATTATTCTTAATGAAATACGCATGATTCTATTTTTGTTAACCATATGCTTAATTTAGTTGTCCGATTTTTTATTAGATTAATGCAAGACTTTAAATTCAGGTAAGTTTCAGTAATCATATGAAATAATAAATTTTCCTTTAATTTTTGAAATCTTTTTTTTAGTTAATGTAAGTGGTAGATATTATTTAGAGATAATAAGAATATATTCAGGTAATGATCTAACTGCCCACAGTTCAGAACATTTTGCATCTGAAGATGAGGTAAAAGCTTTTCGAAATTTTTCAACCATCTTTTAGAGCAATGTGGCTAATATGCTTGTTGTCGGCTTCAGAAATTTTATTCTAAATTTTCGCTTTATGGCTAGAATATCTTTTTATATATAATAATGTATTATTGAAAGTTTTAATGGATGCTTAAGTCTTAAATCTTGCGAATACTATAGTGATTTTAACTAATTTTGATTTTGGACGGAATTTTGCTTTTTGTTCCCACTTCTAATTATCCAGATTAACGGTCTTGCTTTTTGGTATGATCTATAAATTGTCGGAATTTGAGGACAGGTGCATCGTAAAATTAAAATTCTTCTGGGGAATATCATTTAAAGTAGTTTGTTTTATTATTTTTATTTGCAGACAAACGTATCAAAAGATGGCAAAAAGAAGAAAAAAGGATTTTTTTCATTTGGAAAAAAGAAAAAATAATGTTAGCAGAATATATTTAAAGTTTTCTTTTCTGATTTTTATATTTTTTGTTTTTTATTCAGCCAAATTTTTTAGTTTCTGTTTAAACACACTTTGCTTTATTCTATTAATATATTTATTTGTACTTTTCATTTCAACAAAAGCTTTTGCTTATTTTTCAAATTTTGCACCATTTTTATTTCAATCAGTGATCAGTAATTAGATCAGTGATCGAAGTTTGCTATTAACTTATTTTATTTGGATAATAAAAGATATAAAATATGGTGAAATTAAATATTACATGTTATTCCAAAAAAGCTGATCGATATTTCTATGTTGCTTTATTATTTTTGGTTATAATTTTTTGCAGAAAATTTTTGTGGCATCAAGATTTGACAAAAATTTGTGGTGAAAATATTCCAGCAATTTTTCGATTTATGTGCATGTGTAATTTTAGTTCAAATTCATTTAATAACTTTAAAATTCATAATTTATTTGATTAATTCCATTATATTCGCTAAATTTCAGGTATGTGCGGTGGTAGTTGGTCAACTGCTGTTTGACTAATATGCCGTTCTTTAATCGTTAGATAATGAAGATGAAGAAGAAAATGAAGAATATTATAACTGCAAAAATGGGACAATTCTCTTATCTTCGCATACACTCCAAGCTTTTAACTCCATTATTGCTAATTTCGTTCATAATTTTTTAAATAATTTATATTTTTCTGTTGTGTACTTTGCTTTCATTCTTGTGTTCATTGTTTAGAAATTAGAATAAATTAAAAATACGATTGGATAGTAATCCAATTGTATAATAAAGATTAATAATAATCGATTTAAGTATTAGAAATTTTTATTGTTTAATTTTAATGTTTTTCATCATTTGAAATTTTTGGTATATTAAGGCGATCATTCGACAGTAATTTTGCATCTTTTATTGTTATTACTTAGTTTAGTGCGAAAAAAGAAAGGAAATTGTGGTCTTAAATCGACAAAAATTTAATATTTATTGGATGAATTCCCGCGAAATTTTATTCGAAAAACTTGGTGGTATGTATGAATTTGACGGGCTTTTCAGCTAGATTTTTTAGATTTAATGCTTTATGTGGCCATAAATTATGAAAATTTTACCTTAAAACTTGCGTATGAGATAGGTAAAATTGTTTCAGAAAAAAATATGAATAAAAATATGAAGCAACTGTTTCTCTTTCCCTGTCATTTGTCTCTTAAAGTCAATGAAATAGATATTTTTATAATAGAATCCAGCTGTTCCGGGATTTCTTTTTCTTTCAATTTGATCATGAAAAAAATATTTTCTATATAAAATATAAAATACAGCGGTTTCTTGCAAAGAAATTTTCACCAGTAATGTTTTCGCTTAAATTTAGGCCAAGTTATGCGAGAAAATATCGTTGTTCTAAAAATAAGCCGGGAAAAAAGTTGTCAGAAAATTCTAAGGATGATTTGACGTATTTTCTGATCGTTCAGATTTTTCCGCATCCTCGGTGATTTATTTCTCCAGTAATATTTATTGTTGCGCTAATATTGTTTTTGCTTCATCTTTATGAGATTTTTGTATGAAAAATGGCTTTTTTTCCGATTCGGTATTCGACGATCAGAAAACAATATTAAAGTGAAATCGTTAAGTACTCTTGTAGTGAAGTGGTCGTCCTGATCAATTGCTTTTCAAAAATATTACAGAAGATTAGAAGCTGGGCGAGAAAATTATAGGTAATCTCATTAACTAATCTCGAAAGGTTGGTTAACTCAGGTTAGAAAGATTGAATATTTGCGACTATAAGAGTATTTAAAAATTATTTTTGCTGAATTTTTTTCAATGGAAATTCAAGGTTTAAAATTTGAAATTTAACGTGAATGATAATAGTTTTATAATGCTGCTGTGTATGAGTTAAATGATTTGCCGCTGATATTTATTAAAATCTAGAATTTTATTTTAAATTAGCTTTCAAGGCTTTCCACCTTATCACTTATCAAATTATTCCTATTTATTTAGAAAAGAAAAGTAAAATTATTTGGTAAGAAATATTTGGGTTTAAATTGCCCATTTTTTTCGATAAAACTAATGCAGTTCGATAATTAAGCAAAAAAATTTATCTAAATTTGAAAATTTAAATGCGCAAATCGGTTTTGGAATAGGAAACTTGCTTCTCATATTCCAATTAGCTGCTTATTTTTATCATTTATCGTTTATAAAAAATTTTTATAAAATTTTTAGCACTTCGTATTTTTTGTGCTATTAAAATTTTATATTTGTGCTATTAAAAATTTTTGTGCTATTAAAAAATTATAAAATTTTAATTTATCTAAGTAAAAATTTGTGTGTTTATGCGGTTGCATTATTTTGCTATGGCATATTGGTAATGCCTCGAACTCTCTTAGTTCCTTCCTTAAACTCCTCTTTTGAATCTACTGAAACATTTTATCATCTTAATAGCCTCGAAACCCTGTTGTCCTCCATTGAGCCTTTTCCATTCTCTCTGTAAATACATTCCACAGCGGTTAATCCTAAACAGAAATCTTAGCCTTACGATTTTAGTCCTTTATGACCACCCAAATCCCTTTTATCTCAAAGCACCCGTTTTGTTCTATAAATTCTCAATGAATAGGCGAGGAACGCTTAAGCGTAAATATAAGGAAGGAGATGGAGAAGGAGAAGAGATATTAAGGGGAAATAATTGATTTGGTTGGTAATAGAGTTTGAATAAGGGATGGTCGAATGTTATCGACTAGCATCATGGTCAAATGCTGTATTCATCTCTCTTGACTTAGGTAATTTTTTTTATTAAAACTGTCGTGGGCGATGCGAGGAATGCCTTCTATCCTCAAATGACTCTGGCGAAGAGGTCTTACATGTAATAACCAGTAGAGCCACGTGATTTGAAAGAATATTTCAAATGGACATTGAAGGAAAATACGAGTTTCTAGATATTGACATATTCGGAAATGTGGCGACAATTCTGCTCATTTCTGGAATGGGTCCTTTCATTAAATGAAATAAAAAAAAAAATGAGAAAAGGCATTCTTTATGTTCAACCTTTTGAGAAAACGGCGAAAATTTGGCGACAGACAGTTGCACTTTTCGTATACATTAAATTTGCAAATAAGCCCTGTTCTGTTCATTTACCGAGCATTACACTGTGCTTGTGACGACATCCAACTTTACGCGGTTTGCGGCTCAAACTAGCTATCTTGACCTTCACCGCTGTTTTCTGCCGGTTCCACCTACTACTGGCGACAACCCTTTCGGCCTTTGGTCCAGGGACTTTACCTCACAGTATCTTTCAGTCACCTTGGACTGGTAAATGCAAAGGAACTAAAACCTCGAAGCAATTTATCACTATCAATGCAATTTTCATCAAATATATTTATAAATAACCAACCATTTAGGCGATTCGAAAAATTAGAAAATAACGAATTTTCGTTCGAATAGAGCGATGGTCGTCCTCGCATCTACTATCCTTTGAAATTTTGGTTTGTTTCATCGGGAATTAAATTTCCTCCAAATCATCGAATTGGATTCCTAGCATACGGCGATATCTGATCGAGTGACCGGCTGATTTATTCCTATTAGTGCTAGGATCCAAATTTTGGTACGCGAGACGATTAGATTGATCAGCATTATTCTTTAAAGGAAATTTTCGATTAATATCAGTCTGACCTTGTTTTTTCCCAAATAATGGATAATATTGGAATGAATTTCAGAAATAATGACTAATAATATTCCATTGGAAGGTCGTATCCGTTTGCCTAACCGAATCAACGATTGTATTCACGATTGTTCATTCATTTCTTCGAATATCGTCAATTCGCATCGAGGAAATGATGTTAGTTTTTATTTATTTAGAAATATTTTTGTTCTTTTTCGTATTACTGAAATCAACAATTAAACTGTAGTGAATTAAATTATGCAAACTAATTTAATAAAGCGAAAACATGGAAATCAAGTAAATGAATGAAAAAATGAATAAATGAATGAATGACCTTTGTGAATGAAAAAATGAATATGAGATGAAATTAAACTAACATTAGATTAAAATCAAAATTCGAAGTTCTTTGGCCTTTTCTTAAAAATTGCAGAATTTAGGATAGTCGAGATGAAATAGTCGCTTAAACATTTCGATTTGATTAAATTTGAATTTTCGTCGGTTATCCTTAGCCGAGTCTCACATTCCCTCTCATCAGCTATAGTTTCAATTTTCACTTCAGCCATGGAAAAAATTTGGTATGATAGGTGAAGAAAGTGGTTAGCGCTAACCATTTTTGATTAGACGTGCTACACTAGTAGGATGCCAAATAAGACCATTTTACCATCGAGGTCAAAAAGTTTAGGTGTGTTAAATCCCCAAATTTTTCAATATTTATTGCCAAAGGCCTAGGCTGAACCATGGTACTAATGATAACTTAAAAAGGAAATATTTATTCGTAGGATACAGCTTTGTGAACGAATTGTTTGTAAAAGGATGCTAATACGGAAAATATGCATATTTATGTTTATGGTATTTAGCACAGCTATATTCGAATAATTTATTCCAGTAGTTTACAGTTCAAAAAGAGAAGAAAACTATGTAAGGTGATATCTAAGATTTTAGTTTCAGTCCATTTGACTTCGTTGCAGTGCTTGTTGTAAAATTATTTTTTGCGAAGGCGAAAATATTTAGATAACCACTCGAATGTTTTTATTTGATACGACTGATGAAAGATAATTTTGATAAATTTGAGTTTTAAGTAGTTTATTCTTTAAAATTATTTATTTTTTTCATTCTAAACGTTTGTCTCTTTGCAAAGAAAATAATGGAATTTTGTATTTTATTGAGAATTTTCCATTTTTGAGTATTCCCCTCTTTGAAAATTGGAAATCTCCTTCAGCAATTAAATCAATTTTGTTTTTTGCTAAAATTTCATTTTTCAACTAATAAAATTCAAAAAAGGTTTTTCTCTTCCAATAAATAAATATTTTCTTTGAGATGAGAAAAAGAATTTCAGCTTATGAAATCGTCAATAAAGAATTATGTTAATTTAGAAGCAACGATCGATCAGTCTTTTAAAGTAATTCTTTTATTTTGAAGGGGAAATTTTGGTTTTCGCAAAATAGCAAATGAAATTTTTTTATAAAGTAATTACTGAATACGAACGTTAAACAGTTTGAAAAAATAACTAAATGACGAAAAGGAGCGATAAATTTCAAAAATTTTGGTAAATTTAAATGTCTAAAAATTCTGCGCGGTAAATTCTGTGAATGATTTACCGGCCAACCAGTCAAAAGTAAAAATGAATTGCATGATATTATTAAAATAAATTGTAATAAGCCTTGAGCTAAACCTTGAACGTAATCATAATTAGAGGAAGGTTATTAATTTCATTTCTCTTCAAATAACTTTTCATTTTTCATTTTAGTTTTTAGTATTTGATACTTTAAGAAATTTTCATATTTAGAGTCTACAAAAAATTGACGAAATTATTGGTTCATTGGAGAAAGGGTAAGTTTTAATGTTTATTTTAAGTTTATTTTATGTTTAAATTTTTATTTTATGTTATAAATGAGTTCAAATAAGTTTTTTTTGAAGTTTTTAAAGATTTTGCGATATGTTTGGAGAGAGATGAAATGCATATGAATTTTTTTCGTAACTATTCGATACTAAAACATGGCTAAATTTAAATGCTTGAATATTAGCTTAGGTGCGAAAATTTTCGATATTTGCATAAGGAAATTTTAATACAATGTTTGATAGTTTTAAGAAACTGGTTTAGAATTTTCATTTGAAATACTTTTTATTTTATGTTAATAAATATGCTGAAAATTCAATGCTGGAAAAATTCCAAAGAGATGTTTCATGTGGTGAATTTTTTGTTAGAATTCGAGAAATAGAAAAAAATAAATGACTAAATTAAATCAAAGTTAAGGTAAGGTTAATTTAGAAATAAAGTATGAAATTCTGTATGTAAATAATCAGTTGATAATATTTTAGGAGTCCTCTTCTCGAAAATAGGTTAGTTTCTTTTTTGTTTTTTTTTACTTGTTGAAATTATCGCGAAATAAAGAGGAAAAATCTATGAAAATGTTTTTTTAAATTCTTTCACTAATTCTTTTTTTCTTTCTACGAAGGACATCTGAAGATTTATTTTATTATTTTATTATATGAGTTTCTACTGAGAATTTTTTTACGAACACAATTTATGCAAGAATTTATGCAAGTTTTTAAAAAAATTTGTGAATAATTTTTACGGTCAAATAAATGTTTTATTTATTTTATATTCTTATTTTTTCCTTTTTTTTAAAGTATTTTTTAGCTTTATTTTTCTTTCCCTTCTTATAATGATTATATTTGTTAGCCTATTGTTTGCATTTGAACTTAGAATTTATCATTTTTTCTTTGTCAAGATTATTCCTTGGATTGCTTAGTAACGTAAGGTTCATTTAAAGTTTTGCAACAAGTTGTCCATAAGTAAGAGAGTGTCCTCAAATAAATGGTCAAGAAGCGGTATGATTGAGTGGTATATTGCTTCCATTTTATATTCATATCCTGTCAGTGTGGTCATTAAACTTTGATGAAATTAAATCTTATTATTTAAAGTAAAACCTAGGTAGTGCTGGCGATATAGCTGTACTTTTATCGTCAAATAACCCTCTAGCGGAAATGTCTAATATAAATACAAATCGGGAGCAGCGAATTGATGCTAGGAGGAAATTGAAGAAATCACCGCAGTCATTGCTTTTCTGTATTCATTCCTTTCGTCTTTACTCATTTAATTAAGAAGTTAACTAAGAGATTTCTTGTGAAGAACTTGCTGTGCTCAAGTAAATTGGCGATAAAAGTGGATCTTTAGCAGCGCTCTGACTTTTAATGGCAAATTTACTCTTAAATTTACTCGGAAGTAGTGTTCTAGCATCTTAAAAACACGACAATCTGAATCAGATAGTTATCCACATCCATTTAATTACCAATTTTGAGTATATTTTTTATAATTTGTTCGTACGAAAATGAAATTTATTGGTAAATTAATGCTTTCTTCGCAACTTTAAAAAGGACTTCCCTTAAAAAGCTTTTTGATAAAAAGGGAGAAAATATTTGTTACAATTTTTTTAAGAAAATTGTTGTGAATTTTTTTAACTTCCGGTCTTATTAACTTGTTTTCTGCGTCCTTTTTTTGTTTTCATTTTATCGCAGATTTAATTTCCTTTTAATTAATTTTGTTAATTATTATTATCGAAGAAGAAAAAGAAGTAATACAAATAATATTTATGTATTTATGTTGATTTTGTTTTGACCGAACCGGTTCTTAATATTTATTTTAAAATCTAAAAAATCGAATTCATCGAGTTTTATATAATTATAAATATAAAAAATGATTAATTATTTAAATTTGGAATTCTTTATTAAATTTGAATTTTTATTAAAATTTTGATTAAATATAAATTACCAATTGGAAAGAATTTTTTCAAACCTGCAAAATTCGTTTACCAGCACTTTGACTGATTAGAAGAAAAAAGTGAAAAAATGGTTGAATGTTTGGATGGAGCATGTTGGATGAATAAAAGAATAAGCCATCTGATTCTTTATTCACTTATTTATAAGAACCAAGCAAAGCATATATTGGTTCAGACAAACAAAGTGGGTAAAAAAATCTTTTTTTTTCTTTAAGAACTTTCATCATTACTGGTTAAACTTATTCTGCTGGTTTATCGAAGTGGACAAATGTGCCAGGAAATCCCTTGGCGATAGAAATACAGGTGAGTCATCATCATCACCCAAGGGCAAAAAAATACAGAAAAAAATACAAAAAAATGCGAAATAAATTATAGAATTTATCAAAGTTGCATTAAAAATGTTATCAATATCAATATTAGTGGTGGGTCGTGGATAAAATTTCAAATAATATAATACTGATAATGATTATTGATTATTACTGATTAATGACACTATAAAGTTTCTTTCTGAACTAGAGATGGATGACGCAAAGATAACAGCATTAGGTAGTATTTCTCAATATTTCTAATAGAGAAGTTATGAGACAATACATTGGTTCTAAATATTGGCTTAAGTCACCCATTTGAACCATTCATCCTCGACAGTAGTGAAATTCAAGCGGGAATCGTTATCATTAGCATATATTCAAATTTTCAATTATTAAATGACCGAACAAACTGTTGTGATTAAACATCAGATTTTGTTTTATTCTGGTTTCTCTAATATAGATTGCATAATTTCAACTTGGATTTATAAATTATCGAAAGGTTAGGATCTATAAAGCATAAGGAATATTTACGCAAACTCTAATTGATAAATTTTATAAAGTATGATATTTAGGTAAGGAACAAACTGCACTTTGAATATTCTAAATGTGAAGAATTGTTTAATTACTCGAGTTGATGCAAAGTTAACAATAAAATTAGATGGAAGGTCGGAGCATTTAGCACTAATATGCAAAATTTTCATCGGATGACTAAATCTGCCTTTGCTGAAGCCGCCACTTGACTATTTCTGATAAGCATTCATATTCTCTGATCTGTCATGCGAAAAATAAATTTCACAATCATCGACGTATAAAAAATTTTTGGAAACGACTTTAAGAACGCCATTAAAAATAACAGAGAGCTACCTTGAGGCACAACAGATTTAACCAAGGCAAAACCAAATACTACTTCATTAATATGAGCAGTCTGGTAACTATTAGTAACTAAAGAATCTAATATCCGATAAATAGCCGGTAGTACCGTTTATTAATTATTTGAAGTAACTTGTTGTATGAGGTAGCATGAAAAGCTTTAGCTTTAAACTTAAATAGACTAAAATGAATAAATAAATAAAATAAAATAAATACCACTAGAACACGTGGCCACATCAGAAAACAGGCATTCAAAGGAGTTGGATATTCGATATCAGCTAGATATACGACTTTTTTCTGAGAAAACTCTTGAAAATCGATATCATTTTATTTTCCTCAAGGTAGTTGTGTAAGTTGTATAAAGTATTGCAAGGTACCAGTCTCTCTGGCACTCTCCAACCAATGCGAGTGGTACCAATCGGTAATTTGAAGACTTCTGCCTATCAGAGATAAAGCTAGAAGGATTGCGCATTTTTTATGAATCTTTGGGGTGTGATCGGAGTTTTAATGATTGTTTTAGGCACGTTAAAATTATTGTATAAATATTTAATAACGAAATATTAATGGCATTCATAGATGATAACGAAAAGGAATGATAATCCATTTTTATAATTCATTACTTATAGATGCAATAGAAATTTTATTATCATCCAAGCAAAGATTGGCAAAATAGTTATTGAAAAGATTTGCAGTGTCCATATCATCAGTTTTCAGAGCGTGTTGGACTCGAAAATTTGTTCTTAATACAGCTCCGGAATAAAGCATAATTAGCTCATTATCGCGTCTTCTTCGGTTATGAAATATTCATCTAGAGCTGTATGAGAAACCTTTAGAGAGAAATCTTTATATGTGGAGAAACCATTGGAAGAGTTGGTTGTTTTCTTTCTTATTATAGGAACTTTCTGCTTTTTTCTTCGAGAATTTTAAAAAAACCTTTTTTTGACTAGGGGAATAAACTGGACTCGATGAGGTTTAATAAAATATAAATAGAGATACCTAATTTTTGGGTAATTTTGGCCCATGGATTCTACAAAAGGAAACAAAAAATCGCAACCAGCTTTAGCAATGTGCGAATTAGTGGTATTGCAGTCAAAGCTGTGAAAATATCTAATACATACGATTGGGTGGACGAATTACACTCTCTTTCAACTTTATATTATATTAATAATGTAATCTCTGCTAGAAAACCATTTTAAGAAAGACTTAAAGACAAAAAGGACTCAATAAAAGAAGTCTAAAAAGACGTCAAAACGACTATATTATTATTGTTAAATATTATTAAATCTTGCTGAAGCATAGTGCGCTTTTTTTTTTTTTTTTAAAGATTCCTCACCATTACCGGTTAAACTCGCTCCGTTGGCTTGTCGCACTGGATAAATACGCCAGAGAGTCTCTTAGTGATAGAAATACACGTGAGTCGCCAGCACTACCCTGATTTTTATACAGGTTTACTCCTGCGGGAATCGAACCTCAGTATCGGCGCTCCCAATTCAGCAACAACCCACTGAGCCTTTCTTTCCCCATGGTGTTCTAATCAAATATGGAGCAAATATGAACAAAAGGCCTTTCTTGGATTTACTATTCTTAAATATACAATTATTCACCAAATTTATATTAGGGAAATCACCAACAATGATAAAATCTATCCATATTAAATAATTTTTGTTCTTTTATAAACTAGAAGTAAACATCATTAAAAATGAAATTGAAATTGTGTTAGGGACCCACTGATAGTTCTATCCCCAAGTGAAGAAACCTTATCCTAATAATTCGGCCAGACAAGCTAGCCGAAATGGTGCGTGCTGTTAGAAGACTGCATTAAAAAGTACCAATAAGTACAGAGAAATGACTTCGAAAAAATTATATCTGTGTCGTTAAGGATAAAAATTGATGAAATTAATATAATTCAGTAAAATTCTTCGAGTATTGAATAAATTTATTTATTATGCATTCCACCCAAATAAATATTTGACTAAAGTTCCTTTATAAAATTTTATTGCATTGCTTTAAATTAAAATATTCACTTTATTAATTTTTAAAAAAACAATTTATTTTGTGTATTTAATTTCATGGACCTATACACTAGAAAATCTGTAATTGAAAAACTGATGAGTGATCTGTGAATGTAAAAATTTCCAAACTGACGGACAGCGAATTGAGTTTCATCAGAAACTGAGCGCGCTAGCCATTTATGTATTTATACGAATTTACTTTATTCAAAAGAAATATAAAAATTTTTAATTTTTATTAGCAATATTCAAGTCTTTTAATACATTTATTTATAAAAATTATTTTTCGAAAATATCTAAAAAACGGAGAAAAACGGAGAACGGAGAAATATAGTTGTTTTGAAGGGAAAAGGTATAGTAATTTAATTTGTATCCATCAAAACTTTAAATTTATTTAGATGAATGGTTTGTGATGAAAGGAAATGTATTATTTTCCATATATTTAGAGGAAAAGCAAAAATATTTCATTAATTAATAAAATTTAAGTGAGTTCGGTATAAAAAATAACAACGATGGTAAAATAATTAAATAAAATTGTCATTTGAAGATTTCGATTTTTCATTTTTTTCTCATTTTGAATTTTCAAATATTTATTAAATTATTCATTTTAAGGAAGAATTATTGTTTTGCCCATGCTAATGCTAATTCATGAAATTCTTCTGGTTTTGTCCTCATTATAGGATCAAATTCCAGTAATGAATTTACGATATTAATAAATTCTTGGTCTGGCATTTCTTCCGGCATTTCTGGTTTATCATAAGCATCATAATTTGAACACGCTGAATATAGAATTAATTTACATAAATATGCTTCATCGAATGGTACCTATAAATTTATTAATGTGATGAAAGCAAAAAAATCTAAGCGGCCATACTACTCCCTAAATATATTATATTTACATGTTAATAAAAACCCCTCTCTCATCTTTTTGGATGGATTATCCTCAGTACTAGGTCTTGCACCAGAGGCATGGGAAATTAAGAATTCTGCACAGTATCTTAGTTGTTCTTATTGTACTCTTCTGGACGAAAATCTCTGATGTTGTTTCTGTTGAAGCCTTTTCTAGTTTAAGGGTCATAATTCTAAGTGCTTCAATTATCATTTGGACTTTATATATATATATATATATATATATATAAGGTGCTGAAAAAAAAAACTAAAAGTGTGAAAAGTGAAAGCTAAAATAATCCCGTGGTAATAGGAGCACTAGGTGCTTTTTCTCTAAGCTAAAAAAATGCTTTCAAGTTAAAATTCCAGATTTTAGGTGCAATATCAAAGATTTCTGTCCAGAAAAGAGCATCCAAAATATTGTATGGAACCCCTTAAGCTCCAGACTATTGGTAGAAGACTCCTGGTTGGGGATGACCCATGCTACCCGTAGGAATTGAAAAAGGGATTTATTTTTTTATATAAGATGAATTAATTCATTCATGGAAATATAACTCTGTAAAGCATGAGGATTAACCGAAAGATTATTTGATAAAAAGCAACTTACATGTCCAGCAATGCATCTGTATAAGAGACAACCAATGCTCCACATATCAACTTGATGATTATAATCCGAATCTTTCAAAATATTTGCGGCGATTTCAGGTGCCATATATTCAGGCGTCCCGGCAATATTACAACACATGCCATTTTTTTCCTCATTTAATAATCGTGATATTCCAAAATCTGTGATTTTAGCGCTTTCAAAATTTTTATTGTTATCGTAGGTGATAAGAATATTTTGTGGTTTTATATCGCGATGAACGATTTGATTATTATATAATGCTAGATATCCTTGGCATATATTGTCCGTCAAGATCCTAGAATTATATTATCCAATAATATCATTATATCTTATTTAAGATTTTTTAAATGGACTTAATGGATTTCATTATGGATTTCCATTGAATGGAAAAAATTCTTTTGTATAAAACGCCTGAATATCTAAAATGTTCGAAACAAAAAATAAATATATTTTGTCGGGCAAAATTTTAAAAAACTAATCGTGCATAGTTTGTTTATTATTTCTGGTTTAGCTGGCTTTTCTACGAGATACTAAAGTGAAATTTCTTCGACAGAAAGTCACGTGAGGATAAAAAGTTGAGCAAATTATAGGTTTACCCTCAGAATATTTGAATGTTCAAGCAACTCGACGCTCTTGTCCGCAGGAAATTTATTAAGAAAGGATAAGTGATAATTAAATTCATTAAGAAAACGAAAAAGACCTCAAATTAAAGTCGTCTAAAATTTGTCGTTCGCAGTAAAGTTGTAGATGTTTTTCAAGATCAATTGAGCATAATTCCATAATTATATATAAATTGATATCACTAATATGTACATCGATAAATTTAACAAGGTAGCGACTGTTTATTGACTTCATTACTTTAATCTCGTTCGGTTTTACATCACTTTTTATTAATTTCTTTATAGCAACTTCTTTTCCCTTCGCTAAATCCAAACCGCGATATACATGACCATAACTACCGACACCGATGCAGTTCAGTAAATTATCGCTGAAATTCAAGTACTAAATTTCTAATGTATTGGAATATGGGAGAATTATATAGATTCTTCATGAGAAATTTTCTTCGATGAAAAATTTTTGCCTATGTAGTGGCCCACTTTAAGATTCTACGATCACATGCTCTATTCATCAAATTTGTTCGAAGATCAAAGAAAGATATTAAAAGCAGATAGCATTAAGCCATATTAGATTAATGAAAAAGTTGCAAAAAAAATTAGAAAATTAGAAAATCAACCGAGAAGGATAAATAGCCTTAAAGTTTTTCCTGCAACATCTACTACTTCTAGTTAGGGTCGTTTAGTTGGCTCATGTCAGGCCAGACATATTTTGCCAAGGAATCATCTGTCTACAGTACAGATGTGTCGCCAATACCACCTAGATTTTTGAAGGACAGATTTACCGGAAATAGAATCCCAGCAATTGCACTCTAAAATGAAAGCAACAACCCACTGAGCCATTCATATATCCTAATCTTAATATCAGCAATTAAATGTTAGTAAGTGTTGAGTATCATATATTTGGAATTATTCATAGCTGGGAAGCTGGGAGTTTCGGGCAGTTTTTGGCATTAGAATCCATTTTTTAATACAACATTCAACTTAAAAATGTTTTTTCTCTGAAAACTTTCAATTTAAGCTTGAAAATGTTTGGAAAAACGGGCGAACCTGTATTGATAAGCACCATCAAGAATTGATACAACTGTGTCGGAAAATAAATTTATATTCATAGCACTGTCAGTGTCGTTCATCGAATCATTAATATCTTCTTGCGGTATAAAATTTATATTTTTAATAATGGCAATATTACACATCAATTATCGCTTTATTCTAAAAATTTTCGAGGAAAACTCGCCACAACTATTCACCGAAATCCAAAAATCACCAAATTATTATTGTTTTTTTGGAATTTTATCCTCAAAAACTTCAAAAATCCAATGCTTTTCTATCGAAGGATTAATGGAATTTGCCAAAAAATTGCTAAATGTTAAATTTATTATAAAAATATCAAAGATTTAAATCAAAATAATTAAAAATTTTTATAAATCGTTTGGCTATTTATATACAAATATATATTTATCATTAATAAAATAAATTTGTTCACACAAAAAAACGGTTGGACCGGTGTTGAAGATTGCAAAATTATAATGTATTGGAAGATGCTTTCTCTTAAAAAGTTTTTGAATGGAAGCAAAAAAAGACGTCCTTTATATTTCTATCGATAATTAGCAATTCGAACAAGCACGATAAGTTTGATGAATTTTTTTCCTGTTGGTACCCACCTGGAGATTTCGGCTTTCACCTCTTCTTTTTTACTATTTATATTTGACAGAGATTAAACTATTTTAGACGAAATGACAAAAATTAAAAAAATTACAGTTGATAAGTTTCGAAGAAGATAAAATTCCCATCGAACAATAGTATTTATATTCCACTCGTTTCATTCCCAGTCGTGACCGCCCTTTCTCTTTCCTCTCTTTTCCTATTATCTCTCTCTCCCTCATTACATCCATTATTATTGCATTTTTATGTTTTAATTAATTTAATTAATAATAAATCAGAAAAAAAGCCTTAAAATTTAAAGAGAAATTTTTAGCAAACATAGCAAATCCGTAGAATAATAATAGCGGAAACGACCGTATCGACTGATTATTGGAAAAGGGGCCATTGACCCTTCGATTCAAAATTAAGGTATATCGACCTTGCGTTGATGCGATATGCAGAAATAGTTGAGTGCTAGCCGTTTGCTATGATTTTCGAGAACAAAGCAGTGGAATATAGGTGACCTCTTCATTCAGATTCCTTATTGTACAGTTTTTCGCCATCAGGATTGTTTTTTGACATTCTGTAAGCTGAATTAATTATCAGAGATCTATCTCTATATATATATATATATATATATATATAAAAGATCGTGAAAACAATTAAGGTTTTACTTTTCTAAATTTTGTAGAATTCTTTTTTATTAGTTTCCTATTGCTGTTAACGACTCATCTTTACTTTATACTTCTGTATCTGAGTTGTTTTTTGACGATATTATGAGAGGTGACAATAGCGCAGGCAGTCGAACCAAAAATGATAAAGTTTTTTCATTTCCTATCATTAACCTTCCATTGTATTGTTTTTCTGAGGGATGTAAATTGTCATATTTTGTAGATAACTGCCATCTTTAAGTTATGATAAGATAGTAAGCAAGAATCGTCATATTTCATAAAATAGGAAACAGATAAAATTTTTTATTTTTCTTTTCAATATTTTCCAATGAACTGGTTTTCAGAAATGTTATTTATAGATGAACAGTGATAAATTTAGAAAATTAAGGCAAAAAAATTTATTAGTTTGATCGATGAGCATCTCAAACAAACTACCGACCAACCAGGCAACCAATTCCCCACAGATTGTCAGCAACAACGAATTGGTCTGTCTTTGTGTATGTTGTGTTTCTCGCTGTTATTTCTACCTTTCTTTAGTTATGATTTTTAATTAATTTGCAGCAACTTCCGTTTCTAATTAATTAATTAAGCTTTAATGAAGAAGGTAGTGATGTTTTGCGCACTTAAACTTCTTCTCGCTTCCTTTACCACTTAATTAAATTTTTTCGTCATCTATTGCAATTTTGCGTCTTTATTGCAGCTAAATTTCATTATCAACCTAGCTTCCCCCCCCCCCCCCCCCCCCCCCCCCCCCCCCCCAATTCTCCTCCTCAATTCCCCAACTCTATTCTTTAGAAATTTTAAAATTTATGATTCCTAAATTACCTAAATTCCCATCCCATTTTTTCCTTATACTTTTATTGGATTTTTAAAATTTATTTTTTTCTTAATTTTTATTTATCTGCTCATATCACATCTAATTTTGCATTCCCCAAAGTAAATCGAACATCATTGGATGATATCATATATAAATATTTTTTATTTGGTAAAAAAACAATGTACTTATGATATCCTAGCGACAATACAATCGCTAAATGCTTCTAAATGTGATGTCAAAGGTCAGACTTAAATGTGGTTCTCAATAGAAATGTGCCACTTGAAGCAAATGTCAAAGGCTTCATCTATGGCTCGTTACGAAAATCGTATATTTGTAAAATTAATTCTCAAATCTTAAATAAAATTATTTCAGCACATTTTATTAGTACGCTTCTGAATATTGTTTAATGATATTTTCGATTGAAAGACAGTTGACAGTTCAAAAAAAAGTAAAATTCGGAACTATTATGTTTGCGGCTATTTTTAGAAAATTCGGTTTGATTTATTGCACATCTTTTATGAAAACTTGTTTGTAAAATGATAATTTTCTTTTTCATTATTTATTGGAACTGTTGTATTGTCTTTTAACCTGAAATTGAAAGGTTTTGAAAAGAAGTATTTGGTTTAAAGTCTTTGTAAGATTTAAAGGTTCCAATGTAGATGGGCGCAAAGTATGAATATATAGATTACCAGGTTTTTTCGAGGATTATTGCGATAATGTTAAGTGAAAAGCATTCATTTTTTTCATATTCTCTTGCTTCTTGCTAATTTATTGGTAAATTTTGGCTGAAGGATTATCGTATCATACAGGTGAAAATCTGTAACTAAACTTGGAACATTTTTTTCCATACTCAGAGAAATTATTTATACATTAAATTCTGCAAGTGTGGGCTGCTTTTTATTACTTTTTTGCGTTCAGTATCCATTTTCCAATATCCATTTATTTTAAAAATTTTATATTAGTTATACTAAATCTAAATAGCATGAAGTTGAATGGCTATGATTTTTAAAATATAATAGGAGTGGTAGTGTTTCAGTGTTATATTTATTTTACTCATATCAACTTCTTATTCTCCTTATCATATCATTTATATCATGTGCAAGAAAATTGTGATTCAGCTAATAATATTATTTAATTACCCTCTCAGTTTTTGATTATTATTTTTTGACTTAATTAATTTCTTCTTTTTATTATTATTAATATTCTTTTATTAAAATTTATTATCAAATTTATCAATGAATAAATTCATTTCTTTTTTTTGTAAATTGGTTTATTATGTAAAATTTATTTCCGTAGTTGGCAATGGACCATAGAATAAAATAAACTAGTTCTAGCGGAAAAAATAAGAAATACGGTACAAATGGCAACATTTGTTGGTACTTTGCCTGTGATGGCGAATCGTTCAAAAATCACGTGTCTTCATTGATATTTTACAATTACTGATCGACGAAGAAAAAAAAGCTGTAATAGTTAATAGTTGAAATGTGTGGAATAAATGAAAGGAAGAGCTTCATTCTGAAAAGAAAACATTAGCTGAGTATTATTATATTAGAGGAAGAAATTATTCATTCCTTTTTCCACTATAACAAGTCCATACGGTGTTACGTGACAACTCCTATGGTGGGCGATGAAGAACGTGTCTTAACCAGCGAAGGCGACGCTCTGTAATAGTATTGTTAATGCAGGCTGTATTTGGGTGAAGATGGATGCAATCATGTGAGATTTTGTGAGATTTTATCCACTTGGCACACCTGTAAAATCTCTTAGACATGAGTGGTCAAACCCGGTTAATTTCTTAATATGCTTCACTCTCATTAGCCATGTCTCACGGCCATATTGCGAGGTCTACAAAAAATTCGTTTCAAAAAATTTTATAGTTGTTTATTGTATGTTTAATGTAGCACTTACTAATAAATACTGAAGCAATTATGGAGAAACTTATATTTTATAAAATTCGCTTACTTTAGAATTGCCGAAAAATGATGTTGAAAATCACGAATCTTGTTAATAAATTTATTTTATTTAACGTTTATGTATCATTTTAAAAAATACAATTTTATTCAGGTTGAATATATTACAACATCCTGCAGTTGTAAGTCTGGAATTACAAGATTTGAACTGAAGTGTCTGATAATGAGTATAGGTTCGAGGGATCCTCAGTGCATATTTCATGAGATTTAGCTGGATATTTTCACTTGAGATATTGAGATATCTGATTGAAGAAAAATTTGGACTTCATTTAACTCTAAAATACCTCTAAATTAAATTTTAAATCAGTTCCATTTTTGCAACAAATGAACTCGTAAATCGAATCACAAATATGAAGTTCAAGAAACTTGTAATCATTGTGTTGTTCTCTGGTAACCATCCATGCTTCTTTCGCCGAGGAATTCCTTGGAGACAGAAGTGTAAGTGGTCCATCAGCACCATTTTACTGACCATTTTACTCCTGTTGGTAGCAACTTCTAATACCTAACGATCAAGATGTTTAACTTCAGTAAACACTCGACTGTCCTAACTCCCTAATTATATTGCATTTCGTTGAGTTTTTTTATCATTTTTTTGTCAACGACTTCTTACTTTTTTTATGTTTAAAATATTTTTCATAAGAAATAATCTGATCGGTAATTATTATTTGGATTTGTTGCTTTTGCAATTATTTTATTTTTGTTTTTTATCGATTTTAATGAAATTTTTTTCTCTTTTGAAAAATTTTTCTCTTTTGTAAAATTGCTTTTTTTGATTAATAATTCATAATCAAATGACCCTTTTTTCATTTCTATAAGTTCCCTAATAATGTTTATTGTTTTTGAAATTGGCTTAATAGTCATCTTCATTGATAAGTGGAAATAATAAATAATGATAACAATAATAATAGTAACAATAATGATAATAATTATGGTGATTTGTTTTAATCATAATTTATGTTTTATTCTAAACTCCATTAATCTAATATAATACAATATAATTTCCACTCGCTTTTCAATTTTCTAATCTTAAAATCGTTTCATTTAAAAAAATCACATAAATATTGCTCTTCAAAGTGGATAAATTTTTCCTCAATAATCAAAAAAATTATGTATCTTCTAAATATTTTCTGCCTTTTGCATTAGCTAGAATCGCATAATTTTTAAAATATCTTTGATTTTTGAAAAATATTGAAACCCATAAAAAGATTAGATGTTTATAGATGTTTATTAAATATAAAGGGTAGGGATTTTTTTTGGAAAGGAATTTTTTAAAGAAGTTGTAAGAAAAATTGCAAAAAATTAAACGGTAAAAATTGAAAATATTTATAATTTTAAATTTTCTAAAGTGATAAGTGATTATTATTTTCAGCGTCGAATTAATCAGCGATATATTGGAAAAGCTACAACTGATCGAACGAAATCGCTATTATTGTCCAAAAAACTTGAATGAAGATCACTCCGAAAATTTCACTTTAGAAACATAGAAACTTTAAAAAATTAAATTTCATAAATTATTAAATTATTAAATAAAATACATGCGATGAAATGTCCGGTTTATTTTGCATTAAATTATTTCTTAGTTTTTTATTTTTAAAATTTCTAAATTTACAAAAATTTTTTTTAAAATTGCTTTGTATTGTATAAATTTGTATTTTTATAATTAATGATTTTATTGTATAATTTTTTTTCAGGGAATTATTTTCAAATTTTTTCAAATCATAATTTTGCAGAAATGGGTAAAAAAAGTATTTAGCATTCATCATTTTTCGCCCGTTCTCCTTAGTTAGTTCTGTTATCATTTCGTTCCGCTAATAAAGATGAGATAATTTTTGCAGGGAGTCACTTAGAAATAAAATTGTCCGTAAATCGTCAGCAGGTTTTCGTTGCGACTTTTTAGTGATGATCCCAAATTTTTTTCCTCATTTTTTTCCTATTAGCTATAAATTTGTTATCTAATTTGTCCCTTAAAATTTGCGCTTAAGTTGTTTACTATTTTAATTAATTTTTCAATTTTCACTTTTTATACGATTTTTAAATGTTTTAGAGCTTTTAATAGGAGCAGAGATAGTCGAGTGTGGATAATGGCGTGTTGAGATGAAAGGGCTCAAATCCTATTCCAAACAATAAATCAGTTTTTAAAAAATGGGGGGACTAACAAGTCATCTCTATTTCTATCGGCGAATAACTTCCTGGCAAGAATTTCTAACTGTTAACATCCAGCATGGTAAATCTAACCAGAAATAACTTACAGGAGCTTTTTATAGCTTTAAAGTTTTGTATTAAGTATTTCAATTCAAACAAAAGAAATGTTCAAATTCATATTAATCTGATATATTATTCACCCCATTCCGCTATTTCTTTTAAATTTTCTTAAAATTTTTCTTAAAAATTTAATAAAATTGTGAGACATTGTATAAACTAACTAGAAATAATAAATAAAAAAATTAATTTTTTGGAAATTTCCAAATTATATACTGAAATAAAATAAAATGAACAATTTTTGCATTTTGCATTTTTGCATTAACATGGTCTAAAGAATTTTTCAATTTTTTTTTTGCATAAATCATTTTATATATGCATTTTATCAAAAAATGAAAAATAGAAAATAAAAAAAGAAAAAACTAATTAGAACAGATTTTAAATGTTGTAAAGCATAGAAAAAATTCAAAAAGCATTTCATTCTTCAGTTAAATTTGAAAAAAAAAGTATAAATAAAGCAGTTCATTCAACAAATCCTAAAATTAATTTGTGGATTTAAAAGTTAGTTAGAAATTGCTGAGTTAATTTTGGTTTGAAACATAAAAGCGAGTATTAAAAATGAATTTAAATATTTTCGAAATAGGAATTTGAAGTATCAAATAAAATTCTGGAAAATTTTAACCAAAGTTTCAATTGATTAAAAATTATGAATAAATATAGACTTCGTTTTTTCGAGGTTGGTTATCCTTATTCTTTTTCAGGTCTTTTAGATTTAGAATTTTTTCTTGGCTTACGGGTAACTTTTCGTTTCAGTTTATTAATTATTATAGCTTGTATTTAAAATAATTTTGAAATTCCATTAGTTTCCAATTATTTTTCTTTTTTTTTTTATCGTCTAAGCCCATATGTCGCTGGGCCGTCTTTCACAAGTATTCTAAAGAAAATTCACTGAGAATTTAATGAGAATGTGGGAAATGACAGCCAATTCAAAACAACTTGCAAAAAGGGGCTATCAAATGCCGCATATATCAAGAAGACGCATTTTTTCCTGTACAGTTTCCATGCATAGGTCTAAACCTCTTCAGTCAGATAATCACAGGAATTGGATATGGATTCATGAGCGAAGCTACCATCAGCCATGTTGTTTTCCACATGGATGATATCAAGTTATATGCTAAAAGCTAAAGAGACATTGATTCGCTCATTTATTTTAAGTTCACGAATTTATAGTGAGGAATTTGGGTTGTTACTGGGTTGGATGGCATTAGTAATTACTGTTGGAGGAATACCAGGACATATAGTGGATATATTAGATTACAAGTACCTTGGTATCTCACAGTCACATGGCAACACGATGAGGAGGCAAAGAAGATTTCAACAAGTATCAGCAAAGAATAAGGCAAATCCTAAAGGGCCAGCTCAATAGGAAAAACAAAATCCACGCCATAAATGCACACGCCCTCCATTCATACAGCTGGCGAAATGAAATGGGTAGAAAAAAACATGGATGCTACCGATGTGAAGGCCCGGAAACTCCTCACAATGCAGGGAAATTTACACCCCATATCTAATGTGCACCAGCCGGAAAGAAGAAAGATAGCGCTTGGTGAGTGTGAAAGCCACAACAATCAGAAATACATTAACAAGAGGAATTAAGATAGGTTGCGAAGAGAATATTTAAGATCTCTATAGAAAAAAAGATCAAACTGAGGAAGTACCATAGCAAAGCAAGATCCTCATCGGTTTAAACTACCGACGTATAGCTGATATAGCTCTAGGGATAGAAATTAGAAATATGGAAAATAAAGTCTAAAATAGATCGAATGGTAGTAGGAGCACTATGGACTGTGGCCTCTAAATTGGAAAAGTGGCTCCAGCAGATTTTAAGATGTCCCTGTCCAGAAGAATGCATTGTTAGGAACAGATCTTACTGCTCTTAATATTCTTAAGCTCCTCTGGTAAAAGGCCCGAGGTTGAGGATGATTCCTACCACTCAGATGATGGGTGTCAGAGAGAAAAAACGAATTTTTTTACATATTTGGATTTTTATCGATATCACTAATTGATTTTCATTTGGCACATCATTTTGTTGATTAGTGAGAAAAAATTATTAAGAAGAAAAAAAATTATTGAGGAAGTAATATATGGGCCTTTTTAATTTTTACTAAATGAATTATTCATAAAAACTCGTTGAAACTTGAGTTTAATTTTTTGCCATTTAATATGCAAATTTAATAAAAAGATTAACGACAACCAGCGGAAAAATAATTTAATTCGATGCACCGAAATAATCAATCGCCGCGATATTGTTAATCATTAATTTCAGTTTGATCAAAAATTTAAATATTTATCAGTTATTATTGGCAAAATAAGGTAAAAATAAGGTGGAAATTATGAACTTAAGAATGCTCAAGCAACATTCAGTTTCTTGACGATCGCCCATAACCGTCCAACATATACGATAAAATGGCAAACAAAAAGCAACTTTTCTTGGAAAGGACCTTTCACTAAGAAAAACAAAAAATTTCTTGTTTCTATACTTTTAGTTTATTTTCAGCTGCACAATTCGGTGATGGAAAAATAATGGAGCAGTTGATGCTTATCACGAATTTTTGGCTTAATTTTTTCAAATTTATTAATAAATAGACATTTGAGTTCGGTTATCGAACTCGAAGGACCCTTTGATAAATTTCTAATATATATTGGTTTCAAAAAGATTTTTGTAAATTTAAAAAAATTTATCAGCGTCGATGAAAAAAATATTGACTGCTGTGGACGGATCATAACATTCTTGTCATCTCCAAAAAATTTCATCGTACACACTCTTAAATTTCAAGTGGTCGAGTGGTCGTGAAAAGCTGTGATTCGCTAAAAAAATTTTAGAACTTGTACACTCTCTTGTTGCTTGATATTTGAATGAATGGTTGGCGCTCATTTCTGTTTGGAATAACTATACTGATTGTTGTTCGGGATAGGATGGTTTAGTGAGTTGTTGCTCAATTCGGAGCGCATATACTAAGGTTCTATTCGCAGCAGGAGTAAACCTATATAAAACTTTGAGTGGTGCTGGCGATTCACCTGTATTTCTATCGCCAAGGGTCTCTCTGGTATATTTGTCCAATGCGACAAGCCAGTGGAGTTTAACAGTAATGGTGAAAAACTCTTTAAAAAAAAAAAATGATATGTTGATATACTAGTTGATATGACGATTTTCTTTTGTAGAAATTTTTGTCAGGGAACCACTTGTAGGTAGAAATACAAGTGCATCGCAATCATAGGCTGGATTTGTTAAGCTTTACTCTTATTATCAGAGGCAAGAGGCGATTCCTTGCCTCATGATATGATCCCGTTACGCTGTTCTCTTTCTCTTACTGATATTTCCCATATTTTAAATTTCTTAAGAAAAATTTACTCATTATTTGCTATGAATATTAGGAAGATTACCAAACAAATTTTCATAAAACGTATGAAGTCACTGATAATTTGAAGTTTTCACCTTAGAATTGGCGATATTATATTTCAATTTACCAAAAATTTTAATCGAAAAATTCGGCATATTATTTGTGTATTTTAGATTAAATAAGGTTCATTAATAGGAATCGAATGTTTCGAAAAGATTAAACTAATTCAGCAATCATTATTATTATTATAATTATCGGTTAAAACACAATTAATGTCGTAATAAATCAATCGAATTATTAAAAATTGTTTAGGCAATTAATTTCTTCTAGTAGTTTTGATCGACTTGATTTTAGTACCATGACTTTTGTTAAATTCTATTATGCTAGAAGAAATTAAAATTCTATTATGAACTAAGGCGAATTGGTCTTAAAAAACAATTTTTTTTTTTTCTGATTTCCGAAACACTGATTAAACCTATAAAAAATTAAGCAGATTCGATTAAATTGTCGCCGACGCAAAAATTATTAATTTTTGAACCAAATTTATGCAAATCGTTTAAAAAATAATAAAAATAATAAAAAGTAAAAAAAATAATTACGAAAAAATTAGAAAAATAACGAAATAATTTATTTATTTTTAGCAAGAAAATTTCTAGAATTTTTTTTAGAATTATTTCATGTTAAATGCATTTTGAGAGAATTTTAAAATTTTCTTAAAAATTTTGTATAACCAATTTTTTATTGGAAAACCGATTTTATGAATGTTATTTTATTAGATGAACGCATATTTCACAAAATTTATCACATTTAAACTTGAAGTCGCCGCTCTATTATGAATAATTATGCACCATTTAAAAAAAGTGAAAAATAGAATAATTAATGCTCTATAATGCTCTTTAAATAATGTTTAGTGGAGCGGAATATTCTTTATTATACTTACAGGCATATGCTGTTATTTACGTTATTAATTGTGTCAATAGCTGGCTGATATGCCATTCTTATAACGTATGCCGATAATCATTTTTGTTGACTAAACCGTTACGGCAGTGTTAAGCAGTAAGCTTTACTACTGCTGCTTAACCGACGAGAACAATCGCTGCTAATGCAGGCCATCAATCTTATGAGTGCGGTTGACCGATGTTGATCCCAATCCTGCTGTCCATGTGGTCGAATCAAATTTGCATCATCGAAGCAAAATTATTGTAATCATATTCTTAAAAATATATTCCTTTAACCAAAAAATTTGAGTAATCACTTCAAGAACGAAATATGCTAAGAAAAGCCAAAATTATATGAGTGAAGATTTTACATCGGAATTAGAATTAGTTTCAAATAATTTAACATTTTTTTCTTTTTTCTTTCATTGTTCCAATTTTGAGAAATAAAAATCAGATCTTAAAAAGTTTATTATGAATTATTTGGACAAATCAAGTAAACATAAAAAATATGTTTATCACCAATCGCTATCAGCCCATATTGTCAATTACGTCCGTCATATTTAATATCTCATTTCAATTTTTGTGGCACTTTTCAAGGTTGCCTATATTCTTGAATTTTAATTACAAATTGACTAATTTTGAATCAATTTTGATTTTTGTGAGAAAAGAAATAAAACATGCTTTGTGTAATAAATATAATGAATGAGCCTTAGGAACAGAAGGATGGTTATTTTTCATGTTGAATTACCACATAATCAATTCCTGCCTTTAATTATGGAATCTAGTGATCCACCTGAACTTCGCAAAGTGGCTCTCTGGCGAAGAGGTATGATTTTAATAGCCAGTACGTTTAGTCAAATCAAAAATGATGAATGTTAGAAGAAGAATGTTGAAAACTAAACCTTTATATTTATTTGACGATAATTTTAGCAAAAGAACACCAACAATGATATAATTGTTTGCCATTTCATGTCGGCTATTCCATGAATCTTTTATTGCACATTTAATCTTTTAAACGAAATTTTCCGCTGAAATCGAATGAAAATTGGAAAGGCAATAATATTAATATTTTATCCTTATTAAATTAAATTTATTAATAATAATGCAGAATCGAAATTGAAGTTGTACTTGAAATGATTATTAATGGTCTTGAATGTTAATAATGCAATTTATAAGGAAATAAAGATGAAGATGAAGGGAAGGCAAAAAGGAAGACGATTAAGCGAAATAAGGCGAGAGGCCCCCTCAATTTGACATTACTCAATTATATATCAATTTGATCGTCCGTCATCAACACCCATCAGCGCAATCGTTTCCTCTTATATTCAATAAAACTTTCGTTCATTGCAATTTTTTTGCAATGTTATTTGCATTTCTTTTTTTGCAATTTTTGATATATTTCCTATTTTAATCATTTTATCATATTTTAAATTTTTCATTTGCGAATAACGATCTTTAAAAAATTATAGTCTTTCAAAATTCTTACTATATATAAAAAAAGCTTTTTTCATCCCCTGTGGAGATGGTTATGATCATCCTCAACCTCGGTCTTCTACCAGAGTCTTAGGAGATTGAGGATATATATAATTTTTAAAAGTTTTATTTTTTTTATTAAGAGATATTTTTCACTATTACTGGTTAAACTCGCTGAGCTTGTCGCATTGGACAAATACGCCAGAGAGTCCCTTGGCGATATAAATACAGGTGAGTCGCCAACATCACCCGGATTTTTAGACAGGTTTACTCCTGTGGAGAATAGAGCCTTAGTATCGGCGCTCCGAACTGAAATGTAGATCTGAATCAGATAATTCTCAGTTATTTATGTATATATCACTTGCATAATATTCGACGGAGCAAATATAAAATACAGCAAAAAACTAGTCGAATCCAGAAGAACAGATATGAATTAATTCTATCCAACAATTTCTTTAAAAGGGTGAGATTCAATCGTCAGTTTTGTTATGAATTTACTATTTTTCAATCCTAGCAACTTAATGTTTCAAATTTCATTCCAAAAATCGCATAAAAAACTAAAAATCAATATAAATACGTACACCATGCTAATATTATGATCATGAGTGAAATAAGAGTGCGAGCAAAAAGAATGTTCTGCAACTGGCTTTAATCTCAGTCAATTTATATCTTTTGAATCAAAGGAAAGCATTAACCAATATCTTTTGCTATTTAGCGAATTCAAGAAAAATTTTCGATCAATTTTAGATTCATTTTAATAAATTTTGTGGAAACAATAAGCGAAAAAAAATTTTTTAAATGGGTCAAGAAAATCGCAAAAAAAATACTTTAAAGATGAAATATTAAATCATCGATCATCAGTCAATTTGATTTGGCTTGTTGCACCAGTTATTAGCACGAGATTTCAGCCAGTGGAGTCACAGATACATCCTCAGCTTATCTGCATTTACACTGCACTCCACTTTTAATGGCCGATTTATTTACGTGAATCGAGCATGTCACTGCTTAAATTTAATCCAAGCAACATACTCTACTCTGCTCAGTCGTCCTTTATCTATTATCAACTGTAGTCATTGTTGAACTTAATATATTTCAAATTAATTTTATGTATATAATTAATTAGTCTTTTAAAGGTGAATAATCGATTTAACCAATGGTAGGCCGATGTAGTAAATTTTACAGCATAAATTATGCTTTGTGTAACGATAACAATTGCTTTCATCGAATTGCGATGGAAAGGCGACGTTATTTTATTTTGAAAATTATTTCAGATGATTTTTTTAAGATATTTTCCAAAAAATTTTTTAGGCTTATCGATTTATTTAAGTTAATATCGTTTAATATTTTTTATATTTAATTGATCAAATTTAATATTTACAGGAATTCTCTGCGCAAAATAATGAGTTTTTAAAAAAAATTTTAGAGTTTTTAAATTTTCATCTTAATGAGATATTAATGAGATACAAGAGCATCGAAGAAGAGAAAATTCCAAAGATAGGCTCGGTTGCCAGTGGTCCTAATAATAATCAATTTTATACATCGATCTCATCTTTCGATTTCTCGAACTTCTTAATCGAACATGTTTGCTTTAAGGCTTATTTTTCCGCGAAATTTCATTTATTGACTTTGATCTTTCTTTCCTCATGGCTCAACTTTTTAAAATCTTTTTTCCTAGATTTCCACTGTTTTTTTGTTAATCATTCAAAACCATAGCTTTTTTTATTTTTCTTCTTTGGTATTTTGTGAATCTTATTAGATAAGATTCGATTAGATTTCATTAACTACGAATCTTCTATAATGTTCTATGAATAAATAAATAATTTATTAAAAACTATTAATATTAGGCGTATTAAATGCTAAAATAATTAATTTTGATTACATGTGAATTTATTTGTAAATTAATTATTTTGAAGTGATTTTTATAAAAACGAATCGAATTCATTAAGTATAGAAATAAATAAATAAACTTAAATACTTAACTAAATACTTAACTTAAATAAATAATAATAATAAAAAAAAATTTGCATTTTAATTAGTGAGAAAAACATGATTTACTTAATTGTCGTGCTCCTTTGATTTTCAGGTTTAAATGATTCCATTCCATTGATTCCATTGATTTAGGTGAGGTGATATTTTCGCCACAAGCTCGCATGGAAGAAATACAGATGGATTCCTAGCATCACCAAGATTTCACTTTTAATGACAAATTTACAAGCGTCAAGGGAGAAAAATCGAATCCATGTTGCCAGATTTTACTTTAAAGCAACATTTCACTTCTCTATAAAATTCCATATCTAAAAACCCCATTTCACTTTCCATTAATTCTTTGTATTTGAATTAACATGATAATCGTAATGGACATTTGATATATTATAAGACATTCAAAGATTAATAGATTTAAGAAATGCCTTGTTTGAAAAACCGTAAAAGGAAAATGGCACATACTAATGGTGTGACGGAATAACGATAATGGTATATGATAATGGTGTAATGGTAGGGAAAGTGGTGAATTATTAAAAAATCGTTAAGTTTGGCCCCATTCACTTCACTCGTTTATATCATAACGAAAATTACATCGTTTGAAACAATTTATTTGAAGATTGTTAAATCAAAACATCGTCAAGATTTTGTTTATATTTTGTTTATCACAATAGCAATATTTAACAATGTGCAGCTAATGGTTGACCATTATAGTAAAAATTTATCACAGATTTTGTTTAAAGCAACAAATTTCATAATCAACATGAAATTAATGGATTAAAAGCAATTTTATATGAGCTTCGACATTTTAAAAATTTTCCCTGTCAAATTAATTAATTTTTATAAATTTTCATAATTTTTCTTTTTGTTTTGTACATTTTTCATCACAAATATTATTTTAACGCTTAATTCGTTAACTTTAACTTTAAAATATTTAGAGTAAAAAGTAGTTTTGATAATAAAATCTTTCAAATTTAATTTAAAACATTATTTCTTTGTTTTTTTCTGTTTTTTGCGCTTTATTGTTGTCCTTCATGGCACTACAACGCTAAGTAATTTGATTTTATATGTATTGTAGAAATTTTTGACAATAGATCGAAATTCACTTTAATTAAATTTTTATTTTAAGTGCTTAGTGCTAATTATTTGTGGTTAAATCCGTTTCACAGGTTGTTAGTTACTATTTTTGCCAAGGGAACATTTGGTGATAGGTAAACTACTAAAATTACAACAAAAGATTTATTATTTAATATTATATTATTTATTATATAATAAAAATGCAAATAATTTTAGTAGTTTTTACAAATATATCAAATAGATTAATAAAATAATAGAGATGGAAATAGAGCAATTTTTTTGTAAAAGTTTTTTTAGTTTTTTAAAACTAAAGTTTATTAATAAAACGACAATAGATGCGAATATCAAAATTACTAAAAAAAATTCCTAATTGGTACTAAAAAAAATTGTGAAGATTTTATGAATTGTTTTTTCTCGTTGCACAATTCATAAAAGAATATTATTCCATTTCGCTCTATCAAAAGGATTGTGAAAAAACTAATGAATTAATTATATTGTAGAAAAATATTTATTTGTGAAATAAAGTGAAAGAAAGAACAAGAAAGAATAACCGTTGAATTCTCGAAAAATTTTTTCCAATATCTCAGTCAAGAATGATTGATCTTCAACGAAATATTGATCTCGGCTTTCAGTGCATCCTTACAACTTAACTTTGTTACTTCACAATTATTTTTATTTTTATCATTTATCTATCATATTATGAGTTTTCTGTTTGTTTTTCTTTCATACATATTTGTACATTTAATTAGCAAATAAGCAAGCAAAGCCATTTGTATACTTGCAAATTAGAAATAAAAATAACAAAATACACAAAACTATGTTCTGTATTTTTATTTAAAATACTCTATTTAAACTAATAATACTAATAATACTTGCGGAATTTTATCAATTGTGCAAACATAATGCAAGAAATTTGCTACCAGAAGGTTTAATTAAAAATGATAAACGAGATGGTTTTACGACTGAACTGAAAATGTTAAAATTGATATGTCGAAAATGATTTTTTATTCAACATTTCTAGCAAATTATAAATTCAAAATGACCAGATACAAGTACTCTATTAAATTGCTTAAATTCGCTTTTACATCCGCTTTCAACGATTCTATTGAATTATTTAGCTTATCTGAACCATTGATTATATTCATTAAACTGCATAGAAATCATTGGTTAAACGAATTGATTTGCTCGTATCAAGGAATACTTTTTATTTCAATAATTTCCATTTAATACTCGGTCATTGTTCATTTATGATTGTAAATGTGAGCCTTTACTTTCTCAAATGTGTTTTAGAAATCTTTAAAAAAAATTCATGAAGTTATATAAATCTTGTTCAAACATTATTGAACATTATCTATAAAGAAATAAGGAAACTATATGAAAAAACTGAAAATACTTGCTGGTTCAACGATTTAATTTTTCACTCCTCTCAAAATTTTAACGGATTAATTTTCCAAATTCTATGATTTCGACTAACTATATTATTTTTTTGCAATATTGAAAAGGTTATTTATTTTTAAATTTAATCCACAGGATTAATGAATTACTGAATCAGATTATTAATTAGTTAATTGACTGGGATAGTCCATTTGTATAGTTACTTACCTTACCGTGATACTTACCTTTTAAGCATCATAGGTCATACTCTGCGTTCCAGATGGAAAAAATAAATCTGTCACTAAATCTGGGTAGTGTCGATTTTTTAGGTGCAGTAATTATACGTTAAATTAGCTAGTAAACAGCGAAGCTAGACATTATAGCTATATAACTTCTGGTTATTTTTTGTTTTTGCCCATCCCTTTTGTTTTTAGGTAATTGCCATTGCGATATGCTCAATATCTTCCAACTCTATGTATTTTTTAATATTGAGTATGTACGTATTCAGCACGAATAATTTCTAAACAAAAATTTCAAAAAGTCCAGTGGAATTGCAAAAAAACTTCTTTTCTTGGAGGTATTTTTAGTGATCAAAGGTATTACAAATTTTTATATTTAATGTTTATTATGTTTTTATATTTAATGTTTAATGTTTAATAAAATTTCGATTTATAATGTCGATGTTTTTAATTTTTAATTTCAAAACTCTTTTTTGAGGAAACTAATATATTTCGTTATTTTCCTATAATTTTCTGTTTTTTTGCGCCATTTTTCGATTAAATTACGTAAATTCGATGAAAAAAGAAATTATTTCACATCAAATCATTAAACGATTCTAATTAATATTTGGTCATATACTTCTTCTTTGGAGACAAATGTTCCGATTCGTCCGATATTCTAATTCATATCTCTCAAAACGCTGTTTTGTATATGATAAACTTGATATGATATTTTAAAATCTTTTTTTCATTTCGGTTTTTGCAAGTTCTAAATTTATTATTAGTCGATGTTCAAATTTCTGTTTTTCTGCACTGCTTTGCTCTAAAATAATTTTAAAAAAAAAAGAAATAAAATAATAAAATAAATTTTAAAATAAATTTTAATTTTCAACTGAATTTCATCTTGCATTATAATAGAATTTAATGTCGCTTATTTAATTTTTCTTCGGAGATTCTCAAATTTTATTTATTCGATGAAAAATTTGTCCCCCTCAGTTATTTGTCATTCAACTATGTCATTAAACTATGCAAGTTAGTAAGACTTGCGAGGATATGAATTTACCCATAAAATAGTTATTTCGGAGAAATTTGGTAAGACTTAAAACTCCATATGCGTATGTGGGAAAGGAATGGAGTATATACAAATAAGTACAAATATTTTTGTTCAGAGCGAAGGATTGCTAAAAAATAACCAAGAATTGATCCTGCCATCGTAAACTAAGAAAAAGTCAAAAGAAAAGCTCTGAGAAATTTTATCACAAATTACGAGAAAAATTGTAAAAAAACGTACTTTTAGTCCAATTTTGGTAAAAATTTTTAATCTACAGAATTTCAGCTTCTAATAATTTTTTTCAAAACAAAAATCAAGATTTTATTTGAAATTCTCAAATTGAAACTTGAAATTTTAATCGAATTTATTTTTAATAATTGAGCAGTCAAAGTGAGGATTATTTATTAAAAACGATTAATTATGATAATTGCAATTAAGATTTTAAGCAGAAATTCCGAAAAATATCGTTTAAAAATTATAATTTTTTTTTCAATAATCTCGATTAAGAGACAGGATAGTCAAGTGGATAGTGGTGCCGACCATTGTGCTGAGAGGCAATGATTTCTAACTCCTGTAAGAATGGAATAGTTATCGAAAAATTATAGTGCGGCTGGCGATTTATCTTTATTTCTATAGCCAAATGACTCCTTGCAAAAATTCTAACCATATGAAGTAAATAAATAACAGCTAGCGAACCAATCCTAATCAGAAATGATGAGTGCTTATCTGTTATTTATTTATTTAATCCCGATTGAATCTTTTATATGTGCTATTACAATAGGCTGAAACGAGGTTTTAGTTTTTCTTTATTTATTCGATGCTTATCTAGTTTTATTCTTCATTAAATAAATGCGTTACGATGTAGCAAAGTTATTATCTTATAAATACTTATAATATTTTTCTTATCGTCGTCAATGAAAATGTTATTTATAATAAAATATAATATTATATTATTTTATTCAAATTTTCGATCAAATTTGATTTTATGTCAAATATTTCCTACTTTTTTCACGTCATTTCTATCGCTGTTGAATAAATATTTTTAGGGCAAAATTGTTTTCAACTTCATAATAATGGAGTGGTTTTGTCAGTTAATATTTTTATTAATAGTAATAGTAATTTGTACTAAGCAACAACAAAGGATTGTTGAAGGACCAAGTGACACGGTCGTTAAACTTGGCCAAACAGCCTTATTAAAATGTCAAGTTGAATCACAGGTTCATTTTCTTTTGTAATATTTATAAATTATTTTCTTTTTCAAAAAGTATTCACCATTTCTGGATTGGTTGGCTCCACGAACTGCCAGATGAGGGTCATCTAAAAATAGAAGTACAGGTGGATCCTCGAATTTCACTTTTCAAGGCAATTTTATTCGCGACTGGTATCGAGCCCATGTTGCTCAGCACCCAGAATATATCACTATATCACTCGTTTCGCATTCAGTTTATATTTATAAAGGACATAATTTTTAAAAAACTGCAATTTATAATTTATATTGATTTTTATTCCTTTAATACTAGTACCAAGTGCTCATTCATCTTCGTTCAAATACCACTTGCATTAATAATGTTATCACAGAGCATCGCCTTCGCTGGTTAGGGTATTTTCTCCGTCCACCGCAAGAGTTGTCGCATATTTCGTTACTTGCTAAACCATGTGATGGATGGCTTTAAAAGCGAGGTGGGCCAATCAAGACCTGGACTGATACAGTCAGGAAAGATTTTGAACGTATAGATGGACCAGCAATATATGGACTTAAACGATGGAAAAAGGAATGACTTCTATTACTGTCGACGATGGCATCTGACCGCACCGCTTGGAAGCGTCTTACCATTGTAGCCGTTAGAGCCAGCCTAACCAGTAATGGTGTGAGCTTTTAGAAGAAGAAAAAGTACCAAGTGTTAGTACTTTGACGAAAAATAAATAAAAATGTTTTAGGTTGGCGCTGTGCAGTGGGTAAAAGATGGCTTTGGTCTAAACACTGATAGACTTATTGATGGAATATATCCAAGATATAAAATAGAAGGAAGCGTCAGTAAAGGCGAATATAATTTGCGAATTAATAATATTAGTATTGATGACGATGATATATTTGAATGCCAAATGCAAGCAGCTGTTAATAATCCAACAAGAATATCAAATAAAGCAAAATTAACTGTTTTAGGTATATTTTGTAGACTTTAAAAAACTTAATAATCTTTTCTCCTTAAATCAACAAGTATTTTTTTTTAAATGAAGGTTAGCAGCTTTATTTTACCCTTATATTTTTGTTTTTTGCTATATTAATCGAATATGCGGGTTTTATTGGAAATAATAGAGCAAATCGAGTAAGCCATATGCTTATATGTGTTGGAAATAATGAACGGAGGAATGTTGTATAAAGTAAAATCGATTAGTGCTAGTAAATGCAAAAAAAATACATGGATTGAAGTTGCAAAAATATGTTACAAAGGCTGAATATGCAGTTTATCTATGAAAATAATAAATTTGAAATATTTAAATGTATAATCTTTTGATTTATAGGGAAAAACACTAATCATAAAATTATACTCATTAAAAGAGTAGAGAGTTTTACGATTTAACTTCATTCATTAAGATTTCACCCACTTAATATTTGCTTTATCTTTTTTTCATTTGTTCCTTTAAGTTTTTCGTTACAATTTTCTCTCTTTAAGTTGAGCCACAACTTCCGACAATGTTTCTGGAAGACGATGTTTTAAATGTAATTGCCGGTCAATATATTCAGCGCTCGTGCGTTAGTAAAGATGGAAAACCACCATCAGTCATTGGATGGGCAATTACCGAAAATAATTCAACAAGTATCATCAGGTCGTGGCTTGGTGATTCACTTCAGAAGTTTGATATATCCCGTAAGTGTATCGGATTATTTTATAAATTTGAAACACAATCCATTTCCATGATTCGCCAAAAATTTGGTATGAAAAGTAGTTAAATTTGATATTTTTTTGCGGTATTCTCAAGATATTCTTCTTCTTCGAATGGCACTCATCACTTCTGGTTTAGTTGGCTGTATTGGCTATTAAAATGAGTCTCTTCCATCAGGAATCATTTTAGGACTAGAAGTACAAGTGGATCCTCAGTTCTGTCGATATTATTATTCAACACCAATATTATACCAATATTATTCAACATAAATCGAATATTTCATTTTAGAATTTAAATTATCGACAAAAGAATCGCAATATGCTCACATAATCGAAGATATTCGTCGAAATACTCAACAATTATATACAGTTATTAGCAATATTAGGTGAGCAAATTTGCACAAAAAAATAGTGAATTTTATTTATTACTTTATTAATTACTTTGCTAAATTGTTTACCATTTATCAGATGAAGAATTCACATGCTAGCCATATGTTAATTAAATTAAATACAATAGATACAGTAAAGCATGAATGAGAAATGGAGTACATTGTAATTTACAGTAATCGTTAAATATTCAAATTCATTATTTTCCATATGAAAGCAAATTCACTGGCATTTAAAATAAATTCTTTTTTTTATGGATGCTTTTTATAAGAGGTACAATGAGAGATTTAATTGGATATAAATATCCACAATCACTCTTATAAAGAATTAGAATATTTATATATAAATCCAACTTTAACGTTCGCCTATGAAGCAAATCTGAGGTTCATAATCCAGTCTAATCTAATCAAAGAAAAATGACAAAATATTTGTTTAGTTTTGTACCAAAAATCGATGACGACGGGAAATATTTGACATGTATAACATCGCATGCAACATATTCATCGCCAAAGTCAATCTCATTTGCGCTTGATATTAATTTTTCACCAGTAGTGCATATTGAAATCAATGAGAAATCGGAAATGAGAGAAAATGGTTCAGCGATTCTTCATTGCAATATCAAGGCTAAGCCTACTACGAATTTGCAGATTATTTGGTTTAGAAATGATGTTATCATAGAATCAGCCAAAACTGATGTAACCGATTTCACTATTATACAATTTTTTTTTACTTAATTTCTTTAGCATAATTCAAAGCGCGGTTCAGTCATGATATGGTTGCATTTTTTCTGCTTTTTTTCACTGGTCACGGAAAGGATGGTTGCTATTGATAATTATGCAACATAAGGAAAAAACAGGAAAAAAGAGAGAAAGGAAAAAAATTTGCTGTTTTTCCCAGTGAAAAAAAGGCGTTTATAAAATTATTAAAATTAAAATTTAAAATATTATTAAAATTAAAATATTAAAATATTTAATATTTAATATTAAATATTTATTTATAAATATTTATTTAATACTTAATATTTAAAATATTAAAATATTAAATTAAATTAATTTAAAATTAATTTTAATATAATTATATTAAATAATTTTGCATTCAATTTCATAAATTTCTAAAAAAAGATTTTGAATTATTCGCACTTTTTTTTTTCATTTTATGGCTGAATCAAAGGGAAAGAAATTCGTTTTGCAAAAGAAATCATATCTCTAACATTTGGCAAAAATCTCGCGAAGCTTTTCGATATTTTTTCGATTTATTCATTTATTTTTATCAATTATATTAATTGAATGTATAATTATTTATTATATATTATTGAAATTTTATTTATCCAGGTTATTTTATTGCCAAACTTAAATATTGACCACCATCAATCGAAATATACTTGCTTGGTTAGCAATATTATTGGCGAATCATCTGATTCTATTATTTTAAATGTAACTTGTAAGTTGTTTTCCTTTTGCATTATTAGTTAATGAATTAGCATTTTTCTGTTGGTGAAATTTAATGTTATAGAAGAAAAAGATTTTGAATAATAATTGTTTTGATAGCATAATAAATAAGCAATCCAAGTCCAAGAGCATCGAACATTTCTGGTGTAGCTGACTATTTGAATGGATCTCTTTATCTCTTGAAATTAGAAATATAGGTAGAACCAGAGCATTGCCGGATTTCTCGCAGTTATTATTATATTATTATTATATTTTCTCTTTCTCTTTCGGGCACGTATACCTCGTTTTTCTCTCGTCTCGTTTTCTTCTCGTCTTTCATATCGTTTTTCTTTTTAAGTTCTCATTTAAAATATTTAAAATTTCATTTTTAAAATTATGGAATATTTGCGAAAAAATTTATGAAGAAATTTTTTAATAATAAAAAGAATCAATTATGAAGTATTTAGTATAGTATTTATATAACATTTATAGATGGAGCTCGTATAATGTCAACTGAACAACATCAAGCTGTAAATCCTGGTGAATCAGCAATGTTTAATTGCGAAGCAATAGGAAATCCTCCACCTAAAATAATTTGGAAGAAAATTGGTGATGGTCAAGTCATTGCTCATGGAAGCAGGTGTTTATATTTTACTTCATATTTTCCTCTAATGCCCTTCCGCTCATTGCGATTATCTTTTTTCTTCTAATTTAGCGTTTCTGATTTGGCTTATTTCTTCGACTATTAGAACTAGATTTCTTTGATAGATCATTTGAGGATAGAAATGCAGGTTTTATTTTTATTTAATATGTATAGCTTTTATCTCAAATTTAATAAAATACTTTCATAAAAAATTCACATTTTAAAAATCGAAAAAAAACAATTATTTTTTTCTTTTATTTTTAATAAATGATAAATAATATAATTTGATAATATAAAAATAAAGTAATAATATAATGAAAATATGATAAATATAATTTAGTTTAACAATTGAATCAGTGCAAAGTTGGCATCGAGGTGAGTACGAATGCAAAGCAACAGTTTCCGGATTTCCATCGTCTCGACTCATTAATTTTTTACACATTAAAGGTCCACCATCAGTCAGCGTTCGAGAAGAAATTATTGCAGCTAATGGAGAGACTATTGAAATTATTTGTGAAGTAAAATTTTATTTTAATAAGATAGTAAGTAAACTTTTACAAACTTTTTATTATCAAAAAAAAGTGGTGGACGATTTAAAAAATTTTAAATATTCATTATCGTTCCGATTTCCTAATTTCCTCATAAATAAGTAAATAATTGGCAATTTCCTTTAAAGATTAAATAGCCAATTTCTTAATAAATATTTTCGTCAGGTATATATATATATATATATATATATATATTATCATTGGATGCTCATGTTTTTTCAAATAAAACAGAAGTTCCTTGAGACCAGCGTGTTGCTTTAGTTTTTAACTGAACATATCTATTTCCTCCTTTTAGGACATTTAGAAGCTCATTTCTATAAAACTTCCATCATTCCTATACTAATATATGTTCATAATCGTACATAATCTGATTATAATCCTTGAAATAGGATTGGCAGCAATGACTTAGGAATTCAGTTGTCCTTATAAGGGCAAATAAACCAGACTGAGATTGCTAAATTTTAGAAGATTTCGAATTGGTTTGCGTCTCACCAGCAAAATATTTTGGGTTCAAATTGATTGATTTGAAGTAAGATCCCACGCATTAAATAATCCTTTACCATCCTTCTTCTCTCTTATCGTTATTTCTATGGCTTATTAACCATGCATTTTAATTCCTCTGGTGAACAATTGCATTTTTAATGTTTATGGCTCAATTATCATATTCTCATACTTTTCTCTTTTTGTTTACTTTCATTTTTTTCTAAGTTATTTGCGTTAATAATAGTCTATTGATAAATTGATACATTCTTTTCATAATTTTCTTCTTCAGTAATTGCCAATAATTTATCAATTGGCAAAATCATTTAGGTCAGAGGTCGTCCACAACCACAGGATGTGATATGGTTATTAAATGGATCTCCAATTGAATATGGAAGACTGGGAAGTCGGCTACAAGTAGATATTTGCAATTATATAACGCTTTGAAAAAATGCGACTTAAATAATAATTACGTATGATATTATTATTTAAGATACATCAAGTACCTCGACAGTTCGGTGTCGAAAGTAAATTGATTGTCCAAGGTGTAAAGAATAGTGATTATGGAATATATAATTGTACGGCCTTCAACGAACTTGGAAGTGATTATCAAACGATCCGACTTAAATCGAAAAGTATCATTGATGCGTTAATTAGTAAGTTATATTAGCCCTTCTTATAATTGCCATTTTTTCAACATGATGAACTAAATAACTCGACCATCGTTTCCCTAAGCTATATTACTGAAGTTCTTTCACCTGCTTGTTTTTTCATCAAACTGCTGCAAATGGTCGATTGCCGTAAAGTGCAGTAAAATTTCCAAACATTATTCGAAATAGGAGCTAATTAATTATCGTTGCAAAATTTTCAGCCATTGAATTTCATTTTTTATTCAAATTTTCAACAAATTTTTTAGATATTTTCCCATCAAATTATTTAATTCCTTTAATTTTTCTACTATTCGCACTTATTCTAATCTCTATGGTTTATTTGTTTTGGCGATGTAAGAATCATAAGTGCAATCCTGGCTCTACATATCATGGTTCGCTTTAAATCATGCATTCTCATTCGTTCATATGTAAATACAATATAATATTTGAAATGATGCCAAAATGCCCGATGTCAGCAAAAATGAATTGCTTTTAATTATTTATTATATACTTGTAGTTATTGATGAAAATGTCGTACTCCATCAGTACCTCTATTTTTGCACTGTAGCCTTTTGAAGAAATTTTTTGATAAAATTTTCAGAAGATCCGACAATAAAAGTTGAACCAATTGACGGTGGTCCTTATCCATTTCCTTCGTTAAATCCGCCAGGAATTACTTTTTCAGATGTAATTATTTCAATATGAATTTCAATATTAATTCAATATGAATTTCAATTATTGCAATTCGGTTTTTAATTATATAATTATTAAAATTTTAATGCGAAAATTGAAAAAATTTCTTATCGAGACAATCATTTCTTAAATCATTTTTAACTGTTCATTTATATAAATATTTCAAAAATATTTATTAATTCATAATTCATTTATATAAATAATTTAGAATTATATATCAACGATGGGTACAAATCCTGATTTTGACTATATTGGAAATTCACCTAATTTTGATAGACTATATCCTCGTGTAAATAATGGTACAGCGCCACCAGCAAATGATTGTTTTGCATTTGATGATTCTATGAATAATCATCAGTCATACGGTAGTTTTAAATCAGGCGCCAGCACACCATCGAATTTCTATTCATACATCAATTCAAACAAATTTTTGGTAATTCTTTTTATCTTCATTTTTAAATTTTTAATTTAATTTAACTTAATTAAAAAATTCTTCAATTTTTTTTAGATGAATAAAAGCTCAAATATTTAGAAAAATTTATGAAAAAAGTTCCTTCAAGTCATTTTGAATTGATATATTTATATTTAAAAAAAAAGACCTTCCTTACCCCCGTGAGTGAGCAGAATGAGCTTGAGTGTTCTGCATAATATTTTAGCTGTTCCTAGCAGTGCATAGAGACCTCTGAGACTTTTTCCTAGAGTCTGTTAGTTAGAGGTAAGCTCGCCTTCCCTTTTACTTCCACTTTTGGCCTTTTTGGCCTTTTGTCTTTTTTTTTCATTTTCCACATCTCTAGCTTTTTCACCTCTTGATATTTTTTTCTTCCTTATTGCATGTATATTTTTCTTTTCATATAATTTTCATATTCTTTTTATCATCAGTGATTTCTGATTTGTTACCACGATATTTGGTTTTTAGTCAGTACTATCTGCCTATCTGAATTCTTGTAGAATCTTGGTTTCCACTTTCGCCTAAACGATTTTCTGAAAAATCTCCCATCTGAACTTGAGAGGATCTAAAACAGGTGCTAAACGTTTTTGATGGTACCAACTGCTTAGTTTTGCCTTTCATTGTATATTGTTCCTGCATCCATCTCTTATATTCTGCCATTATATCTTGGACAGTTTCTGAAGCATCACCTTGATTTCTGTCTAAAGTGGTAGATTTCCTGCTTCGATGGGCTTGATCCTTAGTACTTGCTTATGTGCTAACTAATTAACTAATTCCTCAGTGCTAGTTTTTAGTCCAGCTTTTTTCAACCACTGGTAAGATTCCTTAATGTTACCTCAGCTATCTAATGTTACCTCTATCAATGGTGCATCCAGTGGAAGATCCTGTTTTGATACTCTATGATTCTTCTTCTTCATCTTTTTGTCTGAAGATGCTTCAGACATTCTTTCAGCGGCTCATTCTTTGCTGCCATCTTTCTAATACATTCTTGGTGCTTTATCTAAAGTGGTGTAGTGTTTTAATATTCACCAGGCCCCATCTGCCTTGTTATTATTTCTTGCTGGTGTACAATATTTGATGCTTCATAAGGATTTTCTGGGTTTTCACATCTACAAACTCAGTGTTTTCCTATTGCCATCTTATTATGTTAGCTACATTATATATGATTGGCAGGAATACGTGTTTATGGCTCGGATTTTGTTTTTCTCACTGAATAGGCGCTTCAGAATCCGTCTTATTATTTTTGGTATTTGGATTTTGCTTTCTTCTTTGCCTGTTCACTGTAGTTTCCATATGATTTTGGGATACTAAGGTTCTTGTGGCTATATGTGCCACGCTGATAATTTCTTTTCATGAATAAACGAGTTAATGATTCGTTCACTTTTAGCATATAGCTTGATGCCATCTATATAGGGAAGGAACCTATATCCATATATACTTTTTTTAGTTATTTGAGTGAACTATATTTAGACCTATATAGAGCAGTAGAGTATAGTGCATCTCCTTGATATCGCACTTAATTACCACTTTTGCAAGTTATATTTAACTTGGCAGGTCATTGGCGATGAGTATGAGCTTATTAGAGTCTTGCATAGTATTTAGTTCTTCCATGTATTAACCAATCTGATGAGACTCTGCAACAAGCAGTTGATTGCTAGACATCTGCTAGACGTTCATGAACTGCTATTATGCTGTTTTTTTTAGCCAGTAGGTGTGGATCATTTACCGGTTTAGGGACCGCTAGCTTCATTGTTTTCAAATCGATTTTGCTAATTGATTTCTCATTATTTTGGCTTATTTTCACGTCTTGCAGCCACTTTGCATTGGTATTAAGAATCTTCTTTTTATCCCATATATTCTTTCAATTCCTGCTATTGGTGACTATGTTGTTACTATATTACTTATGAATACTTTGAATGGTTCCTTGGAGAACATAGCATTTATCTTTTTGCCCTACTTCTCTAATATATCTCCTTATATCCTGATGGTCAATGCTGTGAACTTTTGTTTAGCAGTCTCTAAGGCTTCTGTCTACTGTAGTTTATTACAGTAATATTCCGTAAATTCCAAATTATCTTGTTTTATCCATGTAAGGTTTCTTCCAATAGCTCTTTTAACGCCAGACTATTCCCGTCCCGTAGCATGTAACGCATTTCTAATAGTGCACTTACCACTGGTTAGTCCTGTTTCCTCAATATCTAACGCAGATCTTACTCTTAATCTGAGTGACGCTGGGCTAGTATGACTCTAGTATGACCCTATGCGATATTCTCATATGTGGTGAAATATTTTAGATATTTGATATTTGAGATAGCGCAAAATAAACAAGGAGGCCTTCGCCCAATGATCTTCACAGCAAGTGCAGATGATAACTGCAATTCGAACTGTTTTGTTGCATACCATATTAGTCGGGCAGCTTAAACACTACATTATTCCATGCTCAATTAAAGTAATTCGATCCGAAGTGAAACGACATATATATTAATTTATTCATTTGTCTCATTATCTTATTATTGTTAACTTAATTTTTTCTTCAATACATTTAGAATATTTTTCATATTTTAAATACAATATTTTTTCCATTTTTTAGTCCAGCAATTCTCACTTGGAGCCTTTGAAAGAAGTGAGTACTCCAGAAATTAACTGCACTAATGTATCTATAAAAAATACAGTTGCAATCAGCGATCGCCCAGATAGCCGTTTATCAACTCATGTTTGATCATCATATATATATATATGTAAATTGAATAAATAAATATAAGAAAAGTTTTATAGAACTGTAAAGTCAAATGGCATATTTATTTTCATATTACGGAACCTACTGTATTATCTATAAAAATATGAAAAAACTATGTACTTTTGCATTTTATGCATTTAAACCTATTTTTGAACTTTCACTTCGGAGAAATAATTTCCCAGCTTTTCGGAAAAAGGCTAAGTTTAAATGAAATTCCAGAAAAATGAAAGTTTGGAAATTTTTACGATTTCACAATTTTTATGATTTTTACGATTTTATTTTATTAATTTTTCATTTGCATCGCCTCCATCCTTAGTATTTATCTAACAAGTATTTAAATTACAATGTGGTGAAATATTTTAGATATTTGATATTTGTTAATTTAATTTAGCATGATCATTCATTTACTATTTTCTTAACGAGCGTTTCTCTTTGAGAACGACTTGGATGGCAATAATATATATAATATAATGCATATGATTTTGCATTGTTTTAAAGAATATATGGTAACTTTTCCAGTTTTACAATGCTGTTTTATATGATATTTTTTAATCATTTTTTAGAAATTTACAATAATTACATTAACTTAAGGAACTTAAGGAACTGAAATCGCTTTTTTAAATTCTTTTAAATTTTTTGAATTTATATTTGAATTTGAATTTATCCTTTTTTTGGCTTTTTACTTTTAAAAATAGTTTATAAAATAGCGTATCAAAAATATGAAATTTTAATGTACTACCGCTTAATTAAATTTTTATTGTTGTAAATTTTTTAAAATAATAGTTTTATAAAGTTTAACTTTGTTGAAAAATCTTTTTTCAATATTTTAGAATTTCATTGAGAGGAAAAAGAAGGTTTAATAGAGAAGGTAAAGAAGGTTTTTTAATATTTATTTATTCTTTTACAATTCTTATCACTTAAAAATATTTTAAAATTTGCTCTTTCTTTTTTTTTTATTATTGCTCATTTTATCGTCTTTATATGCAATAATTTAATCACTTTTTTTCAAATTATTGAATTTACGAAAAAAAACTATCGATTAGAAATAAAGCTTAAAGATAGGAATTCTCTTTATTTTCTTGGATTTATTCCTGAATATTCCAGTAGTTTATCAATAATTCTACTATAATATGATCCTTTTTCATAACAAAGAATGATAAATCGAATTATCATATGTGACGAATCACTATTTTTATTAAAACATCAAAATGTTGGATAATAGTAATTGTTTGAAAATATTTATGCGCAAAGATTCAAATAAAAATGGCTCGATATCGACTTCAATTTTATACTTTTCTGATCAACCTATTTTGATTTTTAACCTTTTATTTTATTTTTCAGGTTTAGCTAGTCATCTTTGCTTTTTTTAAACTTACCCTCGTTATTGTCCTCGTTCATGTGGTGCAATAATTAACGCATCTAATGGCTCTTTCTTATTGATAAAATTCATTGCCTAATGATTATATAAAGCTTTTATTTTAATTTAATTTAATTTTTTTCTATAAAGCTTTTATTTTAATTTAATTTTATTTTTTTCAAAATTAAATTTTCTCAAAAATTGACCATTTAAAATGGATATAGTTTCATATAGACAGTATTTAAAATAATTCAAATAAATTCGAAATAACTTTAAATTCTGAAAAAAAAATTCAAATAGAAGGGGGGGGGGGGCGAAATGCATTAATTAAGAATATCAATTAATGTAAATAATGGTGAAATATATCAATTATGTGGAGGCTTTAGAACCTTCTGTCTGCTTTTTCTACGTTTATAACCTTTATTGCCTTTCGAAATACTTAGTTTGCGAACTTTTTCATTTGCTGGATTTGTTTCTAAATATTGAGAGGCATTGTGGAGAAAAAGCAACAATCAATAATTCAGAAAAAAGGAATTTAAATAAAAAATTCATTAATTTGGATTTTTCGACTTAGTTCTACAAATAATTTCCATTAGATTTCAATATAATTTAATTCGGACTGAGATAGTTGACAATCCAGTTTGGCGTAACCATGTAGAATTTTATATGGAAATTTCAATTCCTTCTTAATTCTTTTCAGTTTTGATTTAAGCTTTTCAAAATCTAAAAGAGAATATATTTTCCTTATATTAATGCTAGGACAATATTTCTGCAAAATATTCCTGTAGACATTAATGAATTTATTAGATTTATGGTATTTTGATGAATAAAAGACTATTTTTATGAATAAAATTTAAATCGTAAAAAAGCAGGAACGAATGCGCTATATACCTCAAAGAAAAATATCTTTTCAAATTCTCAGCGATCGAGGATCAATGATCAACGTTTAGTTTTATTAATTCAGAGGACTTCTTTACTTTATTATTGTTCGACACTGAGGATCAAAATCATAATCTTCGTCCGTAGTGTGCTATGATTTGGAATATCGTTCGCGTTCATTCAACAATGAATGTAACAATAATAATAAAATAATAGCAATAATAAAAGTAATAATAACAAAAAGCGGTGAAAGATCGGACTTTCTGAAATTTATATGCTACATTGCGCTTTTGTCGGGAAAGGTAATCTATATTTCTTGAAAACAAATATTTTTATTTATCTGTTGATACAAATTATCCGATCTATCATGGATGTTTACTGCATGATCTATTATGCAGTTATATTGGTTCTTTACAACCGTTAACAGAAAGGAATAATGGAATCTAAACTATAAATTTAGTGGTATTATTTATGGACATTGTAAAGAACCAATATAACTGCAGTTGCAAGCGGGAAAGACAATTATTGATAGTTATTATTGAATTATTGATAGATAGCTTGAATCTATCATCGAGGCAGTCTGATATTCCTCCCACTATGCCGTAAATTATTGGTGGTTGTTAACAAACAGTATCAAGTGCTTTCGTTAGCTCGAGATATACTATGCTCACCATGATCAGCTCTCACCAGACATCAATAGTTGTGAAATAGCAGACTTTTTTTTGCACAGAAACCATGTTGATAAGGAGGTGTAAGAAGATATTATGTTAATTTATTACAAATCGATCTTTTTAATGTGCTATTGGTGCAAGTTAAACTTATAGGCCGTTAAGGAATTATATTTATTTCTCCTTTTCAAAAATACGAGTTATACGAAATAATTTTTGGATTAACACCAGTCTTTCCTTATAAGAATATTTTAAAAACTTTGGCTTATAAGCTTATAAGTTAAAAATTATACAATAACGATAAATCTACACTATCCTGGATTAAAGAAAGGAGTCATAAAAATGAAAGAAATTATAAAGGTGAGCATGAATATTCCCTTTGACCTTAAATTGGTTGATTCGATGAAAAGAGTTTAGTTTAAGATTTAACTTTACAGTTGAGATGATTCAGCGATCCATTCGCATTTGCCATATCTAAACCAATTTACACAAATTTAGTAATCAACGGTTAAAACAAAAAAGAAAAAAAGCAAATTCCTTACATTGATTCCTTATCAAAAAATTTAAAAAGTCCATTCAGCGATTCCTTTATCCACAGTAAATATTTAGTTTTCAAATTAAATAGATTTTTTTCCATATAAGCTGAAAAAATTAATGAATAAATTTTCGAATGCAATATCTACGAAATATGCAGTAAATGAGCTTTTAAGAGCAGCTTCCCTTTTTCCCATGTCGGAGCGTTAAGTCATTAGCTATTTTTCATTTAATGAGCATAACGGTCTTTTCTCAATCCACAGCTCCTTTTATATAACCTTTTCATTAGGCATATTATTGTGAAAAATTATAGCAATTATATTTAAATTTTTAAAGAAAAATTCACTTTTACTACAAATTTGAGAATCTTTTTTGACATTGCGATTATAGAATATGACGATTAAAAAAATTATGGCAAAAATTTCTATTAGCAAAAAAATATTGACTGCTAACGATAAACAAAGAATGTAAAAAATTCCAACAAATGAGCATTACAACTGAAAATGATATTAGGGGAGAGGCGGCGTACAAAGTATATTTGGAGACCTTCAATTAATTTACTTGGTTTGCGATATAACAAGGGGAATAACAAGCATTATAATCGGAAAATGGCTGAACGAACACGAACTCTTTGAACGAACATTTTGATGAGAAAACTTGAAATTCTATATCTGAACGAGAGAAAGAAAAATAAAGTTTGGTAATATCTAGAGTACCATGGTTCTGATATAAAGGTCGAAATCAAGGTTTTCATCCAAGATTAACTCAAAGTCTGATATATTCGAGAATCCTCTAATTCTATTAGTTATGTTGCTTGCTATATTAATAAAGAGATCAGTGAAGATCTGATATTTTCGGATTGATATGTAATACTCTACATTTTTGAATGGAAAGGCTGGTTTGATGATTGCGCAACCAGTTGGAAATTCGCTATGAGAATAATAAATTTTGCAGTTATCAGCATAAAGATATGGTAAATATAAATAAAAAAAGTAAAGATGCATTAGTGCGTTAAAACTACCTTGAGGGGCACCTGATTAATCTGAAACGGATGTTAATAAGTACAGCGGTCTTTTAAATAAGCTGATATCGAGTGGTACAACCTGCTAGTAATGCCATAACGATTGGTAGTGACTAGCAACTTAATAATGTGTGGAAGAGTATCAAATTTGGCCAAGTCAATTGTTTTGCATTTGATGATTCTAGGAATAATCATCAGTCGTCATACGGAAGTTTTAAATCAGGCGCCAGCACACCATCGAATTTCTATTCATACATCAATTCAAACAAATTTTTGGTAATTCTTTTTATCTTCATTTTTAAATTTTTAATTTAATTTAACTTAATTAAAAAATTCTTCAATTTTTTTTAGATGAATAAAAGCTCAAATATTTAGAAAAATTTATGAAAAAAGTTCCTTCAAGTCATTTTGAATTGATATATTTATATTTAAAAAAAAGACCTTCCTTATCCCCGTGAGTGAGCAGAATGAGCTTGAGTGTTCTGCATAATATTTTAGCTGTTCCTAGCAGTGCACTGTTTTGTATAGAGACCTCTGACCAGAATCTGCTGGAGTTTTTTCAACAAAATTAATGAAACAAGTGACGATATTTCAAGGGATAATCCAATATTTTCTTAACGTGAATATTTGGTCAACCTGGTTCCGATCTGAATGCATCCTAGCCAAGCTGGATTCAGATCGGCGGTTGTGCTGACCAGATATTTACGATAAGAAAGATGCTGGAACATCGCTTCAAATACCAGTAGCTCACCATCACTTGCTTTATCGATTTTGCAGCTGCCTTCGATTCGCTTGATACAACACTGCTCTGGAAAGTGATGGAACGTGACGGTGTTTCAAAGACGATCATTCGACTTATAAAGGCATTTTATGAGCGTAGGTCGATATATATGGGGAATAGTTCCTTCGAAATAAAAAATGGTGTTCGTCAAGGTTGTGTCGTTTCCCTCACAATATTCAGTTACACGATAGAATGGATAATGAGCATCTACACTCAAGAGGTGTGCAAATCAGTCCAGACCCGTCACATATTTTGAATACGCTGATGTTGTAGTCCTTTTTGTTGACAGTTATAATGAAATGCTAATGTTAAACATTGTGTAAACAACTGCATCGAGAATTGGACTCAAAATCAATGTAAATAAAACGAAAGTGTTTTCGCCTTATATACAAGATGCTGGTAAAATACCTATTATTATCAATTCATTGCCGGTTGAGGAAGTGCCCGAGTTTAAATATCTTGGAGCAACTGTAATCACAAATGGCCATGCAAAGAATGAAATTATTGTCCGGATAACGACAACTAGAAATGTATTTTCCGGTTGATGCTGCTAAATCACCATAAAGACGAAAGATGAAAATCCTTCTCCATATAGTTGCATATCGCTCGATCTTGCTATATGGCTGCGAAACATAGCCAATAAGAGTGGAAGATATCAACCTTTGACCACTCAGATACATTTTATTGATCTGTCGAGCGCATAAAATCGCACATGATTATATCCATCTTCACTCAAATACCACCTGTATTAATAATGTCATCACAGAGCGTTGGTTAGGGCGCGTTCTTCGTCGTCCACGATAGGAGTTGACGCATATTTCGTTACTTACTAAACCGTGAGATGAATCGCACCTAGAACCATCCCAAGTCCAGCTTATTAATAGTCGCAAAAGGTAGAACTAAAATATCGGAGGCGTAAACCGATAATTCGAGAGTAACGAGGGAGAAATATACGATTTCTGCAGCTTCGAAGGGGTTGAGTAAATGCAACGGGTTTTGAGAAATACCAAGGTTCGAAGACATCCGTTCATCGCTTATGCTAATTAAATATATCCTCTTCATCGTTAGTGTTCTTAAAAAATGCTCTCTTCAAAATTCCGCACAGATATTTCCATCGACAAACTGGTAGTAAGCTGTTAAAAATAAAAAGAGTCCCAGAACGATTGTGATTTGAATTTTGCTTTCGAATCAGAATTTAATTGCGTTTTTTGGGTTTATTTTTAATTAGAGTGATTTGTAATCTGGGTTGAGTCTTCTTTCTGATGGGATGTTGAAAGAATGTAGTGGGGTGTGTTTAAAGACTTAAAGTTGAAGGGAATAAATGTACAGGGATTAAGCCAGTAAAAGGAATATAATTGAGGTTTTTTGAAAAATAGATCGACGCATATTGGATGGTTTGAACGAATTGTCCATCTGTCCCTGTGTCTCCACTTTTTTTCCAGGAATATTTGCACACAAACAAAAAGGGAAAATTTTATAATGATCTGATGAATTTTGAAAATTACAACCCGCTAGAATTGCTGTAATATTTTAAAATTTTCGTCCTTAAAAATTTTTTAAGAAATAATAATAATAATGAAACCAAATAATAATAAAAATGAAAATTATTTTTCCATAATTTTAGTCGATTCCTCGTTTTTATTCGGATATTTATTATTTTATTTTCCATTGGTATTTCCGTCGTTAATTGTGGCTGTTAGACAGTAATTACTTATTGCATAATATTTCGCTTTAATTTTAGCTTTTATTTGTGATTCAGGGCGGTAGAATATTACTTCGACTATATGGATTCCATTTGCTTCTTGACGGGAATAACTTTGCTTTAAAATAAAAGTAATGCTGGGAAAAGTGCTGTACTGCTGTAAGACTATAAGGCTTTGAACATTCTTACTAAAGGACATTGTCTATAGTTAATGGTTAATGGAACAAACCAAACTTTTTTCTTCTTAATTCTTTTATTATTAAGTTTTATTTCAATATTTGAAAGTTTTTTATTCTTGTTTTGATGGGGTTTTAGTAGAACGAGATTGTCAACAAATTAATTATTTATTATAAAATATTTAGTTCGATGAACTTTATTTTTTTTTTTAATCGATATCATCGAAATTATATTGAATCATATTATATAAATCGCCTTCGCTGGTTAGGGCACCTTCTCCGCCGTCCACGGGAGTTGACGCATATTTCGTTATTTGCTAAACTCTGTGATGGTTGGTATCAAAAAAGAGGAGGTCCAGTCAAGACCTGGATTGATATAGTCAGAAAAGATTTTGAACGTATAGGGGGACCAGCGATATATGGACTTAAACGATGGATAAAGGAATGGCTTCTATTACTACTAGCGATGGCTTCGGACCTGGCAGCTTGTAGACTTCTTATTCTTGCCAGCGGAGCCAGCCTAACCAGTAATGGTGAGAGCTGTTAGAAGAAGAAGATATTATATTAATAAAAAATAAATAAATTGTATATAAATAAATAAATTTAATAAATTAATGATTTTATTAATTTTTTAATGTTAATTCATCCTTTCAAATAGCCTTTTCGACTGCTTATCAATTTATTAAATTTTTTTCATATGTTGTCTTTTTTTTTTTTCATTATTTGCGTTTTCATAGTGAAAGTTAATATCTTTATTTTAAGGAGTATTTCAGAGTTATATTTTCTTCGCGATAAAATTGGTTTATCTTTTTTTATAATTTAAAAATTTAATTCTTATGTTTAGGGATTTCAATTGGGATTTCAATATGCCAGTTGCATATAATTTTAAGAAGATTACAGTCGTTCCAACAGCATTGGTAAGTCATTTGTCATAAATTTCATTCTTATTTCATTCAAAAATTATTGTAACATATAATTCTCAGATAAATGGTTCTAAGAAATGGTTTTTAAGCGGGTATCACATATTAAAGTCATGCTGACTTGGATGCTGCCAGGATTAGCAGGGTCCTTGTGAGAGGCTGAGGAACCAGGGTTATCTTGTGACAAATGGACTACTGGAACAGCACCAGTTGTGGGACAGTCTGGCGTTAAAAGGACTACTGAACCAACTATATGGAGGTTAGAAGATAATATAGAACTAATGGAATGCTACTATAATAGTAGACCTAATCAAAGGATTATATGAAACGTATGAAGGCTCTATAGATGGAAAAAACCTACGTCTACATTAACTGAAAAACAGTTAGTGGCTTAATGCTTCAACATAAGAACGAAGATTTGGAGATGGATTAGTTCTGCGCTGCTTCTTGGATCCAGAATGTTCAAGAAGAAGAGAAACGAAATAATATGCATATTACAAGTTGAGAAGCTGGAAATTGCCTTTGAATATCTTCGTTGCAAAGGAGAATCGTTGAACATAAAATAGAAAATCATAAATAAATGGTCATAATTAATCATTGAAACCGACTACCGAGGCTTTGTGATGCAACACTAAAAAGATATACAAATAGAGCCGTCGCAACTATTCCTATTGCCAGTATAATAGAATCTAATGAACTGATGAACGCCACAGCCACTATAATCCTCGAAATGGTGGTGTGCAAAATCAAGAAGAATAATGATGCAATTCGCCCATGGAAAAAAAGGTTAAAAAAGGAAAATAAGATTAGAGCATAACGAAAGTTGACCAGCTGAATTATTGAAGGTTGTGAAGAATAAAAGTATCCCGATGTTGGGAAAATGCAAGAGCTACATTAGAAGCCTTCGGCGTTGCTAAACAAAGGCTCACAGCAGTGGCCACTAAGCTATGGAGGTACATTAAAGAAGCAGAGGCGAAAAAGATAAATGCCCTGTTCTCGAAGGAACCATCCAAGGTGCTCTCAACTTTAGTGCAGCAATAATGGCAACAATAGAACCACAACAGCAAAAACTACATAACACTGGAAGAGAGAAACAGAAAATTCATAACACCATTGCAAAATGGCTGCAATCCGAGAACAAATCACAACAGCCTCCTAGAATAGGAATCAGCTACCATTAGAGTTGCTGAAATCCAACAGTGATTCAAAAATATATGAAAAATTTGACTACATCTATTCCGGAGAGGACCTGATTCACACCTACTGGCTAAGAAAACTACCAGCCTTTCATTAGTGCTTAACGACACAGATGAACCAGCTGACTTGTGGCAAGTTCAAATTCAGACTGGTTAACAGGAAAGGATGGTATTGATCATGAAAGATCTTCATAAAGAAGCAACACCGTCCAACTACTGACCAATAATCTACTTACCCACAATGTGGAAACTCCTGTCAGGTATCATAGCCATCAAGTTTTATGACAATATGAGCCAGTATGTGAGTATGTTCAACAAAGCATTGGGAACAACACCAGAACCTCCAAACATCAGCTGCTCATAGATAAGGCAGTCGCTCTAGATTCAAAATCCCGTCAGATCAATCTATGTACAACTTGGATTGACTATAAGAATGGCTCAATGCCCCACACATAAATCTGTGATTGTCCGATTCTATAAAAAGTCAACAGGACCCCAAAGATGTTCATTGGGAACTCAATGGGACTTTGGGAAACGACACTTGATATCAAGTGCGGCATATACCAAGGGAGTGCATTTTCTTCCCTATTGTTCTAAATGGATCCAAATTCAGGTGAAAAAGGCGGATATGGATACAAATTCAAGAGCTGGACTACCATCAGCCATCTTCTCTATATGAATGAAATCAGTTATATGCAAAAGTTATAGGTAAAAAATTAATGAGATATTGACTCATTCACCCATCTAATTCGAATCTACATCGAGGATATTGTGATTCATTCGGGATAGAAAAATTTAGCCGGATGCTAGTAAAGGGAGGAAAAGTAATAATGGCTAATGGCGTAGACCTGCCATCTGGACATATGGCGGGTACGGGTACATATACAAGCTAGCTAAAGCATCTTGATATGCTGCAGTTACATGGTAACGAGGAATGGAATATCTAATTATCACCTAAGGGCAGGACAAATCTTGAAAAACCACTTCAAAATCCATGCTGAAATCCAAATGTACCCCCTACCAATCATCAGGCAGTTGTCATTGTAAGATGGATAAAAGAAGACATGGAGACTGCTGATATAAAGACCGAGAAACTTCTTACAACGCTCGGAAATTTCCACCCCAAGTTCAACAGAGGCTATGCACCAACCTAAAATAAAGCTGATGGGGCTTGGTGAGTGTGAAAGCCACTGTCTTGGGCGAAACTCAAAGTATTTAGAAATATATCAGCAAGATGACATCAAAGAATATCTGAACTATGTACAGGCATTGGAAAATGATGAAGTAGAGGAAATACTATGGCAAAGCAAAGCTTCATGGATTGCACAATCGACATTAACCGTTAAACAATAGCAAATGACAGAATGGAATCCTACCAGTGATTGGAGAAGATCGAACTAAAATACATGATGTAAATGAAATACATAAAAACACTTAACACTTAGGCATGAAGCATTAGATCTAATGAAGCACCACTTTAGATAAGATTCTAAATGCAAATTGTGCAAAAATATCCCAGAAACAATCCAACACTTAGTGGTAGGATATAAAATACAAGCAGGAATAACACATGTTGAAATGCATAACCAAGTAGCTGGACTTATTTACCAGAATATCTGCACGGCATATGATTTGAACCCTCCTAAGACTAAATAGGAGATTCCTCATTCAAACAGTCAAAAGATATTGGACAATCAACCAGATATCGCGGATAACAGATAAGAATCAGAAATCATTACTGGTGCTGGATATAGCAATACCAAAAGGCAAATACATCAGGAAGAAGGAATATGGAATATGAGAAATCGGAGAAATACCAAGGGCTGTAAGAAGAACTAGAAAAATGTGGAAAGTCAAAGTAAAGTCAAAATAATTCCAGCGATAATTGGAGCATTTGGCATTATAACCTCTAAACTAGGAAAATGGCTTCAGCAGATTCCAGGAGCAACTCAGAGATCTTTATCCAAAAGAGCGCATTACTAGGAATAGCTAAGAAACTGCGTAGAGCCCTCAGTTTTCCAGATCTCTGGTAGACTCGGGATTAAGAATGATCATAATCACCCACAGGAGGTGTAAAAAAAGTTTTTTTTTTGCACTTATATTTTTTGTTTTTTGTATTTATTTATATACATATATATCTTATTTATTTATATTTATTTATCTTATTTGTATACAGTATATACATTTTATATATACAGTATATTTTTTATTTTCAATTTTTTTTCTTTTTTCTTTCTTATTTTCATCTTTTGACAGGAGTAAACCTGTCATAATCAAATCCGAGTGGCTGTGATGAAAGGTTGAGGTCTTTTTGACGCAGCGTGAATGTCCTCCATTCGGTAGAACATGCGATAAGTGTACAGTTCGCGCTCATTCAAATGACCTCGAGGCATGAGAATGTAACGTACTTGCGAGTCAGAATAATTACTCGAAATCAATCAAAAGGAAACGGATCTCTACATGAGCGGCGTGTTAGCCGTAGCAACGTGAAACGTCATTATGGACATTGGAAGCTAAACATTCACTGTCCACACTCTTTCCAAATATCGTGTGGATGTCATCGAGGTCTTTCTTCCTCATTTCGAGTCTCGAGCAATCATTAAACTTAGCTCGGAGCAGAGATACTGGCTGTATCATACTTGCTTCGGATAACTCGAGGCGAAATGGTGTAGAGATTGTCATATCTGGCAGGGCTTATTCCACTTTCCGTATGCTTATGCTTGATTCAAAAGAAAATTCTGTAATATTTCATTTATCAGTGTATATGCTCCAACTTTATGCATAGATGATCGCAATTCTGTGCAGAATTTCAACAGCATCTCTACTCGATGATTAGCAAATATGGCATCAGGATCTGGTGTGTGCCAATGAAGAACGCTTTGCTGAATGGCATAAAGTTTTTTTATTAATATATGCTTCCGGTATAGAAGACAGACATCTGGTCATGTAGAACTCTTCGGATAACCAACCGGATTGATTCTTAGTCGTAGTTTGGATAATTCCGTGCTAGTCGTTCCTACGGGGCGCTGAAACTGGTAATGTAAATAAAACCATGTTCTAGTTCGAATCGCGTTTCGCATAAAATTGACAACTCACAAGAAACAATGCCTCCAAAAATCTTTCAACGATCTTAAACCAAAAGAAGCTTCTGGAGATTCGGGACTAAGAGCATTTCAAACCAAATTTTTGAAGCACCTCAATGAAGTGAATATCACTAAGACAGCTAATAAATACTGGTCTCAACTAGCTCCCTCGGAAATCAACCACTTCAGTAATGTGGTATGCAAGTAGAAAATGCGCTAATTGGGTATCAGAAGCAACTATCTGAAAACGCTGTCAATGTCAGAAAATTCTGGCCTGTCTATAGTGACAGCAGCACGGTGAAAAATCGCTGTTGGAGCGATATGGCCTTGAGAATGAAGGCGACGACTCTATAAGAGGGTAATATCAAATTATTTTTCCTTTATAAAGCATAAGATGGAGAACGGTCAGTGAAATGATAGTATTGGTTTGCCAGTTAAAGCGCTATAAAGAATAACCTCATGAGATAGAACAGATTTTTCCAGGCTGAATCTGACCATGATGCGTTTTCTATGGTCCCGGACATAGCTGATTTTATCAAACCATATCTTTGCAGCTACAAACGACAAGCAGAATAAAAAATAACTATCATCCTCTATCATCTGTCCTCTATCTAACCTCTATTATCCAGAAGTTTAAGGCCAATAAAACTTTGGGACTAGATTCGTATCCAGGCTCTTCAAATATTGTTCATGGTCCTTCAGCTTACAATTCTCTGGAAAGGTGACTGGACATATTGTGGCATTTATTGAGGGATCGGTCTCCAAAAAAATTTTCGTTTCCTTCCTGTTGAATAGGCTTATGGCATATGAGGAGAAGGATACGCACTAAACAAGCCGGATTCAGATCGTGGCGATTGTGTTGACCAGATATTCACGTTAAGGAAGGTGTTGGAACATCGCTTCAAATATTTGTAACCCATCATCACATCGACCTTGCAGCTTTCTTCGATTGAATTGATAGAGCGGACTTTGGAAATGGAACGCTATGGCGTTCCAAAGAAAATCATTCGATATATTTTAGGAACGTAGGTCAGTATAGATGATGAATAGCTCCTTCGAAATAAAAATTGGTGTCCATCAAGGTTGTGTCCTTTCTCTTACAATATTCAACTATTCGATAGACGGAACTATGGATACTATGGTTTGTCGATACTCAAAAATTGTGCAGATCTCTCCAGAGCATACTGTCACGAATCTTGAATACGCTGTAATGTAATCCTTTTTGCTGATAGTTACGATGAAATGCAAATAATGCTAATCAATGTGATAACAATTGCAACGAGAATCGGACTCAAGATCAATGTAAATAAAACGAAAGTCTTTTTGTCTTATATAAAAAATGTATAAGAGATTAGTGATAAATTATTTTCAACAATTCATCCTCGATTGAAGTGCCAGACTTTAAATACCTTGGATCCACTCTAATCCCAAATAGGCAAGTAAAATTTGAAAATTGTCTCGAAATGATCATCAAAACGAAAATCTGCGTCTACATAGTAATTCATTCTTGCTACATAGCTGTGGCAAATAGAGTGGAGTATATGAAGAAGTTATGTTTCTTTGATCATTCATATCTAAGATGCATTTTACTGGTGTGCCGGATAAAATCTCACATGATTGCTTCTACCTTTGCTCAAATACCACTTTCAATAACAGTGCCATTAGAGCGTCACCTTTGTTGTTTAGGGCATGTTCCTCACCACAGTAATCTTTATATTTCTTTATGTAATCACCTTAACTATCTGCATCACATATCACATATTTTATTACTTGCTAAAACCTGTGGTGGATGGCATCAAAAGCGAGATGGACCAATTAAGATCTGGACTGAAATAGTAAGGAAAAATTTTGAACTTATAGGTGGGCCAGTGATATATGGACTTAGACGATGAAAAAAAGAATGGCTTCTGTTCTGTCGATGATTGTATCGGATTGAATTGCAAGCGACTTGTTCTTGTAGTCGGTAAGCCAGGCTAACCAGTAATGGTGAGAGTTGATAGGAGGTGTAGAACATTTAATTCTCCATTAATTCTTTAAAAGAATTATTTTAGAGGGAATATATCTTTTTATTTATTATTTTTGACACTTGATTATTTCAGGAGTTGAAAGATGTTGTGTTATCAAAGACGCAACGTAAAACTCCGACTGTTGTTCATCGGCATTTTGCTATTAGCCGAATAAGATCTTTTTATTCAAGAAAAATCAAATTTCTTCAACAGACTCTACATGATAAGCTTTCTCAGATCATTGATGAGTTTCCTAAAATGGAAGTTCGTAAAATCTTTCATTCTATTTCAAATATATTATTTATTATTTTCAGTCATTCAATCATTTTTTCTTTTATGGTTTGTTAGATTTTATAATTTTTCAGGAAATGCATCCTTTCTATTCAGATTTAATGAATATTTTGTATGATAAAGATCATTATAAAATAGCTCTTGGTCAAATAAATATATCTCGACATCTGATTGATGGGTGTATATTTGATTTTGTTAACCAGTTCCATTTCTTTTTTTTCAATAATTTTTATTGTAGTAGAGCTCAAAAATATTAGTGAAATTTTTTCTCTGTCGATTTTGTCCTTATTATTAATTTCTAATTATTAAGGATCGCACGAGAATATGTCCGTTTGATGAAGTATGGCGATTCATTATATCGATGTAAAATGTTGAAACGAGCAGCTTTGGGAAGGATGGTGAAATTACTTAAACGTCAGAAATCAAGTTTTGAATATCTGGAACAAGTTCGCCAACATCTTTCACGCCTACCAAGCATTGACCCAAACACAAGGCATTATTTGAATTATATTTATTGAAATATCTATTTTTTAATGAAAAATATATTTTATGTTTTTTTAATGTATTGTCGATAGAACTTCAAATATTTTTTTTAGCATACTGTTTTTTTTTTTGCAGAACTTTGATTTTATGTGGTTTTCCAAATGTGGGAAAATCTTCTTTAATGAATAAATTGACAAGGGCTGATGTCGAAGTTCAACCTTATGCTTTTACTACCAAAGCTTTATATGTTGGACATTTTGATTATAAATTTCTTCGATGGCAAGTAGGTTGCGAATCATTTTTTATTTTTTATGAGTCGTTATTTTGAACTTTGTTTTATTTGTATCAGATTAATTCAAGAGTCGTAAGCAAAGTTTTTTTTTTTCGAATTGTTGTTTTTCATAAGAAATAACTTAGGTAATTGATACCCCTGGTATATTAGATCAACCTTTAGCGGAAAGGAATATTATTGAAATGCAGGCTGTAACTGCTTTGGCACATTTGCGTGCTGCGGTGTTGTTTATAATGGATATCAGTGAAACTTGTGATTATTTAATCAAAGAACAGGTGCTGTTTTTTATTTTCTCTATTTATTCATTTATAATTCTATATTTATTCATTTATAATTTTTAAGAATTTTAGATATGTTTATTCGAAAGCATTCGTCCTCTTTTCGCAAACAAAGCTGTATTTGTGGGTCTCAATAAGGTTGATATTTTGAGTCGGAGTGAATTGTCATCTGATAAAATTGATTTAATTCGTAAACTCGAACAGGACTCGATTCAAATATTTGAATTAAGTACGGTAACACAACAGGGGATTGTTGAGCTGCGTAATAAGGTTTTTACTTTTTATTTGTGGTTTTACCTTTAATGTTTTTTTATTTCAATAATTATCGTAGTTGGCATTTTTTTTGTTACCTATAGTTGTTAGATTTTCAGGCATGTGATACTCTTCTTGCTCAACGTGTAGAAAATAAACTTCGTTCTAAAAAATTGGACAGTGAAGGAGGAGTATTAAGTCGAATTTTTGTTGCATATCCAACTCCAAGAGACGATAAGGTTATTTCCACTTCTGTTATGTTTTTGCATCAAGGTTGGAGAGATTGAATTTTTTTGAAAAATTACAAAAATTGTTACTCATTTTGTCTTCTATTTCTTTTTTAATATTGCTCATTTTTATTTCCGTTTCTTTCTTGATAATATTAATTTACTAAAGGTTAGAGTTCCCTTCATCCCAGAAACTGTATTTAAAAAGAGACAGTCAGTAAGTGAAGGAAGAAAATTTGAAAGAAGTGCTGAAATGAGGAAATTAGAACGCGAAATCGAATTGGAAATGGAAGATGAATATACTCTCGATTTGAAAAGTATTTTCAACTTTTAATTTTTCGTACAGTTTTAGAATTAAATGTTTAACATTGACAATGGAATTTGCAGAACACTATTTATTAAAGAATGAGAACGAGAAATATGATATAATACCAGAGATATGGGAAGGACATAATATCGCTGATTTTGTCTGCGCAGATATAAAGGAAAAATTGGAGAAAATTAGAGAAGAAGAAGAAGTACGAATAAAATCAGGGTTGGCGATAATATTTATTTTGATAGACAGATTTGTTATTAATGGTTTCGTTAATCATCCATTTTCAAGATATTACGATCTGGACTTGGAAGATGATGATGATGAAACCAGACAACTATTGGAAAATGCAAAGAGGATAAGAGAGAAGGAAGATTTATTGAAAATGGTAGTTGTTATGAATTTGACATAAATTTTATAATTCGGGTGTAATTCTCAGTGGCTTAGTAGCGAGAAGATTGCCACCGAGAGCGGGGAATGGCTCAGGTTCGAAATCCAGCCAGTACACCACATTTCGTCAGACACCAGTGTCACCAGACGGAATAAGCAAAAGGAGCTAAAATTACTGTTGTCATTGTCGCTCAACTTGGAGCGCCTATACTGTGATCCTACATTCGACAGAAGTAAACTTATCTTTCAAAAATCGGGACGATTCTGGCTATTCACCTAATTTCTGTCGCCAAATGATTCTCTAAAATTTGCCTGGTCCAATAAGTCAGTAGAGCAAATTTAATCAGCAGTAGTAAGGCTTTTAGAAAAAAATTTGTTAATTTGAAAAATGATAATTTGATATCTTTGGATTCTTTGTTGAAGTTATTTTCAGGAATCGCAAGGTAAGAAAAAAATAGAAAAACCACGACTAAGTCGAAGAATTGCTCGAAAGCGTGAAAGAACCACTTCGAGATTAGAAAAAGAATTTCAAGATTTGGGTGTTGAAGTTGAAGTTAAGAGAATGAAATTGTTTAATGAAGAACAGGGGCGAAGAGGGTCTGTGAAAAAAGTGCATGTTGGACAAAGTCCAGTTCTATCTGCTTCACGACCACCAAGTCGTGATGTACGAGGAATCCCTGATCCAGTGGTTTGTTTTAATTATGTTCATTTTTCTTAAATTTTAATTTCAAAATGCAACATGTGCCACTGCGTATTACATTTTTCATTTGTTTCATATAGTAATTTCATCCATTACAGATGCGTGAAAAGACCAAACGAATTGCCCGCAAAGCACAGAAACCAAGCCAACGCGAAGCTAGGAAAGGTGAAGGTGATAGAAAAATTTTTGTCAAAAAACCAAAACATTTATTTGCTGGCAAACGTGGGATTGGAAAAACAGATCGTCGTTAAAAATCGAATTTAATTAAAATTTTTGATATCGATTGTATTGTTTTTTTTTGGTCCACTTTTTCCTCTGATTTTTCATCAGGCTCTTATGTTGTTGAATGTCGCATTCATACAAATTTTAAAAGATGGGAAGTGGGGCGGAATCTGATTCGGATTTGATTTTTTGAGATCTTCATTTCATTTTATTATAATAAATAATTATTCAATAAATCTTTCTTTTTGTGAGATTTTCTTGATTTGATCAACAGTTGCTACTTTCAAGCACAAATGCATTTTGGAGAGGAAGAAAATTGGGTGATTTAGAATAGAGCTTGGTAAATGAGCTCGAGAGTTGAAATATGGGAAGTAAAATCATTTAAAACCGTTTATAACCAGGGGAAATTGCATATGAAATGGTGTTATCTGTTCTAGATTTCCCAATTGGTGGAACCAAATGATGAACATGAGCAATGTTGGAGGTGTTTCGCGACATATAAAACAATCTAAGGATATAGCTGTAAGTGTTATTTCACATGTTAGAATTTCTTTTTTGCATTTTGCATTGATCGGTATTGTGTTGCATTGAGGTTGAAATAAAAATTCAAGGCAAGATAAAATGAATGTGTGTGGGGGCAGATGGAAAGCAGTATGGATGAGTGGTGTGTGCTTTGGCTGGGGTCAAATATTATTGTCTTAGTTTCTACGGGATGATGGTTGACTTAATTTATCTCCAAATGATTCACCATAATAGTCAGTGGAACTAACCAAACTAGCAGTCATGCCATTAAGAGAAGATAAAGAAAATTTGGATGCTACTGGAAATTCTCTGGTTCATCTATTTTAAAGTTTATTTCTGTATGGTTTAAGTATATTTAAAATCGTTGAGTGGATGAATCGGTGAGTCGGTTAGTGTTAAGAAAACCAATGAGAATTGAGTCTTAGGTTCGAACGAGCCGATGCATTGATTTTCGTCGAGTGGCATATCTGACTGAGAAAACAAGAGATTGGCTGGATGAGTTATTGCTCAATTAGGAGCTGATACAATTCTACTCTCACCGCGGGAGCAAACCTATATTCGAAATTTCGAAGTTAATTACGAAAAGTTAATTAAGAAATTACGAAAATTCTAGTGATGTTGGCAACTCGCTTGTACTTCTATCGCCAAGGGATTCTCTGGCATATTTTTCTGGTGCGACGAGCCAGCGAAAAGAGTCTTACCAGTGAATGCCTGTTAAAAATAATAAAGAAAATTGCTGAGAAAACTGAGTATTATAATGCTTTAAAAATTTAATTAGGTTATCCTTTCGAATGAATTCATTGCAGAATAAAAGAAGGCCTTGGAGAAATAAAGTACGGAGAATGGCAGCCAAAAATACAGCAAAGATATTTAAAGAATTGGATAGTTGAATTCTTTTTGTTTAATTTTAATTAATTAATTTAATGTTTGTATTTATATGTTATTTTAGTACTTCAAACTTTTTTTAATTCATTGAAGAATAGATAAATACCATTTCTAATTCGTTTATTTATAAATACCATTTCTAATTCGTTTATTCAAGTGATATTTGGATGGGTCAACATTTTATAACGTTTATTTTGCGACATTTTATCAAATTTTATTTTTAGCGACCAACGAAGATGTATTTCTGAAAAATGCGCGAAAAAACGAACTGAAGAAAAACGGGACGAAAAAAGATAGGAAAAATGATATTAATGATTTGCTCTCAAGACTTGAATCTGCTCGTTTTCGTTTAATCAATGAAAAACTTTATACATCGACTAGCGAACAAGCAAAAATTTTATTTCAAAATGATCCTCATGCCTTTGAAATTTATCACAGAGGATACAATAATCAAGTAGGGATAATAATACGACTTAATAAAAATAATAATACGACTTTAATTAATAAAAATAATACGACTTTAGTATATTGAAACAATTTTACTATATATAATAAAATTTTAGCAATAATTTGTGGATTTCATCTATGCTTTAAATTTTTTATTTTGCATGCCATAATTTTTGTGTTTTTTCATTCATTTGTATTTGTCTTGTATTTGTATTTTTAGTTGAAAATTATCTTTAACTAATATATATTTTATTAATTTCAGATGAAAAAGTGGCCTTACCAACCTATTAACGATATAATTCATTCTTTGAAAGCAGAAAATGATAAAAATATTGTTATAGTGGATATGGGCTGTGGTGATGCAAAAATTGCTGCAGCTTTAAAGGATCATGCTACAGTTTATTCATTTGATCTGGTTGCTGCTAATGATAGAGTAACTGAATGTGATATGGCGAAGGTATATGGTAGAATAGTTTAATTTTATTTTTTTCTTTTACTTAATCATTTATCTTTCAATGGTTTTTTTTCTGTTTAACTGGATCGATTCGATGAAAAATTCGCTATTCGTTTTTAGGTTCCTTTAGAAAGTGAATCCAGTGATGTTGTTGTATTTTGCCTTTCGTTGATGGGAAGAAATCTTATCGATTTTATTCTGGAAGCAAATCGAATTCTCAAAATTGGGTAGACTTAATATTTTATTATTAAAATTTTAGTTCTAAAATTAACAATGATATTGTTTGTCAATATTTTATTTTATGTTCTAAGCCTTTATTTTAATGTTTTTGTTGCATTGTGATAGATGAATTTATTCGGAAGACAACGCTGAAATGTATATATAATAACTGATAAAATTCAGCTTCTTTTTCTTAATTTGTTCCTTTTTACTTTACTGTTTAATATTCTGTTGCATTTCTTCATTATTGGATTTTTTTTAGTGGTTGTTTGAAAATTACCGAAATCACTAGTCGTTTTATAAATATTAAAAGCTTTATATTTGCTTTACGAAATTTGGGTTTCCATCTTATTTCAAAGGTTAGTATATCAGTCTTACTTGTTTCTTTTCGACAGCATTCATTTTCATTTATTGTGGTGTGTGAAAAAGATTTTGTTTTTTCTTTCTTTTATATATTTACATATATATTTCATAAATTAAATTTATAAATTAAAGACGTAAGTATTAATCAATATTTTTAGAAAACTAGAAGTGATGGATATTTTTTGGTGTTTAATTTTGTAAAAATGAAATCGAAAGTGAAGAAACGAGTTAATGGATTAAAGTTGAAACCATGTTTTTATAAGAAGAGATGATCGATAATGAACAGTTGAAAATTTGTGCTTGTATAAGTATAGGGTTAAATATTTTAATTTGAAATAACCAGTGTATTTGTTCACATGCAATGCTTTAGGATTTATGCAAGAAAGCGTTAATATTAGATGAACAGGAATGTTCGAGGATTTTTCCAACTTTTTTCTTTTTTTTTGTTACTTTCTTATCATTTTGGAATGAATTATAGCGAATTAAAGAATTAAAGAATAATTATTAATAAAAGTTGAATATTTCGAAGTTTATCATTTCAAGATAAAATTTCAAGGTGTAATTCTCATTTGGTGATATTTTTAAGTTTTGTGTTCTAATTGTGATTTTCTATTTTAATATTGATGAAGTTACAGCGCAAAAATTTATCATTTTCTGTTTTTCTATTGTGTAACATATTCTTGTCATTTTCTTTAATAATAATTTTTATACAAATGAGACCATCTCATTAAAAGGATCTTTTGCTCTAGATTCAAATGGTTGAGATTTACATTATTTCTAGAAGCCTCTTTTATAGTTATGCAACTCTAGATATCCATGATTTGTTGTAGTTTATAGGATGTCACTGGTTGAACTCGGTTGGCGACAATTCACCTTTTTTGAAAAAAATATTGTTCGAGATCCGAAGAATCCGGATGAAAAATTTTCTGGACTCAAGGTCTCTTCATTTTCCTTTTGTATACTTAAAATTTTCGATTTATTTGGGTTTTATTCTGATCACATTGCAGTGAATCGAGATGCAGGCATGGATTTATATATATTTATTTATGAATATTTGTTTTCAAAATAACCATAAAAAACAAAAATTTTAAGGGGGTTTTTGAAATTCAAAAGATTTTGAAGTTTTTATAGAATTTGAAAGCAAGTTGTTGTGTACAAGGCAATGACTTCGCAGTGTTTGGTGAAAATAGTGGTGCTGTATTGAAATTAACGTCAAAGTTGGAAGAATGTTTCTGGATGGCTCATAAAAGATCGCTTAGTGATATCGCCCTAGCTGGAAATATTTTTGCTACAGTTGGCGTAAGATTTTGTTAGAAAAGATTTTATTATTTTTGGGCTGCGTGAGGCGCTATTGGATTGCAATTCGATTCTCTCCATCTCGCACTTTTGGCATTACTATAGAAGGCAGTGAATTCCATGCAGTGAACAAAACATAGCAATGGTGTTGAAAATAAGGAAAATTTTGTTAAAATATGCTATATTGCTATATTCATTGCGATTCAGTTAAAAGATTTATGGTATTTAACATGATATATTATTTTAGATCAAAAAACAACCTAAAAACCATAGATTAGACATCGCTACATTGAAGCCATGAATCTCTAGTCTTTAAACTTATGCTTAAGATCTTTTATTATAAATACTTTCAAAAATTTATGGGTCTTTTTTGGGTTCTTTCATCGAATGGCTTTCTTTCTTTTTTTTCCTTTAAAGATGAAATTTCCCACTTATATCCAAATATTTAAACAAAAATATTTACAAAAAATTGTATTTGAATTTGTTATTCCTGATATATAGTTTTAAAAAACAAGCAATTGTTAAATTTTTTTCCTCACAGTGTTTAACTAGAATATGTAATAAATTAAAATGAATAAAAATCCACGATTTCATTTAAAGCTTTTGTTTGTTTTTTATATTTTTTATATTTATTTATGTTTATTTTTTTCACAATTCAATTTCATGTTTAACTAATTTTAGGAAGATGAGGAGGGTATAAATTCCTTAGTTAAATTGTGGAATCTTGAACGAATTGAAAAGGAAATCCCATTTTGCGTTCGCGTTATCAGAATTTGCTCTCTGCTGGGTTTTGGTAGATGCCCACGAGCTTGTTCAATTGCCTTACACTCTTCACTTCAACACATTGCAGTCGGTTTTATCGATTCATCTTTAATTTATTGCAACGGAAATGTTCTTAAGGAAAGGTGAATTTTTGCATTTTTTTGATTTCATAAACCGCAATATTCGACAAAAATTCATAAAATTTAGGTCGGGGAAGTGGTTGAATGTTGTGAATGAAGTGAGCAGTGGAGTGAAAAATGAAATAACTGGAATTGCTCTTGCTTGGTTGCCTATTCATAATTCTTGTATTTTATACTGCATGACTGTGACTAACGTAAAATCCTATGTCATCAATAAGACAGTTATAAATGAGGTAAATACATTTTGAAACACTCATTCCCGATTATTCGTTATTATCAGTTTTATTTATTTAACTTTAGATTAAAAAATTTTATTTTTATTATTGTGTCGTTCTCTTATAAAATACTTAAAATATGAAAATAATATGAAGTTATCAATATGCAAAAATTTTAGATAAATCATGATGCAAAAGGATGTCAACGTAATTGTTGGAGTTTTAATGAAATGCAGAACAGTTTAACCATTGGAAGCCCTGATGTATTTCGTTTGTTTTTTTTTAGAAAAATTTAAAATTAATGCATTTTTTCGCAAGAACCTTCGATTTTTCGTTTAGATGGTTTATTTTTACAATGCTGAAGATAGTGTTGGCGAAAGTTCAATTGGTGGAAAAGGAAAATGTTATGCATTAGGCCGTTGTAATGATAAAATACAATTAATTTCCTACGACAGTTATGTGATATTACTCACCAAACAACCAAACGCCACTCCGTATGCATTTCACTTGATTCGTGAAGGCCAACAAATATTTATGTTGGCTTAACATAAAATTATTAGATTTGGCTAATTAAAAATGTTCTAGATCAGCTGATGATTTATTTACGTGGGCTATATCAATTTACGATATCGACTGTCAATGTGTTGCTTTCTCGTGCGCTGTTCCTCCAACTTCTTGGGTGTTTCGGCTTGACAGTGTGATTACAATTTTAGGGCAAGATGGTACATTAGCGTTTTTGACGGAGAAACCTCTTGGTGTTAAGCTTGATATTCTTTTTAAAAAGAATTATTTCGATTTAGCTGTTGGGTACGAGTTTACGTTGGTTAACGTTTGTTTTGCTATATTCCATTGCGATATCTTATTTCTTTTACTTTTTTTTATAGATTAGCCAAGAGAAGTGCATTTCATTATGAATATTTACCCGATATTCATAGACGATATGGCGATTATTTATATAAGTTTGTTTATTTATACCCATTAAAACAAAAATTCATTGGAAGTTTTTCTTCATGAATGGATTTATCACATTCTTAGCTGATTCATTTCAAAATTTTCGAGACTTTAGGAGTGGTGATTTCGAGAATTCGATTAAACAATATGGTGAAACAATTGGTTCACTGGAGCCATCTTATGTAATTAAGAAGGTGAATTTTTTATCGAAAAGAATTTTTTTTCATTTGAGAATACCGTAGTATCGGAATTTTTTGTACCATTATTATTAAATATTTATTTTATTTTACCTTTTCATACTTTTCGAATAATATCACAAAATTATATTAAGTTATAAGTCGTATGTGCTAGGATATTTGATTTGAAAATTTTGATATTGTCAGGTTGGTTTTCCAATTTTATCGAATAAATTTCTGAATTTTGAAGCTTTTTGTAGTTTGTTTTGAATTTTATTCACATGAATTCTTATTGTTATTCTATTTTTCGTAGTTCTTCAATATGAAATTCAGTTTTTGGATGGATCGTTAATAAAGGAACTTAGCCTTTATCTAGAAGTCCTTCATGCAAAAGGAAAAGCTAGTTCACATCATTCAACAATTCTTATCAACTGCTATATAAGGATGAGCAATAAGGAGAAAATTGAAAAATTTATTGATCAAAATTTCAGCTGTGATGTAGATGTTGTTGTGCATGTTGGTTTTATACTTACACATTTTTTTTTGATTTTGTAGGATTTTCAAATAATTAAACCAGTGAAAATTTTCTTTTTATTTTCTTTATTTCAATTTTTAAAAATTGGTTTAGATTTTACGTTCAGCAGGCTTTATTGATGCTGCTTGTCGTATCTGTGAAAAGAACGATATGTTAGATAAGCTTTTGAATATTTATATCGAAGAAAAGAAAGATTATATTTCCGTTTTGAAATATGTCGAGGATTTGGATGATTCACTGGCATGATTTTGTTTTTCTTTTAAAGTTTTTTTGTAAACAAAAGGCATGAGAAATGCACTAAATTCTTTTTAAGAGGAAAAAAGTGAAATTTATTTCAATGAAAAATTGAAATCGTTGATTTGATTTCATTGTTTTTTTTCAAAAATAGAAACAGCCATTTTTTTTCGATTAAAACTTTTAAATTCAAGATAATGGAATATTTGGAAAAATATGGAAAATTATTAGCGGAGAAGTGCCCAGATGAAACACTGAAATTTATTTCGAAAATAGCCACCACAAACGGTATGGATTTCTTGTTTTATCAAAGAAATTTTGTTTATAATCATTTAATTCGAAGATTGAATCTGAATTTATTTTGAGATTATTTTTTAAATTTCGTATTGAATTTATTCTTTTTTTCTGAATAAAACAGTTTTATTTTGATTTTTCTAAAATATAATCCAGCAAGTGATTTATTTTAGTCTATTTCGATGCAAACCGTCTTATCAAAATGTTCATTGGAAATGTTGAATATTGTTCACAGTTTGTCGAAATAGCCTTGAAGGTCAAATTCCTTTCAGTTATGATCGCTGTTTTTCATTATTTGATTTTATGTTTTTAATTAATACTATAAAAAATATAAAAAAAGCGATTTAGATAAAAATTTGTAATTTTAAGATAGACAAGAATAATTCGAAATTAAGGAATATACTACTAGAATTGCGCCTTCGACAAAAATTACATAATGAAAATGTAAGTTCCATCTTTTCCATTTTTTTACATGAAACCTTTCTTCCTTTCTTAATTTTGTTATACTGAATAGATTATTTTTATCACATACTTTTTTTTTTATTTTCATGGTCAATTTTCTTATGGAACGATGAACGATGAAGAATTAGTTTCGTTAATAGGTGAACAGAAATTAGATGAGGCTCTGCAAATATGTCAGATGTTTGATTTCAAACCTGGCATAGTGGATATTTATACGAAGCAAAAGAGGTTTGTTTTTTCAGTGAAAATATCTAAAACATCTAAGTTCCAATTTAAAATTTTGCCCATAATAATCTATTTCCAAATATTGATCAATTCTTAATATTTCATTTTGTCAATATTTAATAATTTTAATATTTGTATTGGAGAATTTTTACTCTATTTTTAGAAATGAAACACCTGGTTTAAGAAAACCTATAGATTTTTAAAAATGTATGATTTGAAATAAATGAAGTTAAAATAATAGTTGCATATTTGCAGTTGTTATTTTTTGGTAGATTTTATTAGCCCATTTTTAGATTTGATGAATTAATTGAATTCTACTTAGAGCGAGGAAATATCAAAGAAATTATTGAATTGTGCGAAACTAAAAGGTATTTTTTTAAATACTTCAAAATTAAGTTGTAGAGATAATTATAATTATCAAAGAATATTTTGCAAATTTGAAGTTAAAACCAATTTTCTTTCATCTCAAGTAATCCAACTTTATGGATTAATGCGCTCTCCTATGTATCGCGTGAAGCGAATATTAATGCAGAAACGATTCAACTTTTACTGGAGAAGTGATGTTTTAATTTAATATTTGCAGTTACATTTTTATATTTGATTTCATTCAAGCACAGAGGTATTGTGCAGTTCCAACTCAAAGAAAACCTATTTTTTTGGTTTTAATTGAAGACTTAAATTTTTTTTGAATAGTGAAGATGCAGCAAGCAGAGGTTGTTTTTAGTTCATTATTTTTACATCAAATTTTCTTTTAGCTCAAAATTTACTAAGAATTTTTATTTTGTTTTGAAATTATCCATTTTTAGAATTGAACTGACGAAATCAATTCATCCATTGGTGGTTCTTGAAATTTTATCAAAAAGTGAAAATATTTGTGTTGGACATGTCCAGAACTACATCATCAAGTGGCTCAAAGAACAAAATGATCTGGTAGTTGTTTTTAATTCTTAGCAATAAATTATTTAATTTAGCAAATTTAGTAAGCAGGCCTAGATTTCACATTTTAGCTTGTGAAGTATTTTATGGGTTAGATAGTATACATATCCTGGAGTAAAACGATCCTAAGACTGATAAATAAAAGGTGTAATAGTAAGCCAAGGGGTAATTGCTCGAAACCTATTAAGGCGAATGGCTTTCTCCACGAGCGGCGAAGTATTAGCTGTGCCAGCGTGGAACGTCAAGTGCGCTTATGGACGTTGCAAGCCTAGCGATCACTATCACACCTTTTCTAAATATCGTGTGCATATCGCCTACTTGTCTGAGGCCCGTCTTCTTCGCTTTACTTCTTTAGTAATTACTAATCTCCGGAACAGATACTGGCACTGTGGTGCTTCGAATAGCTCAGGGAGAAATGGCGTAGCAATTGTCATATCTAAAAAGGCCCATTCCATATGGTCTAGGCCTGTTTTAAGGGTAAGTTCTGCAATCTCTGTTATGTTTATGCTCCAACTTTGTCGCCAGATTACCGTGGTAAAGATAAGTTCTACACGGAACTTCAGTTGTTAACAAAGTCTTTACCGAAAAATGACATGGTCATGATCGGAGGAGAATGCGCACATAGGTTATAGTGCCGTTGCGATGACTTCGAGAATTGGCAAATATGGCATCGGAGACCGGTGCACCAATGGGGAATTCCTTTTCTTAACCACTGTTAATATCTTAATATCTTAATCACTTTTGGAAGAATTCCGTGCTATATAGTCGTTTCTATCGCAAAAGGGCAATCTTCATGGATTTGACCATGTTATGGTTCGAGCCAAGATCTGCATAAAATTGTCTCGCAGAAAACAATATCCCCCAAGATCCTTCAGCTATCTCAAACCGAATTATTAAAGCATCTCAGTGGTATAAATGTCAATAACTTTTCTGGAACGGCAAATGAATACTGGTCCAAACTAAAAGAATCAGCCACTTCCACGCTAGGGCACACTAGTAGGAAGTGCACTAGTTGAGCATCGGAAGCAACTGTCCAACTGTCTGAAAAAACTGCCAAAGCTCGAACGTCAGGAGATCCTGAATACCGGATCCTTCAAAGATTTGCAATGAAAGCAGCACGGTGGGAAAGAAATCACAATTGGAATGACATGGCCTTAAGAATGAAGACGGTGGCTCGATTCCTCGATAATAGGAAACTAATCCTCCTTCGATCAGTGAAATAGTAAGAGACAGCAATGGCGTGACCGTTAAGAGTATTAAGAATCACCTCATAAGATGGAAAGAATTCTTTGAGACTAAACTTAATCATGAATCGCCATCTTCTGCCTCTGATATAACTGATATGTTCTTCGAATCATACGTTTGTATTTGCGAACAGAAGAAGAAATAATTTCCGTTATCCATAAGTTTAAGACCAATAAGACTTCGGGAGAAGATGGTCTTCGGGCTGAACTCTTCAGATGTTGCCCATTGTCCTTTATAACGTACTTTCAACAAATTTACTCTTTAGTATGGAAAAAAGAAATATTACCAGATGATTGGAGCAAAGCAATTCTCCCAATTCTCAAGAAAGATAGGATATACTGCGACAATTATCGAGGATTAAGCCTACTAGACGTTTCAGCAAAGATTCCCTTTCCCTTTGCTTCCCTTTTACTCAACAGACTTATGGCAGTACAGAAAAGCAGGATACGCCCTAATCAAGCTGGATTCAGACCAGGGCGCAGTTGTGCTTACCAGATATTTACATTAAGAAAGGTATTGAAACACGCTTCAGATATTTGCAATCCGATGTCACGTCTTTCATCGACTCTGCTTTTGATTCAGTTGCAATTGATAGAGCGGCACTTTGGAGAGTGGTGGAACGCGATGGTGTTCCAGAGAAGACCATTCGACTCATAAAGGTATTTCATGAGCATACATCGGTGCAAGTCTGTGTATATAGGGAAGCTCCTTCGAAATAAGGACTGGTTTTCGTCATTTGTGTTCTTTCCTCTACAATATTCAACTATACGATAGACTGGACATCAGATATAGCTTGTCGGCACTCAAGAGGTGTCCAAATCAGTCCAGAGCGTATTTTAAATACGCTAATTATCTAGTCCTTTTTCAATTATGATGAAATGTAAATAATGCTAAATAACGTATCAGCAATTGCAGCGAGAATCAGATTCAGGATCAATGTAAATAAAACGAAAGCCTTTCCGTCTTATTTCCAAGAAACTGATAAAATGCCTCTTTTTGTAAATTCATTGCAGATTGAGGAAGTACTTGATTTTAAATACCTTGAATCCACTCTATTACTGAATGGCCATGCAAAAGACGATATTGCAACGCAGATCCCGGGAGCTAAAAATGTGTTCTTCCAGTTGACAAAATCTTTATGCAGCCGTTATGAAATCACCATAAAAGCGAAAGTCCGCATTTATAAAGCTGCGATTCGTTTGATCTTGCTATATGGCTGCGCGATATGGCCAATGAGAGTGAAGAATATTGAGAAGCTTGCCTTTGAGAATTCATGTCTAAGTTGCATTTTACGGTCCGCAGAGTGGATAAGATCTCACATGATTGCATCTATCTTCGCTCAAATACCACTTATATTAATATTAATATTAAATAATGTTATCACAAAACATCGTCTTCGCTGGTTACGCTCTCCGTCGTTCGCCGCAGGAATTGATGTATATTTCGTTACTTGCTAATGTGATGGATGGCAAAAGCGAGGTGGGCCAATCAAGACCTGGACTGATATAGTCAGAAAAGATTTTGAATGAATGGGTGGACCAGCAATATATGGACTTAGACGATGGAAAAAGGAATGGCTTCTATTACTATTAACCAGATCGAGCAGCTTGGAGACACCTTAGTTTTGTAGCCAGTGCAGCCAGCCTAACCAGTAATGCTGAGAAGAAGAGAAGATAGAAAAAGAAGAAGATAATTTGTTAGATTAGATATTGGGTTAGATAACTTGTATAAATATCAAATATCAAAATATCAAAATATCAAAAAATATCAAAAAAATTCTTAGTTTGCATGAGTGGACCGTATTATTATTGTTCTATCAAAGTGCACCATTTTTGATTTTGCTGCATTAATCGGCATTTCTAAGTCTCCTGATCAAGTGCCATATCTGAAATTTATTGAAATTATTCCTTATATTTCTTTCGTTCAGAATTTTCCCAAAGAAATTCTTTTTTGTGCACATCATTCACATTTATAAGATATATATATTACCATTCGCATATATATTCGCATTGCGAAATTCGTTAGTCCTTAAGGGATGATGGAGAGCGTGTCCATAGGCGATATTGAATGATTTTTCCAGTGTTACAATTTTTACATGACAGGTTTATTTACTCCTTTCAAGAGAAGATATTAAAGGAGTAAAAAAATAAATATAAACTTTTAAAAAAAGTGATAAATTTCGATTAATAAATGAAAGCAAAAACAACCGCCCCACATAAATCTTTGTGTCTGGGATTCAAATGATTAAAATCTAAGATAAAAATTTGTCGCTGCTTCTTATCGAGCAATGAAAATGATGTTTAGATCTCGGCTGATGAAAAATCAGTTGTGGAAAGCGAGAAGAAGATGGCACTAATTGAAGAAGAAATCGAAAACTTGGACAACAAGTTTTTATTTATAAAATTTTATTTATTAGTAAAGGGACAATAGATAAGCACTATTCTTAGTAAAAGATAAGTGCAACAATAAAATATATCCGAAAGAGATGATATGAGATATGACATGAAAATGTCAAAAATTTACGAAGTTGAACTGGTCTTCCCAGTACTCGCTTATCACTACATCCCTTAAAATCTCCAAAATCTTGTAGCATTTTAGCACCTTTCAATTTCCGTTATGCGCTTAGTTATCTTATCTTCGAAAGCTGTCTTATAATTTAAATAATTATAATTTGTTATAATAAGAATAAATTAGAACCTTAATAACGGAGAGAAATTGTGAAATTAAAAGAAAGATGGTTTTTGAAAAAGATAAATCATGAAGAATGTATAAAAAAGCAAAAAGTAAAATTTGGAAATTTCACTTTTGGAAATTTAGGGAGTTTTAATTAGGGAGCAAAGAACATTACTGGATCCGAGTTGCTACTATGTGGAGTTGCAAAGAGAATGAAGTATAACGGTATGTAAGAGTATAATCAAGAGTTTATAATAAAAGGGTATGAAATATGAAAAGGTTTTGTTCCTAGCAAAAAAAATAACTAGGTTTTAGAAGGCCTGGTGATTCTTAAGGGAATACAGATGAGTCTATGGGCATTTTAACAAAAATATGCATGGTCTGATGGAGTGTTAGAAGAATATAACAAGACTGAGTGCGGAACTGGGTCATGAAAGGATCATGGGAAAAAAGGAAATATGGTGGCAGTAAGCTAGATTTGGAAGAGGCAAATAAATAGAAAAGAATTTAAAGTGATGTGAAGTATGGCAAAAGAGATTAGCTCTTTGGGAAATTTATAGTATATGATAGGCAGTGGCGATATTCATTAACCTAAGGTTTTAAGATATTCATTGAACTATAAAAATTTTTCCAAATCAATTTAAATAAAACTAAATTACTTGATTATTATTAACTGAATATGGAGAAAAAAATAAGAAAGAAGTATTCTTATTCACAAAATTTATTTGAAAAAATTTATTGCAAACAAACAGTGCTAAAGATTTGTAAAGGATAGGTCGTAACGAAAAACATTTTTAATACTACTGTGCCACTGTAAGATTAACGTAGTATAAGAAGCCAGTGAAGTCAAGATGAGTATAAGAAAATTAAGAAAATATTTCTTTCTGGTTTTAAATAAAAGAACTCCGTGCAATTTGAAAGCTTATTATATTTAGAAATGTAGAAAAAAAAGAAATATAAAAAGGGAAAATGTAAAGAAATATAACAAAGAAATAAGAAAGCTCTGAGAACTTCATTCATACAATCGATGGGTTCCAAATGGCTAAATTTATAGAGAAATTTGTATTATGATTCTTCCGCAGTGTTCCATATTAATAAAAGTACTATAAATTTCTATATAAATTTGTTGAAAGTTTTAGCAGGATTTTGAGATAGCAGTTCCGGAATAACAGGAGTTGAGGAAGTAAGCTGTATATGAACGTAAAAAAATGTCTTTGACCGCTTAGGACGCAGTTAGGTGGAACATCTTCCAAAGATAAATAATCGAGTATAAGAAATAGAGAATTTAACAGGGATCGGGAAGAATTTTGGATTAAATAAATGAGTTTTTGTGAGCATTTATTGAATGTCATGTTCAAATTTAATTTGAAATCACTTTTGCCTAAAAAATTACACTTTTACTTGAAGAAAACTGAACAAATTTTTATAAACCATTTCTTTCCTTTTTTTGTATGTATGTTAATTACTTGGTATAATTTCGTGAATGTATGTATGTTAATTACTTGGTATAATTTCGAAACACTTTATCTTCCATTGTTTTTTTACATTATGCTTTAAAAAAAATTACATTTTCAGAGTGCAGATCTTTCAAGCAAATAAGTGTTCGGCATGTGACACATCACTTCAGTTACCAGCTATTCATTTTCTTTGCAAACATTCTTATCACGCTCACTGTTTGGAATCGTACAACGAAAAAGCTGATTATTGCCCAGCATGTATTCGAAAAAATCCTGGAAACAAGTTAGTTCAAAATTATATTGGTCGAAGCCAAAAATACCTTTATTTGAATATTTCAGACTTAATGACTCTTTAAACGACGCCAAAAATTTCAGTAGTAGAGGGGCGTACAAAAAGTTTCAAGAAGAGGTTATAATTTGATTATTCAGTTAAATATTTTATTTTTATTTAAAGATTTATGAAAAATATGAAAAATTATTTCTGAAAAGATTATTAAACACTTAAAACTATTAAAATTTTAAAAAAGTGTTCTAATTTAAACCATAAAATTTCTAAAATATCTTTTTTAAATCCTTATATTTCATCATTTGGAGATCGCAAAAGAAAATGTGCTACGATTATCGGTTTTAGATCAATAGTTCAGTGGACTGTATGCAAACCATTGCTTCCTATATTGTAAATGGTTTATACGAGGTAGAGAAAAAAGAAGGAAATGGGAAAGGATCCTCGGGCTTCGACAACCAAAATAAACCTGATTTATCTCCATCTTTCAACCAGTTACCAAACATTGTTAATAGTTCCTTGACACCCACAAATATCCCACCAATTGGATCTAATTTAAATCCATTTAGTGATGATGAAAACCCTTCTTCAACAAATCCGTTCGGCGATTTTTGATTCCTCTGTGATTTCTGTGATTCCTCCTTTTAATCCAAAGTATAGATCTTTGATCTTTTGCCGCAATTTTACTTTTTGAGCTACATTTTTGATACATTAGGTTAAAATATCTTTATTAAATTAAAGTATATGCATCCTCATTTTTGTAAAAAAAATTTTTTGTAAATCTTTGGCTTTCCCGTTTTTAATCTTTCATTTTTTTAATAATTCCGGCTCAAAAAGATATTCGTTTCTGATATGTTTCATATATTTAACCATGAACAAATATTAACAGTATTTAATGGACAGTTATTAATATTCAGAAATGAACGATATTTAAAAACATTTCAGTGAAAAATAAATATTGAAATATTCATAAATGGAGTAAATGGAGATATATTATTTTATATTATTCAATAATTGGATGTTAATCTCATAACAAAGGTTACATCATGAAGAGGATATCGTTGCAAACCCATCTGATTTTTCATTTCTTCATATTCAGCAACTTGAAGAGGAGAGTAATGGTTCCATCTCAGTAATGTGCCCATTGATATGTTCTGTAAATTTCAATTTCATTTCTTGAATTCCTTTCATTTATTGTAAGAAAAATATTAAAATCAAAATTAAACTAATATTTACGGCAGGGAGTAAAATCAAAATTAAACTAATATTTACGGCAGGGAGGATATCATTTCCTGGTTGTTTTTTTTCGAAGTGTCCTTTGTCTTTGAGTTCCAGTTCATAATCATCCACCAAATTCTAAAACAAAAATTGTGGTAAATTTCCTTTTCCTAAATGTAATTATTAAAATGAAAGTGGAAACATTCGAAATAATGCATACATTTTCTAGCTCATGTACAGCAATTGATGTACCATTAATATTTTCTATCTCTTCTTCCAATTCCTTTTCTTCATTAGTATCAAAATACGGTTTACCACGTCCATCGCATTTGCATTCAATCAAATCATGTGTATTGCAGTTACTAAGAGGGTCAAACATAAATATATCTTTGAGATCATCACTTGAAAAACTAACTACATCTGAAAATCTTGAAATGAAATTCGCTCTTAATATAAAAAATTTTTGGATAAATATAAATAAATATAAATAAAAATATTAATTTTATTAGTATATATCCCAAAAATATACATTTAACATTTAACATTTCTGCAAAGTCTTTATCTGCTCAATTTTTCTTCTGAATTCGAATTGGTTAGTTATGAGATTTATGAAATTATGAAACTCATAGCTTTTTCTGGCGTTTAAATCATCTAGGAAAATTACAGAAAAATAAAATTTGTAGATCACTTACTAGCAGAAAAAAAGCTTCATGACGATGTAGCGGATCAATTTTACAAGAAAAATCAAAAATTCAAAAATTAACCACAGTAATGATTTGATCTCAAAAACTAACCATCAGTTACAGCACTGGATTCAATAAAACTGCTTAAACCACTTTTTTTGATTTGTCGTTGGAGAATTTTTTCATCTATAGTCCCCTAAATTTTTCATATCCAAAATTTCCCTCTATTAATATGAACAATATTTAACATTAACAACTTTCAGCTTCCCCCCCTTTTATTAAATAAAAGTTTTAATATTCCACTGACGGTGGCAATACCATGAAAAAGACTTTAACAATTAGATTAAAATTTTTTCCAAGAAAATACCACATTAATCCCAGAGAATATAAAATATAAAAAGAAACCGCCGTTAAAAGACGATATATATAACATGGTTTCGATTGGCCCTGTCTCCAAATACGCGCCATTGCTTGAAGATCAACGGAGGGATTCCAATCAAAATCGAAAAGAATCAAACGATTTGCTCCAATAAGATTGAATCCAACGCCACCTCCAATTTAACGAGAAATAATATTCAAGAAAACAAAAAATCCCCATCAAAAAATCCTATCTGCAGAATGCTTAAAATTAATAATAAAGAAAGAAAATATTTATTAAGGGGCAGAATGGCTCAGAGGATTATTGCTCAATCCCAATGTTAAGGTCCTGCTTCCCGCAGGAGTAAACCTGTCCAGAAATCCGAAATAGCTGCGATTCACCTGTACTTTTATTGCCAAGGACATATTTGTCTTGTACAAAAAGTGGAGAGAGTCTAACCAGAAATGGAGAGGACTCTTAAAAAAAAAAAGAAACCTGCTTTAGCGCTCAAAAGCAAGACAGCACTAGAAGAATTTTCTTTATTAAACTCATCGACAATGTTCATCCTTTTTTGATGTTGTGTCGCACCATCAATCCGCAATGAAGAAATACGGAGACTCTTACATAACCCTTCCAACATATCGAGCGTCTAAATTAAATGAAAATCACTTTAGCAATGTAAAGATGGGCAATAATAATAATTCCACAATAATTAAAAATGTAATAAATCCATAGTAACAAAAAATGCTATTTTCCTCGCAGAACAAGCACATACAATCAACATAACACAGCCGAACATAAAACTTATAGAATTAAAAAATTATCTGAAAACCTTGTTATTTAAAATTAAAAGCCTATTAAATTTTAATAGATAATGATGAGATCAATGTTAAAATAAATATTACTATAAAATAAAAAAATCATAAAATAAAATCCAGTAGTAATAAGGGAAGTTCAACAAGCAAATGATTAAAAGTGTGAATCCGAAGTGGTTCATACACTAACATGAAAATCCAAGGATAGATAAAAAATCAGGATGAAACAGAGAAAGCGAACTAACTTTTTTATAAAAAAATTTTATGAATTTCGCATTCCTGCTTTATAGCTTTTACTTACAAATTTTCAATTTCCCGACTAAAAGTGAGAAGTCAAAAAAGTCAGAAAAAATTCAGACTAAAAAACTTATAAAATTTTCAAAAAAGGATAAAAATACCAAAATATATCATATCACTGACTTTGGTAAAATTAGAGACGACAACAACTTTTTCATGAATTTCATTGAATGCAGTAATTAAATCTGTGAATGCACTCAGTTTTCCTAAAATACTGATAACTGATTTCCATTAATTGACTTCTAAATAGAAAACTTATGAAATCATATCAAAGCATTACAAAAAAAAATTTAGGAAAAATTACGCAATATTTCGTAATAAGCTGTTAATATCATATTATCGCGATATTATGTATAATCATACAAAAATATCAATTATCAGAAGGAATATATGAAAAAAATAGAATTATCTAATAAATATCATATAAATAAAAACATGACCAAAAAAAATTTTGCACAGCTAACCCGAATCGCTAATTGATAAGCAATTATTGTTAAAAGAATGAGGAAAACAAAGCGAAATTTTTCTATATATTTCTTTTTCTGCTGCCTACAACATCTTTGTTAAACATTTTGGCTGAAATGAATTGAAATCTCAAAGATTTTCGAAAAAAATGCATTAATATTTTAATTTAATGCTTGATTTAATTTATTTTCAACAAAACATCAAAATTCATCAAAAAAAAGTGAGAAAAGTTGTTGAGCAGATTATCACCTTGATTGAAAGTCATAACTTGGATTTTTCCACTAGCAGAAATAAACCTTTCATTAAAGAATCCAGAGTGGCCACATCTATTTTTTACCGTTTTTTCGAGCAAAAAACTTCCATAAAGGCAAATGGAGCATAATTTGAATATTTAATGCTATTACAGAATACCAAAATATATTAATGAATTTTTAAACTTTAAAAAATTATAATATTTTAAAAAACTAACATTACTGGTCAAATGATGCTGAATGCTTAAATGAAGAATACATGGATGATTGCACAATTTTTTTAAGCAATCAATGAGAACTAAATGTTCCGAATGAAGCAGTTCAACTATTTGGCTATAAATTTCTTTTTGTAATTTGGAAGGTCGACACCAAAAGATATAATCATCTGAATAAAAACAATCTAAAATAGAAAAAAAAAAACCTATATATAATATATAATATTATATTATATTTAATAAATGAAATAAATATATATTATAAAATTATATAAAATATTATATAAAATTATATAAATCAATATAAATTACTATATAACGATAATATTTAAAAAAAATCATCGCGTCCTTGTGAGTGGTAAAGGTTATCCTCAACTTCAGATCCTCTACCAAAGATTTTACCCTAGGAAATTATTTTAACTGTTCATAGCAATCCTTCTGGATAGAGATCTTTGATTTTACACCTGGAAACTGTTAAAGCTTTTATAATTTAGGGGTCACACTCCAAGTGCTCTAATTATCACTGGAATTACTTTCGCCTTCACTTTCCACATCATTATATTATAATTAATTATAATATATGTTAAGAAATATCAGAGCTTGAAAGAACTAGAAAAGCGCATTAATAGGAACAGCTAAGATATTGCACAGAACCTTCAATCTCTCACGCCTCTGGTAAAGGACTCAAGGTTGAGGATGATCTCATTTACAGGGGGTGAGGAAGAATTTTATACATTCAGTAATCAAGAAAATTCTCTGGGGTCTTTATCAGATATTGCTTTTTTTATTTTTTTATAACCATCTAACTCCTTTTAAATACAAATTTAATAAAAATCAAAGTGAAAGATAAATAAATAATAAAGATAAATAAAGATAAAGATAAATTTTAAAAAAATCATAAAATAACGTTTAGGTGGTAGCCATTCCAAATTAACTTCACCCGTTCGTCGCAGCATTACTTCTGATATAAGACGATTTAAATTGCTGCACTAAAATTGTTTCAAAACGATGAAAAGTATATCTGCAAAAAGTTAAGCAGAATATGAAAAAAAATTTTTTTCAGAAACAACTTTTTTTTAAACTAATAAATTTTGGCTTTTGATCAGAAAATATCTCAGTTTATCTGAATTCGCATCTTCAATCACATTTATTATAGTTTGAAAAAGAAGTATAAACGCCCTCATCGCCTCTTAAAAAGAAAATGGCACAAATACTAAAACCGATGATCTATTTCCCCCTCATTTATGAATGACTGCGCATTTTATTACAGTAAATTTAAAAATATTTATATAATTTTTTCGTAAGATTCACTATGATAAACAAAATATTTGGGAAATTCGTTGTTACCTCCACTTCAGTATCACATCGTTTAGCGAAATCTGCCACAGTGCCGAAATAACCTGGACGAACCAAATCAAGCAATGAATAAAATTCACTTAAATCATTTTGAACGGGAGTACCCGTAAGCAGTAATATCCGATCAGCTTTTATTGATGCAATCTAAAAATTAGAACATAAATTTTTCTTTATTCTTTTATGGATGAAATGTTAAAGGAATAAAGAATATTACCAAAGCAAACCTGTTGACGCAGACGACCATTAAGATTTTTCAGTCGATGAGCCTCATCACAAACCACTAATCCAAATGATCTACGACTCAACAAAGCAAATGATCGTGAGACCATTTCATAACTCATTAATGCTACTGGATTATATCTTGCATAAGACCAGTAGCCGTTTAATTCTTCCACCTTATTAATCTGATATAGCTAAATGCATTCAGATTTATAGCATTAAAGATTGTTTATAAAAACAATATAAGAATGATTGAAGTCGAAACAAAAAATGAGTCTAACAGAAATACAAAAATAATCTAACTAATGATCGCGCGTTGGGCAGCCATTTTATAAATTCAAACTGCCAATTAGCTAGCAAGGAAGATGGAACGATGAGTAAACAGTTATGGATTAAAGAATTACGCCCTCTTCCTCTTAGAAATGCCCATATGAGTGAAATAGTTTGCACTGTTTTTCCAAGACCCATTTCGTCTGCAAGAATTGCTCCACTGTTAACCAACTAAAAAAATCTTTCATCAAAATACGAATTAAATTAAAAATAAGGATAAGGAAAATAAGATAAAAAATACTTTAAGTTTCTCGTATAAAAAAAAAATTCCATCTTTCTGATGAGGACGTAACGATTTTGACAGAAAATCATGGAGGATGATCGGCGTTCCAGAGTTATCCTCAACTTCAACCTATCAAAAATAAGTTAGAAGATTAAAAAAAAATTATTTTTATTATTATAATAATTATTTATTATTATTATAATTATTATTATTTAATTATGGTAAATTAAACCTTATTAACAATGAAGTTGTCCATGATATCACTTTTCTGATCCTCAAATCCTTGCTCATCAAATTTATGAATCATCTTTAGCGGCTTCTTAAAAGAATTGCTGTGAAAATATTGAACATCTGAATTGAATATATCTGTATCAATACACTTCTCTTTTTCCGTCAACATTTCATTATCTGAACTTTTTTTTATAATTATGCAAATTTAATATAACAGTATATATTTGACAGATATTTTCGATGTACCCTTAAAAACTTAACAAAAGAATCAATGCTAATTTTAAAAAATCAAAGAATTTAAAAACGAAAAAAGACTGAATACAACTGATAATGAGATGTGGTACCAATATTTTCCTTTATAACTTTACACTGAATTTCTACTTCCAAACCACAAATTATAATTCGAGCACCTTCATCTAATTCATTTAAGCATTTTCGTGTAAAAGCACTCATTCTAGCGATCTCTTTTCTTTCCTTAAACAAAATTATTCGCTTATTAAAAATAAATATAAATAAACATAAAGTAAAAAATTTTAGATTTTATAAGATCCTTTAAAAATAATTCAAAATGCTTTAATTCAAAAAAATATGAAAAAAGGAATGGAAATAATAAAGTTAACCGATTTAATTAACATAATTTCTATGTGTTAATCCTCAAAATTATTTATGCAATAAATATTTGAACTATAAACCAATTTTACCTCGTTTAATAATACTGCGGTGCTCAATTTACACAACAAATAACCATCACCTTCCCACTTTTTATGTTTTCGTGAAGACACTTTACCATATAAAACCGAAAACTCACGCCAACCATCATAATCGATCGATTCTTCTAAATAGTTTCGATATTAAATATTTCACACTGAACATAAAAATAACCCATAGCTTTTTATATTACATTCTATCCAATGAATAACGGTTAACTTATAAGTGAAAATCTATAATAATGTAAGAGATGAAGGACGAAATAAATCAATGCATCACAATAGGAAAGAAAATTAAATTGTTCGAAGGTAAAAGAGAAAGGGTTTAAGATTAAGAAAAAGAAAATAAACAAGAAACATCAAATCAACGTTTTTCAACGTCCCTCCTAGATTTTTATCAGATAACTATCAAATATCAATTAAATTTTTTTATAATAGGAGCACCATTCTTCGCCTTCAGCTATAATCGAACTTCTATCGAACTAATTTTATTTGCTGGCACCATTCTTTATAGTTCCATATTTTTGATATTTTTAATTTGAGGTGCAAAATATTTCTTTGGCCACATTCTTCATCTTCTTCATTTAAGCTACGAGTTCTGTCAAAAAATTGCAATTGAAGTTTTCAATTATAATTAGACTGATTTCGCTTAATTAGAAAATGTTACAAATATTAAAGTTTGATTGATGAGCATCAAACTGCCAATCACATCCAACAAGAAATAATACAGAAATATGGAGGACTGAAGGTTTAAATTATCCACCATTCATAAAACTTGGAATTTTTAGTAACCTTGCAATACGCAAATTATACGGAGGATTACTGTTGTTGAAACTTGAAATTCTATATCTTGCTAAGATTTTATTCGATGAGAATAGTGATAGGACCATTTTGTTTCGTGATGAAATTGCAGAATACCAGATTCTTTCGAACCACAAATCGTTTTGGCAAAAAGTTTAGAAAAATTACACGACATAAGATGGTCGAAAATTCTATTTCCTCATTTTTGTTGACCTGCACATCCAGTAAAGACCATCAAAAATAGCATTAAAAACATTCCTTTGGTTTAAAAAAGGGAAAAACGACTGCAGCATGGGATTTCGGGGAAAAAATGATAAAAACTGTGGACTTTATGATGAAAACTTTTGCTAATTAGCTGATCATTAAACGAGAAGATAGTCTAGTCAATTAGTAGAATGAAAATAAAAATTTTTTAAGCTGTCCTAGATTACTGGATATCCAGTAACTTAGGAAAGTTCAAAAAAATTTTCGGCAAAATCTGCAATAAATACTTTCCAGCAAAGCTGGAGATATATGCTTAAGTCAAACAGTACGCCTAGCATGCCTAAAAATGTAGAAATCTTAATTTTCCTAGAATCAAATAAAAAATATTTTGTCGAAAATATTTTTGATTAAACAAACCCAAATATATATCGATATCTTTTTATTTAATCCGTTCTTTAAAAAAATTATCTTCCGACATCGGTTTCTGTCAAAGGGTAAAACTGCCCTTCTGCACAACCCTAATATATTTTCGAAAGCAAAAATAATTCTAACTATTATTATAAAATTTCGCATTCACACGAAAACTGTTATTATCATTATCATGCGACAGGACTACATTACGTTTGCCAATGTTATCGTGCCTCACCACCACATGCTGATTTCTAATTCTCTTCATTCCTGAAAATAATTATAACAAATTGTGCAAGAGGGATCTAAAAAAAGTTAAAAAGCTACAAAAACCTACAAATTCCTTAAATACAACGAATTGGGTCTTAAAGGAATGAAAACAATGAATTTCAAACTATTGCATTATTACTTTATTGCACTATTAAAAAGTGCAATTTCCTATGAGAAAATTAAGTTAGAAAATTGGCCGATAAGAAATGTACAGTGAAAGAACCTCAAATTAATTAAATAGAATTTTCTCATCAAAATTTATTTAAAAAATAAAAGATAAATAAAGAACTTAGATAAGAAATTTAATGCTTAAAAAATTTAATGTTGCCTTGTTGCAAATCAAATTCACTATGGAAAATTTTAATTGAAAAAGACAGCGCAAAATGTTTCGAATATTGAAACTAATATAATATTCATACCTTATAATGTATCATAGTGTTCATATATGTAAAACAAATATATAAAAAATTGCAAGTTTGATAAATGAAAAGTTCGCCGCAGAAGCTGTGAAAATTTAGTGAGCAATTCAATTCAATCACAAAATAAAAACCAAAAATCAAGGAATAACAATGTTGTATAATATTCTACAAAGTTATGCAATATTGTAATTGTATAGTGATAAGAAAAATACAACAACATTTTATATTGCAAAAAAAGGTATCCAAAAAGAAATGTACAATTTTATATATGAAATGACGTAAAAAAACTATCATATGAAGGAACGAATAACATTCTACCCTCAAGAATTACAATTTAACTACATTTCTAAAATAAATTATATTCCAAAATCAAAATAAAAGAAGCGAATTTCAAAATTTATAAGAGAAGTTAGCAACGCCTAATGATAAACCGGAACAAATTTATAAACAGTTAAAAGTACCTTTAAAATCGAATGAAAAATATAAATTTATAAAATATCACATTGCCAAAAAAAATAACAAAAAGAAAAATAAGTAAAGAAAAGTCTTTCCCTTTCCCTTTAGAATTTCTCTCAATTTGTGAAAAAATATCTTTTTGCTTCCATTTATATATTTTCCTATAACCAGTGGTTGAAATTAAGGATTTGATCATTCAATTATTCTTGCATCAGTGACTTTACCAAAAGTATCCGTTGTTACCACTTCATTACTCTTGATCATTTCCTCATCCAATACAATTCGTCTATTGATGCGATCTGCTTTTCGCCATAATATTATTTCCTAAAATTGGAACTCCTTCAATTAAAATTAAAATGAAAATTAAAATTAACAAACTCAAAAATTATACCTGTTGTTTGAAATAACGACGATCTTCTTCATCAACTAGGACCAGATTAAGATAATAGCGAACAGAAAATTTTTTACAAATATCCCGCATCGTCGGAGTTAATTCATAACCAGCCAAAAACAATCGGATTGGAATCGATTCACCTTAAAATGTGAATAATTCCAAAAACTAAAATTCTAGAATTTTTTACAGAAAAAACCGATAAAAAAACTTTTTAAAATTCTTAATAGATATAAAAAAAGAATAGACAAAAGAAATTAATACCTCGTACAGGAGCGCCATCCATTATTTCAAATTTTGTTAATGTTTCATTTTCATTGAATATGTTTGGTGCAAGCCCAACAGTTTCTCTTTTTATTATTGCAATTTCCATATATTTTATTTTTATTCGAACAAGAAGAAAATAAATTTTTCCGACAATGACATCCTTTAAATGATACCTGAAAAATTCCTTGGCTAGTTTACATTGAATGTCTGAATGTAAGCTTAAAAATTACTAATAGCAAATAACTGCTATGAAGTCATACAAAGATTCTTTATTCTTTTCCAGCGCTCTACTATCTCATTAATGAATGAATTCCAAGTTTATCAAATATATATATGGTTAAAATATATATATATATATATATATGGTTTCATTTTTAAGTTGAAAACTTCGACTAAAAACTACAGAGTGAAGTTTTAATAAATGATAAAATCTACTTTGAGCGATTATATTCAAATTCGATGTGGAGACAATCTTCAATACCAACTTCCATTTTAATACTACTATTAGTATCAGGATATGATGACAATGTATGCACAATTAAGTCCATTTCGCGAATTATATCCGTTAACCTTCGCACAACAACTAATCGTAAAAAATATCTAAAATTCAGTGAATTTCAATTTCAAGAATTTATTATCAAATTAAAGATAACAATATTTCAAACTTAATGGTCATTTAGAAATGAACATAAATGAACACAAATTTTAAATTAAATTAATTTCGCAATAATTAAAAATTAATCTCAATTTCATCTTGGTGTCTATATATGATTCATAAGGTATTCAGCAACGGGCATAATATTAAATTAATTTCACAATTAAAAATTAACCTTAGTTTCACATTGGTGCCCACGTATGATTCATAAGGCTTTTCAACCTGCTGAAAATCAAAATGAAAATTAGCAGAATTGATAATCTCTCCAGGACGTGCCAATTCCTTAACAATCGCTATAAAATCATACTGATTTCCTCTGTCATAATATACTTCTAAAATATAAAAATTTCTTGGAAAAAAAATTCAGATTTATGAATTTATATTAACAATTTTCAGTTTTTCTCAGAATTTTTAAGCGAATTCCCTCACCTGTTTTTTATTCCAGAATAACCGATTCACAAACGCCTTTTCTTTTAACATAAAATATGGTTTAAAATTCGGAAAATTTTATAAAAATTAAATTTTAAAAAATAAAAATATAAACAATATAATATAAACAAAGGTGCACCTTCAACTATCCCATGGATTTTTTAAACTTTTTTAGTAAACGACTGCTAGTGCGAAAGTTAATTACCTATTTGACCGATAAATTCAATGCGTACTCCTTGATGTTCAAGTTTCTTTTTCGTTGAAATAGTTACATTACCAGATACCGATTCTCCATCGTAAAATAAATAATGCATTTCTTTCGCTCCATCTTCCCCACGGATATGAGCAGTCTAAAAAAACGATAAAATGTGGCAAATAGATATATTTAGGTTAAATTAGGATATATAAGATATAAACCTATTTAAATTACTAGCAGTGATCTTCATAATATTTAGAAAACATGGCGATGGGATAGAAAATGAGAATTTTGACTGAAATACCAATTAATTGGGAGATTAACAAATTTATGTCTAATGAGAAGAAAAGAAATTGCAACTTAGGAAATGGGAAGATCAAATGTATGTTACTTTGCCTAATTTCAAAGAACATGAGTCCTTGATATAGATGAAACACTCATCGAAGCACTGCAAGTGCAAGTTAATAGAGAACGAAATAATCTCTATCATTTAAAAAAAGATAAAAAAATTTCCGCAGAAGATGGTATTTTAAAATTAATATTCTTCACAAACCAATTTCTACTCTCTAGTATGGAAGAACTAATATTTTCGCGCTTCTTTTGCTGACTAGATTTATAATTTACAAGACAGCAAAATCTGCCCTAACCAAGCTGGATCCAGGTCGAAGTGCAGGTGCAATAACCAAATATTAATTTTATTGGAGCTGACTAAATATTCATATTAACTGGAGTGGTAGAATATCGCATATCACATAATATTCACCTAGCATTAAATACTGGCAACTCATAATTTTTTTTTATTGATTTTGTTGCTGTTTTCGATTCGGTTACAGTGGTGCTCTGGAGAATGAGATAATGTTATAAAAGACCATTCAAGGCAACTTACAAGAGCATAGCATCATAAATATATGAAGTGACAGATCCTCTCGAAATGAAAACTGGTGTACGCGAGTTCTATGTCTTTTCTTTAACAATATTCAGTTTAACGATATGATTATGGACATTTCTTGGGGGCCCTCAAGTGACGTACAAGTTAATCCAGAGGACAATTTTGAAAATCTTGAGTAGACTGAAGTTCTTTTTGCTGATAATTATGAAAAGATACTATAAAGTGTATGTAACTGCAGAATAAATGTAGACAAAAGCCTCTTTATCCTATTAATCTCACCACGAATTGAGGAAGTTCCAGACTTCAAATATCTTCAATCCAGTTTTGGCCAAGCGAAAGATAAAATGCACCTCGGATAACCGCAGCATTCTTTAGCGAAATCTAGCGAAACCTCAGTAAAATCGCCGCGAAATCACCAAAACGAAAATTCGCATCTATTGGTTGCAGCGTACTTCACCATGTTAAACAAGCTGCGAACCACGGCCACTGAGAGTGGTAAAATCCCAAATTACTGCATGCACCTTCATTCAAATTGCATTAATAATATAAATAGTACCTATAGAAACAATACCGTCCTTTACGCTGATGAGGCCATGCTTTTTCCCGCTTACCGCAGGGATTAACACACATCTTCTTGCTAATGGCAAAAAATTGAAGAAAAAGTAACGACAAACTTTTCGATTATCTGCATCATCCAAAATAATAGAGATATCAGCCGCTTGTCCAAATCCAAAAAATGCCTAAATTCAGCGATCAATTTCTGAAGCCAAATTTCGAAATATTTCAATGAAATTTTTAAGAAGTCGAGAGAAAAATTTCACGAACTGCGATTTCAAGAAATCCACTTTTATTTTTTGAAAAATTCTCTTATTTAAATTCATTTAAAAAATATATAATAAATGCGCGCATATTGATAATGAACAGAAGAATTTTTCCAGGCGAATTCTTTTAAGAAAAATAATTTAGCACTAAAATTTTAAATAAAATTATTTAAAATAAAAAAAAGACGAACCATTGAAATAAATCGAGTTTACGAATTGATTTCGAAACAAATATTCATCGAACAAGGAAAAAAAATTACTTTCAAATTTTTAGCTTCGAACGATCGCTGAAAAATCAATTATTTTAATAAATCAGACCTTCCACGAGTTTTTTTTCAAGTTTTTAACTCTAAAAACTTTATAAATCACTAATAAAAAAGCAAAAAACTCGCCAAATACCGAAACAGGTTTTTCGACGAAATTTATGACGAAAACTCAAAAATCAATAGCATTTCTCGTTCTCTTTCCATCTAGTCACATTCGATATTTCCTTGTCGCGTTAGTTTTCGATCGCATTTTATCAGCTAAGACCATTTGTTCCTCATAGCGGGTGCTTGCATGGTAATCGGGGGGCCGTCTGGCCGTCTGGTTTGTCACATATGGGGACGGTTTCGGCCAAATAAAATAACAACGGATATTGGCAAATTTTGAAAAAATACAAAACTTGTTAAATAAATTATTATTTAGTCATTACCTATGAACGCGATACAATCACATAAATTTATTTGTGCAAATTGTTTTAGCCTGAAAATAATCGATGATAAAGTTCCAAGGGGCATCGAAGAATGAAATTCACGTTATTATTGGATTGTTTTCCAGGAAATGGTAAAAGATTATTCAAAATCTTATTAGTGCCAATTTTTCAATCTTTGAAATTAAGCAATGAGGTTGATAAATTGATAATTATTCCACCCAATTGTTTGCTATTATCTTATTAACAAATTAACAGCAGCAAAATTAGTGATTATTGTATTCTTCATCGAACAGCGCTTACGACCTCTGGTTTGGCTGCCTCTATTCACTGTTATTTCATGATGAGGTGTTGAGTACCAATCCAGAATTATTCTTGCAGTTGAAATATATGTCGAACAATGATTATTCTCGTAATTCGTTTATCATTCCTTTGAAAGGTTAAGAAAAAGCCCGCAATTTATTGAACTATTGTTCACCTATGTTCATTTGATTTAAAATTTAAAATTTTAATTCAATTTATTCAAAATTTGAAGAAAAATATAAAAATTGTTCATTGTTCTGGTTTGAAAATTTCTAATTTTATCAAAATTTCATTAAAATAAAGGTGAAAGGATGTCCGATTGAATCCGAGATTTGTCCCAGATTTTATTGCCAATGTACTACATTTTAGTGGTCGGTTCGTTATTTCCTTATCTTATCAATTCATGTTCGCCGCAGTATCGCAAAGAACTTCACTACCTCGATTTTTACCTCGGCATTAGACCTTTCAACGATGGTCACTTCGAAGTTGAGGGTCCGTCATTATCATTAACTCACACTTAATGCGATAACTAGTAATAAAATATTTTTGAAAGTATTTTTGGCCTTCGAAAGCTCTTTTAACTTCATGTATTGCTTATTGCAGAAGCCTTAACGAATCGATATATAACTAATGCATCAGATTTGGGCTGTAACTTCACGAGTTCGTGCCACTGGAAGAATGCTGATAGTGATGGCCTTCTTGACACATCTGATTTTTACAGATTTTACAAATCTGATTACAAGTCATATCCTATACAAATTGCGCCTGGCAATTCAACTCCAGCCCTAGGTATATCCCGTCAACTTAACTTTTAATAAAAGTGTCCTCTATACTTTTGAGCGGTTGATACTTGAAAATTTTCCATAATTCTTGCACGGAAATTATTTTTTAATTATTCAAGAATAGGATGAAAATTTTGAAATATTTTCGAGGATCGACATTTGCATTCGCTGGAAATACTACAAAAAATGGCCAAAGTGCATTATTAATAAGTTCTCCGGTTGCATGTCAAAGGTCGACTGGAAGATTATTATTTGAGTAAATTGTTTTTATTTCCATTTATTTATTTGCTATTTCCTCAAAAATTTCCTTGCTTCTTTTCGAGGAAGAAAAGTTGCAAATTTTTAATGTATCCAAGAATAGGATGAAAATTTTCAAATATTTGACAAAAACTTGGATTAAACCTTCATAATAAAAATAAAAATAATTTTATTTCAACCAAATTTTGTTAATTAATTTTAGGTATTGGCTGTATAATGAGGCGGCTATTGAAGTTATTTTGTTAAGGACGAAACGAAGGGCTCGCCAACTGCAAGTCAGTATTTCCCATTCCATCATTATTTTAAACTTCCCTGTCGCACTTTTGACACATCTTAGATTAATTAATATCGAATTATCTAGATTTAGTCGAGATTTCCATACAATTTGTGCAATTTGTGCAATTTTTCTCTTTCCCAAATTTGCTTTTACTAAGCAGCAGAAATGAATGCCTTATTAATAGATGAATAGATCTTCCCTGTGTTCAATAATATAAATAAAGGTCTTGTTACGGCCGCCGATGATTTGTGGTTTTATCCAGCCAAGAAACAGTTTATGTGACATAAATATGCCCGAAATAGAAGTGCCATTCCGAATTGGTATTCGAGCTTATAATCTTAGAGATCCATCAGTTGGCAGTTTAGTGATGATTGGAAATATCAATTATATGGCTGATATATGTCTCGAACCAAGTTTGAAAAATTTCTTTTTCTTTTTCTTCTTCTAGTTTTTCCATCTGATTATTGTCGACAAATCTTTTAGTCAAATAATTATTCGGAAATAGAAATGCAGATCGATCCACAACCCTGTTCGACATTTTTTAGTTCAAAAACTGAAGCAGTCTGGATCATCAATACAATAGAAGGAGTCTTGCACGAATTAGTGAAACTTATCATCCTCAAATTGATTTTATTGACCAATGACAAATGAAAATTAATAAAATAATTGTTTATAGAATTATCATCAATATTTGGCCGTACAGCTGTACCACCAATATTTTATCTGCCACTTCCACAATCCGGTTCTGAATATAGTTGCATAGATTATCGATCAAACTGTCTTTGGGCGAATTCATTATCATCTATTTCCGAGTGGAAGATTGGTCGTAATATCAAGCATTGGAATGAATATATAAAATCAAAAACGATGCCAAATGGTACTTTCTTTTATCAGTATGTTGATTCGACCTTTGATAAACCTTATTCGCAATTAAGGTCTGAATTAATCCCATGTACCAAAAGCATTTCTTCATTGTCGTTCAGGTTAATTTTCATTTATTTTATTTTTATGAAATTTTAATGTATTACTGTTAAAATATGGAATATGAAATCAAAAGTAATAAGCAATAAGATGCTAAAATGATTTAAAGAAATTCAGATATGAAATTAAAAATTTTCTTTAGATGGAAAATTAATTCTATAATAGCATTCTTACTTTAGGTACTGGATGAATGAAGGTACGCAGGTGCAGGTGTGTTCAATAAATGAAAGGAATATTGTAATAAGCTGTGCATATTTAAACGAAGAAAATTCTCCTGGTCCTATAATCATCGATGTAGATGCACCAGCCGATGAACCTTTCCGAGTTACTGCTGGCTTAATCTTTTTTTCAGTCGCACCATAGATTTGTTTATTATAATGCGATATATGAAAAATCACCAAAAGAAATTCAGATTTAACTAGAATTTCTCATAATTAAAATAAAAGAATTTTTTGCTCTTTGCTTAAATTTAGTAGTTTTTCGACTCTTTTATCCAATTTTTAAGGTGTAATTTTTTTCGTAAATTTCAGTTTATCTTCGAAATAATTGAATACAGTAATTTGGACGGTGGTATCTTCGTGCTGGATGATATAATATATTCGGCAACGCTTTGTTATGAGGAGAGCACCACCACAGTTTATCACTATTTTATGCATACTCGGCCAAATATAAAAATTAAAATTGAAGATATTTTCAATTTGGAACCGTTGTCACAAGAAATTGTCACTTTTCTTTTTCCATTTTTCATCATTTAATTTCTAAATTATTTTCTTCTTTACTTGACTGATTTGTTTGGTTTTCGATATTAGTTAATAAAAAATAAATAAAAGGCTAAAAAGTAGATTATGATATTGATAAAGCTAAAAGATAATGACATAAATGACTTATGTTGAACATTTTCCATTTCTATTGGCCGTTAGTAATTTTTGTACATTTTGTACATTTTATTGCTGGTAATCGTTTGACTACAGGTTGATACGAAATCATTGGACTGTGATTTCAATCAAAGCTTTTGTAATCATTGGCAAACCATCGGATATTGGTTCCACGGCAAACGAAAAAATCAACCACAACGAAAATCTGGTCAATCTTCAGAAATCCCACCATTTTTTGAAGGCACTATCTCTATTTTCCTTGATAATTGTCATCAATATGTCCAAATTTTACTCAAGTGAATTCTTGTAATATCCTCAAAAAACGATTTTTATTAATTATTTAGATTAACTATTTAGTTCCTTTTGATTTTAATTATTTTTTTTGACATATCCTACATTTGATTCATTCACAATTCATCACTGATTCTTAAGCCGAAGTGTTTTACTATTTTGGAATTGATCCAATTCCAAAAAATATTTGCAGGCAATGTTGCATTGGCTATATTAAATAATAAGAATCGCGTACTGCTAGTTTCACCGCTTACACCATGTGCAATTGATTCAACGATCAAAACTGTTTATTATTCCCAAAATGCGATCCTTAAAATTTGTGTTAAAGAAAAATGCATTCGCAGTAATATTGATGATTCAGGTTCCATCTTTTTCCAATTTAATTCAAAAATTCTCTCAGTTCAAGTTAAATTATTTCTTTTCTTCATCTAACGACACCCACCATTTCTGCTAAGGTGAGATCCTTTCGCTAGAGAATTATTTGGGATAGAAGTACCAATGAGTTCCAAACATACTAAAAGAAAGGAAAAGATTAACAAGTCCACTCCCAACAAGAAATCGAGCCCATGTTTGCTTGCATTTAGTTGGATTAAAATTTCTACGATCCAGAATCAATTTTTTCAAAAAATTCTTTCACGAGTCCCTCAAAAATGATTTATTGATAATCTTAATTTTTTTCTTCTCTTCGCCATTTATATACTTCTATTTTCTTTGATGGCAGAATTGGTATGAATCGTGGAAGCCATCTAAGGTTTGAAAGTCGTAATTTTCTCTGATAAACAAGATTTGTTCTATCAACCAGCAGATGCTGTTGTTAAATGCATTTATAATTTATTTTTATAAACAAATGAGGATTCAGAGATTTTCGAAGACTATCGTAGAACGAAAAAGGGATTATTGAATCAGTCATGTTAATTTGAATAATTTATTTACTAGTAGAAAGTCAATAATAAGATCAAGCAACCATTATTTTTTTCAATATTTTTTTACTAATTGAATAATTTTTCTAAATATTTCTAAATGATTTTTTTATAACATTATTTTTTTAATTGATATTTTGTAGATATTTGAACTTGAATAAAATATTATTTTAATAAAATTTAATGGAAAATCAGCATCAGCATAATTGATGCTAATTTCTTTATATCCCTTATCATCCATGAATTTTATTATTATTTTTTTTGATTTTATTCGATTTGCTATTTATAAGTTAAATCTCTTTTCGACTAAAGAAACTAATGGTTCAAGATATCTTCGTGGTGAGGAAAGGATTATTTCATTTATTGAAATAGAAATTGAACGTAAATTATCCTTTCCAGGTGAACTGATCATGAATTTGAATGCTAGCAAACCGTTCAAAATCTACTTAATAGCATATTCAACGTTATCATCTCCTTCAGATCACTCACACATTTCCTCACAGTTATTACAGACTTCGTTCGAATTGCCATCGTCCTTATCGCAAGTGTTTCCACCATCTTTTGTAATTATAAAAAATATACAAATAAGAGGAAATGTCTGCACAGTTCCTAGCTTAAATGAACTGGCATGCTCAGAATTAAAATGTTCGTTTGATAAAGATTTGTGCAGTTATCAAATCAAAACTAAATCAATGAATAATTCAATATGTCGATTTAATGAGAATCAGAATGGTTAGAAATATTTTCTTATTGTTATTTCTTATTATTGTTAATGAATTTTAAAGAATTTAGCAGCTTTGCTGGTTTCAGACTTCATTAAAATTTAAATTAATTTAAGCTTTATTGATTTGCTTAAGTTATATTAACAAGTTCAGTACTCTGTGCATTATTCATAAAATTATTCATAAAATATTAGAAAAATCGGATCAAATAAAATTTTGTAGGAATTAAATGTTTTGTTGGTGGAAATGTTCAAAAGATAATTATGCAGTCACCAAAGTTTAGAATCACTCAACCAATTATTGTTGCAATCCAGGTTTTTTAAAATTGATGCGATTTTAATAATTTCTTTAGTATAACTTTAGTGATCAATTTCTTATAAATAAACAATTCTTATCGTTTTAAAAAACTTATCAGTGTAATCTGAATGATTACGTTTTAATTTTTTGGTAATATTGAAATAATAATATTTATAATAAATAAATATTTACTCATTCACTAAAATTTCGCATAAATTTAAATAAATTTAGATGCAGACTTGAATCTTTTTGCAAAATTATTTTCCTGCATTTTTCTGTTAACTTTCTGTTTCATCTAATTTTTTCATTGGTTCATTTTTAGTTTCAAAAATCTCAATCCAAAAGAAAAATTTTTGCAGGTCCATCAAAAGACATTTGGCTCAGAAGTGTATATCTGCGATAGTGACAGTGATAGCGCAACTAATATTACTGATGACACCAAGCCGCATGATGATAGCTGTCATTTGTTATTGGGTCCAATAATAAAAAAAAACAAAATTAAGAAGTCAATTTATAATTTAGATTATTTCAAAAATCAGTTTTCTTTGGTTTTTTTTAATGATAAATTTGAACAATTTGGTGACGCAGAATTTGAAATTTTTTCAATTGATATTTTTGATGAATTTAACCAAAAATTGTGTTGAATTTTTTTGAAACATTCTATTTTATCTTAAAGATGTAAATATTATAAAATATTTATCCTTTTATATTCCTGAATATTTATTGCAAATCTTTCTCGCCGAATTGTTCGTTCTTCATTGTATTTATCTATAGAATTTCGTTGGTAATTAGTAGGAATGGTTTTTTAGATTTTTTATATCCACGAATTACCAAAGGCTGGGAGAAAATCCTGTAAATTTTTGGCGCTAGACTTTCACTAATTTTTTTCTGATCACTACAGAAAATATTTTGCTTCAGTTTACAAAAAAAGTATAGCGATTTTTTTTTTAAATTACCTCATAAATCGAGTTTCTTATAAAATCATCTCCGTGACGATTCAATTTTATTTCTTTCTCTTAAACTTTGATTTAAAAAGTATCCAGACACTTCTTTTTTGCAAAAAAGATTTGTATCAATCAATGTACACATCTTTTAAATTTTTTTTTAAAGTAAACTCCATGACTGCATAACAGCTCTCCAAAATTATTTCATTTTTTAGTAGCAATCAAAAAATTAATTCGTTGCATGAATTTAACAATCTGTAACGACAACGCTTTTGTTCACGAAAATTGCAAACATTTTGGTTAATTCGCTTATTTTTTGAATTCGTTTATTTCCTTGAAATTCAAAAATTATAGGAGGAAATAAAACGTGAAAATTATTGAAATTGTGGTTTCAATATTTCGAATTGAAAGGGAGAATAAGTGGCTACCATTTATTGACCATAAGGGCTCAGCTGACTGTTAGGAATTTTTGCCAGGGAGTCGTTTGAAAATGGAAGTATAAGTGGTACTAGTTGGATTTTTTGGTTTGAGTCCATTCCTATTGGAAATTAGAATCGGATTTTTCCTTTTAATACGATAATTTGGCAATCCATCCACTCGAATCTTTTACTGAAACCAGAAAAAAAAAATTTGTCGAATGATTGCCTAAATTCCGATTAATATTTTTACTTAATGCAAAGTATTAACAAGTGGAAAAAATGCGATAATTCTTGAATGACCTTTTATATAATGGAAATTGTCTCTGATTTTGATAGTATGAAGTAATCTTTAATAGGATTAACTCGTTCAGCTCGAAAATCGATTTAATATGAACAATTATATCCACTTTTTTGTTAGAATTTATGTCGTCTTTTAGAGCCATCTTTTTACCTCCTCGAATTGCGAGAAATGTAGAAAAATTTAGGATTAAAATAAATGAAAATGATAAGTTAAACGAACGAATGCATTCAGCAATCCCAAAAAGACACTTTTTCATTTTTTATGAAAATTTTATGAATTTTTATTAGATCGAAAAATAAATTAGTAAATTAGCGAATTAGTTTCTTTCTTCTAAAAGTATTTCTGATTTACTTTGGCTGATATAAATTAAACGTTCATTCATTTACAGCTTTGCCGAAATATTAATGAAATATTTATTATATGTGCAATGATAGTTCCATTTTTAATTACATATGTATTAATAATATTCTATTTTACATTAATTTAATAATTTATGCGATTCTTCCTAGATAATATTGTACTTTTCCATTTACAATTTATTTCCATATAATATTCAGTAGTAAAGTAATTGGCCAGCGTTCAAGTTAAGTCTACCCCAGTGGCTATTAGCATTTACTAACGAATTTCTACTAACGAATCACTTAAGGATTGATGCATTATATGCCGAAATGAAACAATTTATAATGAATTAAAATTAAATTAAAATAACAAAATATGCATTATTAATATTATTTTAATATAAATTAAGAATATAAGTACAAATATATGAAAATAGATGAATATAATACGTCTCTTAACTTTTCATCACAAAAATTCGTGAAAATAGATTAAAGTTGATATGATATAAAAGTTGATGATATATAGTTGATGATATAAATATATTAAAATATATCTTCTGCCACTGCTATCATTAAGAATTTCTATCGCAAAGATTTCATCAATTAATTAATTGCTATCGAAATAAGAGTTATAATTTATAGTAATTAACATTTAATAAAGATCTTTTTGTTAATATATTAATATATCTCTTATTTCTTTGCCAATTTATTCGATTATCAATTTATTATGATTATGATAAAAATGATTTATATAAATCAATAATGAATGATATTTCTGCGATTGTTTATGGAAAGAGAGAAGAAATAAACAAATTAAGCCTGTTTAGAGGCTTTCAAGAACAAAATGGTCATACTTATTCTTTTTTCTTTAAAAAGTAATGGGCATTTTTTGCTTATGGATCTGGCTATTATTTTTCATAAAATCGTACCTTAAAACCTTATTTAATTAATGTAATTTTTTGCCATTCTACAAGTACTATATAACCATTAAAATTTAAATTTTGAAAAAAGAAGGCAAGATCGCTGGTTAAATTTTATTTATTCATTTGGTTCTATGTTCATTCAAAAAATACATTATTATCAAATATATTAAAACAATACAAAATTTTTCCGAAGATTTTTTTTTATATTTTTATATTTCTGAAATGAAGAAATATTCTGATATGCTGCTCGTCATGCGATGCGATAACTATCAAAGCGTAGTTCCGTTTTTTTTTTAATCATCATCATTTTTTAATCTTTAATAATTTTTCGACATTTAATGAACCATTTTATGGTGAAGAAAAAAATTTGTTTTTGGCGCCACATTTTTCTGCCTTATTCGATTTATTATATTACATGGAATTTTATCAAAAAAACCATCATATATCATATCAAGCAAGCAAGTCCTTAATGTCAAGAATCGCACAGAAAAGACAAATTATCATTTAAACTGATAAAGAAAAGAAAATTAAACAAAATTATGAGCAAAATTTTCTTAAATTCACTGGATCTTATAATTCTAAATGATAAAATGATTATTTCTAGTGAAAAAAATAAGTTTATATGAAAGTTTATATGAAAATAATAAAGTACCACATTTATTTATATTTGATAATATCACTAATACCAAATGAACCAAATGAATTCAAGGCTTAAAAGTAAATAAAAATAAAAATGTTTGAAATAAACTTTTGTTCATATCACAAATCACAAATATCACAAATATGAATATGAATTTTTCTATGCATAGAACTGATTAAGGTTAAAGCTGCTTTTTTTGAAAATTTTTAAAAACCTTAGTCAATCTTATTTAGTGTCCCCTTATTTAGATCAAAAAGTTATTGTTCGTTCTTATAAATTTTCATGAATTTTCCTAATGTGTTTCTTTAAATCGAAATTTCTACAAAAACCTTTATTACAGTAATTACATAAATATGGTTTAATATCTTGATGTATATTCATATGAAATGTTAAATTGTATATTTGATGAAATGCTTTTTCGCATATATTACATTTGTATCGTTTATCATTGCTATGTGTTAATTTATGATTTTTATAATTTCCATTTTGATGAAATCCTTTGCCGCAATATTCACATATATATCTTTTATAACCTTAATTATTGTCCTTAATAATAGATCAGAATTAATCTCACAATATGTTTAGCAAAATAGAGGCACTAGTCAAATGCTTCAAATATTAAAAATCATATTTCGAGTGCTTCATATTTTTCACTTAATTATCGTTCTCAAATTTACTAGATTTTGCGTTTGTAAATGATACTGATAATAATTGTTTGAATGAATATTCATATTAAAATTCCAAGATTAAATTAAAAACACAAAATTTATGGCATTTTTTGTAAAATTACAATACGAACTAACCTAAATGTATACGAATATGAGTATTCAAAGTTGAAGAACGGTTGAAACATTTACCACATGTTGAACACTGAAAATTTTTGCTAGTTGATCCATTAATTTTACGATTATTGTTGAATAATGAGTAGTTTCTTACTTAACTCTTTCTTTTTTTGACTATTTGTTGGCTAACACTTAGTAAACCTGCAGTATCTATTTGTTATAATTCAACTGTTCATTTTATCTTATTGCAGGATAATATTTTTTTGGTATTGCATCATTATTTGATTTTAGATTATTTCACTTTTTTTTTTACTGTAACATAATTGTTATCAAAATTTCAAGAACGAACAACATGTGGTTTTTGCTCAGTATGGATTATTTTATGCCGACATAACGTTGAAGCTTGTCGAAATGCTTTACCACATATCTGGAAAATTTTCGCCATGATGGTATTGTCAAAAATTGTTTATTGGCATAAGAATTTCAGTGATTAAGTAAAGCCAGCAACAAAAATAGAAATAGCCTCATTTAGAAATTTAAAAACACATAAATTGAAAAAAGAGACATTAAGGAGCTATTTTGATTTGTTTGGCAAATATCAACATTATATGAAACTCCGGTGATTTAATTTGGATTATCAAGAGCCAATGAAGAATTTGCAAAAATCACATTAATTATGAAAATACCAACACTTGACAGTTTGATTCATGCTAATATTAAAAAATACGATAGAAATAATTAATCTTGTTTAATATAATAATTCTTTAATTTCTTGTTTAATCTTGTTTAATATAATAATTCTTTATAATATAATAATAATTCTTACATAAAAGTAAGAAATCCTATATGAAGTTTTTTTTGCAATAGTGTACCTTGCATACCTTGCACAAAAATGGTCGTATTCCCGTATGTATAGGCATATGCCTGGTTAAATTATAATGCGCATTGAATATTTTACCACATTCTTTGCACTGGAAATTTTTATGCTTGCCATTTGGATAACAGCGACTTTCAAATTTATATTCAGATTTGTTTTCTTTTAGCAAAGAATCTGAAAATGTCCATTTTTTGATGCAAAATTTTTTATAGAATAATTTTTCTTATTTTTGATACAAATTACATCAAATAATTTTCTATGAATTTGATTATTCGTAGAATTATTCTTATATTATGATGTTATATATATTTGGGAAAATTACTCGCTTTATTCAGGGTTGAATTAGTTTTTTAGAACTAAATCAAAACTCTTAAAATTAGAGTCCAAAATAAAAATGTATGCATGCCAAACTATCATGAGTATTTCGGCTAGTATTCTGATCAGATCTATTTATTATTCAAAAATGACTATTATATGATAATGAGGTTTAGAATTATTATATTCCACAAAAAGTAAATTTCTGATTAAATTGAAATTAAATAGCCTACAAAAAGATGTCACAAACGATTCAACCTATGAAGCGAATATCTATATAAAATATAAAATACATATATGTATAAATGTATAAATAAGTTTCTTCTTCAGTAAAGTGAGGACTTTTAGTTAAACAAATAAGAAAAGTATAAAAGTGGAAAAAATAGAATAAAACATTAAAAATTAGGATTTCTACTTAAGGAATATCAAAAATTTTTTAAAAAAATTAAATATACCTTTACTAAGAATATTGTCGATTGAAAAAGGTAACGACGAAGCCATTATAAATCTTTAAATTTATTGATTATTATTGAATTTATATAGGCTTGTCTCCGCCCATAGTTTTCGTTTAGGGCGGAATAAGTAAAAAATTTAACCAATTATATTCCTCACCATCACCGTATCCTTTACTCATCTTAAATGAATTTTTAATTTTTTTTTCATTAATTTTGGCTAAGAATTTATTATAAAAAAGTAATTATTGCAGTTTTCAGAAAATTGAAAAGGTATTTGCTTTAAAGGAAAGAATATTTAATTCTTTGATTCTTTTTACTTCATAAATTTTTTAAAATTTATATTTTAACTTTTAATATAATTTTTATTAATTTGAGGAAGGGTATTTGTAGAATAGCAAAATGCGCAAGCAAACAAGTAAATAAGGTGGTTGACGCTCATCATTTTTCGTTAGATTCGTTCCATTGTCTGCTAGTAAGTATGATATACAAGACGCTTTTGTATTTATCCAATTCATGAATTCTCCACTGTTTATTCAAAATCGAATTTTTAATCGAAAATTTAACTTTAAAATTTACTTATCAACATATCATGAATTCTTTATAACAATATCACTAATGGTGACTAACAATACGGATATAATATAATTTTATAAATGAATCAAAAGATTAAAAAGCAGTGACGCCCAGTGAAACCCTTTCCATAATACATCGCTGCTCCATTTCCTTTCCTTTTATTAATGAAATGCTTAAAGAAAGAAACACTGCCCGTTCATTCAAGAAATTTCATGCATTATATTAGATATTACTAATATAAAGTTTTACAAAAAAAAAAAAATTTGCTTCAAAATAGGATTGAGATGAATAAACCACACATCGCAGTATATTATTATTCTATAATTTGCAACTTGCATTATTTTCCAAAAACGTTATGGTGAATGAGCCAAACTAAAAGTTGTGACAAATTTTCATTTCAAATTTTCAGATTTGATTTGAAAAAGAAGTTCCGATACTTCTTTTCAAATTCATCATCATTCACTGTAAAAGATGAAACAATTAAGGGTATAATTTAGTAAAAAAAAATATATTTTTCAAGTGCCAAAGAAGATCTTTACGACGGTTTGTCCCATAAAACAAATATTTGTATTTTTTCTTTTTAATTTTAATTCATTCTCTTACTGCATTAGTTATATGATAATTTTTTATGCGATGGATGAGTTCTAATGCCTAATACGTCTTTGTTAGCATCCATACAATAACTTTTCAGACTTGAAAGATGTTACTGAAAAAACTATTTTGTTCTCAGTTACTTCGCTCGCTTTAAAATAAGATTTATACAAGTTTCCAAAAAAAAGAAAAATTGAAAAATCAATCAAATTAATCCACAGTTAATCTTGTTTCAACTTATTATCGTCCGCAATCCAATTTATATTTATATAATATATCTAGCCAAATAGGACAAGTCTAACCCAACAGCAACAGAAAATTGATAATTTTAGTATGAATCCTAATAGAAATTTTTAATTTTTTTTCAAGTACCTAAAGCGCATATTTTTAAAATATTTTTATTGTACCGTTTTAATTTTATCAGAAAAGAATTCGTAAAAGCAGATTATGTGCTTTAATAGCTTCAATATATTAATAATGTGCATTAACAAACTAATCGAAGGCTTAAAATGTTTCTTCCGTTTTATGTTCATTAAACTATTATCCATAAAAGTCGCACATTGGCGTGTTATATTATTTATATTTCCAATGATCATTCGCTACATGATTTAATCCGAAAAATATTTTATAGGCTATCATAATTCATAAGAAAATTGCGATTCATTAAGTGCTAATTATAAAAATTGAAATGCTAAGATATTGAATTCATATGACTTCATGACTTATAAGTATTATATACACTTATTAATTTTATAAATATAGTGAAAACAATGGTTGCAGTTTCAAAACGAACCGAATAATAGTCAGCTAACAATAATCAAGGACTGATATTCTAATCATATAAGTTTGTCCCATCTGCAATAAATTATTAATAATATTTACCTGTTAGTCAATAATTGGTTTAGATAGGTCAATGTAAATAATGCAAAATATTGATTTAATAATTGACTTTGACGAAACTGAAGTTGCTTTTCCTATTAAGATTTATTAGGATTTCACGGGAATTTTTTTCCTAGCCTGTATTAATGCCTGGGAGACCATATTGATTAAACAATAAGAAGACAAAAAATATTTTCTAATTTTCATCTTTTGGTAAGCGCACATTGTTCCGATTTGGCTGATCTCATAGTAAAAAATCATGCGTGAGGCTTCCAACTGAACTTAATAGCGGGATTGCTCTTGCCAAGGTCTCGATCGAAGAAAAAAAAAAAGAAAAAGAACGCTTCACCAATCTATTTCTGACGACTTTAAAAAAAATCACAACTATTCGAGACGATTATTTTAACGATCCTTAGTAGATAGTGGCAGTAGAAGATACACCGAGAATATAAATAAATTTGCTGTGACCGATTACGAAAATTCAAGTATCCTCTATCCTCCGAATATCCGATTATCATATTCATAATAATTCTTTCACAAAAGTGCACTTCAGCGTAGCGTTTCAGCAAACCTTAAAAAAATAAATTAAATTAAATAAATTATTAAGAAGTAAATTATTCTTGCATAAACATAGGTGATATATCATATTTTATTTCTTAACAAATCAAATATTAACAAATTAAAAGTATAAGTACAAATGTGCTACTAAAACACTATGTAAATCAGCTAAAAATATCAACTTAAAAATCTAAAGAGATTGAAATTCATTGTGCGATGGCATATCTTAAGTTATTCTTTGCTCAAATTCCAGCTTCATCACTATGTCATTTCCAAATAATTGTGCCATTTTGGCATTAAGAAATTACAAATATATATATATATATAGGTATACATTATGCACATGCGTATTGATATACTAGGTATTGATATTGATATATTGATATATTTATTTTAGATTGAAAAGAGCAATCACATCATTCAAAAGTTTTAATAAAAATTAAGCTACTACTTGCAGGGAATTGAATTGCATATATACATATATATATATATATATTGTCGTAGCCAGTTACAAATTACTACAACATTTTAGAAGTAATGGTATGGCATTATGAGCTAGCTTTAAGGAAAATTTTCAAATTTTTTCTTCAAACATTTAATTAATTTATTTAATTAATTTATTAATTAATTAATAAATTAATAACATTTAATTTATTAATTATAAATTAATTAATAACATTTAATTAATTTAGAAATTTTTATAATTTCTGTGACATGACATTATCTTATCCCTAAAATTGGATTTGGTCATTCTGCAATAGTTCACATCCATTTATTTACAGCGACTTTCCTGTACCCAATTCAGTTATAAATTACTTAATATGCTGTATAACATTTATTACTATATAACAATTTGCAATAAAATATGAGAAAAATTAATCTTGAAAAAATTTGGAATATTTAGAATTATTTTTCAAATTTAATTTCATAAAATTTAGAATTTAAAATTTACAAATAAAATTTAGCGGTACATTGATGCTTATTACTGGCGAAACGATTAAGTATATCGCTTCAATGGAAATCAAGATTCTTGATTTCGGTTCTCGTTCTTTGTGGTGACCTGAAGAAAGAGGAATGCTGACGCACTTACTTTTTAGTATTAAAAAAAGATCTCAGCTTAAAGAAGTCAGATAATCAAATCAGAAATTGAAATTCACTTAGAAAGAAGCAGAAGGCATTAAATTTTTCAGAGTGTAAAACGTTTAATGTATAATGGTTTTCATTTAATCGAAATTATTCCGTGAAGACGATATATCAAAAGAAATCTAAGTTATTGCCAGGTGAATTTTTGGACCATCATTTTTTGTGTTTTGTATTTTATTAGGATACAAGAAATTGTGTGTACATCGACCGTCTAAACCCCATCGCAGCGGGATATTAGAGCAGTTCCGCGATTCTAAAATAATTATTTGAAATTTATACAATTTATAGAAATTTTATTATTTTATTTTCGAAAATGAATATGAAAATATAAATTTAAAACTGAATATAAATTTATAAAAATTAATTTAAAACTGAATATAACTTTAACATATTTATATTATATTAATATATTTATATTATATTTATATATATAAATTAAATATATATATATTTAATTTAAATATAAATTTGAATATAAATTTGAAACTGAATATTATAGTTTTCAAATAATTTTATTTATTTCATTTTGGTTAACAATTTCTGCATTGCAAATAAACGGAAGGGTCATGAATGTTTTGATCATTTGTCCTCAATTAGTTCAGGCTTATATATATATATATATATATATACTGAAGCAAAAAAACAGGGTCTGAGGCCGCAAAATATGACATCTTAAGTTAATCATTACTTTAAGATATGACTATTAAATAATAGAAGGTATTTGAAAATCTAATCAATCACTAGCAGAGTTGACATGAAGAAATATATTGTGCAAAATATTTCCAAATAATGAAAGTAATGTAGCTAATCAGTGACCATCATCGTAATTTGTGCAAAAATCAGTAAAACGCAAGTGATGGCTATCATAAGATTCGATATTCAAAATATCAAATAAATTTCATTCAAAATTCTCAAAAACTGAGAATTTACTATATTTAAGTAAATCTATATTTTAGTAAATCTTTGCGGTAATAAAATGTTAGCATTTTACAATCAAAGCTTATTTCAGTGGAATTAAGGATCTAAGCAAAGTTATCTGATCTGTTATCTGATTTCTCAATAAAAATTCACTGTCTCCACTTCTTTTTTAATGCATTCACCCGTCTTCTAAAAATTTATTTATTTTGAATTATCACCTAGCAATATTTCGGTTAGTAGGCCATAATTTCCTGAAAATGTATTGGATATCATTTATAGTTCAACAAAAATATATTTATTTTAAAAAATCGACTCTATTTCGTTAGAAAAATGGATTAATAGGATTTGTTTCGAAGCGAATTTTTGAAAATTTTTTTTTCAATTCGATTAGTCGATTTGATTTCCTTGTTCGCAGCGAAAATCGCACCTCTCTCATTGCATTTTTTTTTCTTTCAATAGCTCAGTGAATCGAATGGATTGTTCAGTTTTTTTATTCTTCAACGGTTTTTCTTTTTCGAGTTATTTGTGAGTGATTTTTTTATTTTTCGGTTAGTAATCAAAGCTTAATGATCTAATGATCTATTTTCTGATAGCTTTGATATTTATTTTCAAATTTAATCGAAGATTCTTAGTCAGTTTCAATATAAGTTTATTTCTGTTAACAACCTTTGCATATAAAATGATTAGCACTAATTATTTCTGGTTAAGCTGACTCTAATGGCTTGTTAGACAAAAGAATTTCTGCCAAAGAATCATTCTTGGTTATAAAAGATCGCTGTCAACTCTACCTATTTCTACCTATATTATTTTTTCCAATTTTTTAAGTTCTCCTGTTGAAAAATTCTCCTGTCGGAGAAATTCGAATTTCTGATGGTCGAAACGATAATCTCAGTAGAAACTATTCCGCTATCCTAGTTATCTTTGAATTCTAATTCCACTGCTAGTTATCTTTAAATTCTAACTTCACTGCATTGAATATTGAATATTGTGATTTTCCTCCTCTTTTTCTCTTTTTCCTAAAAATTGAAATAAATAAATATAAATATAAATATATATATATATATATATAAAATATAAAATAATATAAAATATATATAAAATTATACATAAAATATATATAAAATTTATAATAATATTATAAAATAATATAAAATAATTATGACTTTCTTTGAAAGGAGTAAACCTGTCATATCAAAAATCCGTGTGGTTGCTGGGGACCCACCTGTAGCTTTATCTCCAAGTGGCTCTATGGTGAAAGGGTCAGATATACTTCATACGATATCTGCGTCTCATGACGTGCATGATACTCCTAGACCGGTGGTACATTCGATAAGTATACAATCCGGACTTAAAGCTGGTAAATAAAATGTGCTCGCAAGCCAGGGTAATTGCTCGAAATCTATCAAGGTAAACAGCCTTCTGCACGCGCAGCGAGTCGTATTAGCGTGGAACGTCAGAACGCTTATGGACGTTACAAGTCAAGCAATCATTGTCCACACCCTTTCTAAATATCGTGTGGATATCGCTTGTTTGTCGGAGGTTCATCTTCTTCGGATCTCGAGTATTTACTAATCCGGTTCAGAGAAGAGATACTGGCTATATCACTGTGGTGCTTGGAATAACTCTGGACAAAATGGCATAGCGATTGTCATGGCCCATTCCGCTTTGATTGAGTGGAAACCGGTAAGCGACCGTATTGCTTATGCTCGTTTTAAGAGTAAGTTATGCAATATTTCGGTCATCAATATCTATGTTCCAACTCTGTCGGTAGATGACCGGGATAAAGATAAGTTCTATGCGGAACTTCAACTGCTAATAAAATTTCTACCGGAACATGACACATGGTCATAATCGGGAGAAACTGGAATCCGCACGTAGATTTTAATGCCGCTGTGATAACCTCAACAATTGGCAAATATGGCATCAGAGACCGGTATGCCAGTGGAGAATGTTTTCTCCATTATGTCGAACGGCATGAACTTTTTATTACTTACTTCCTTCTTACTTCCGGCGTCATAGAAAACATCTAGTCACGTGGAACTCCTCGAACAAGCAACACTTCAACCAGATTGATTATATTTAAATCAGTCACAGTTGATGTTATGGTTGGAGCCAAGATCCGCATAAAATTGGCAACTCGCAGACAGTAGCCTCAAGATCCTTCAACTATTTCAAACTAAAAAATTCTAAAAAATTCGAGGGCAGTGAGCGCATTTCAAGCCGAATTATTGAATCGAATTATTAATCATCTCAATAATACAAATATCAATGATTTTTCTGGAACGGCAAATGAATACTGGTCCAAACTAAAGGAATGTCTCCGAAATTCAACCATTTGCATATTAGGATATGCTAGTAGGAAGTGCACTTGTTGGGTATCGGAAGTAACTGTCCACCTACCTGAAAAAACTGCCAAAGTATGAATGTCAGGAGATCCTGATTACTGGATGCTTCGAAGATTTACAACGAAAGAAACAAAGCGGGAAATCACTATTGGAATGACATGGCCTTCAGAATGGAGACGGCGGCTCGATTAGGCGATAATAGGAAATTATTCCGCCTTCTTCATAAAGGAACTATGACTCGGAACGATCAACGAAATGGTAAGGGATAGCAATGGCGTTCCGATCAAAAGTATTAAGGACCACCTCATAAGATGGAAAGAATTCTTTGAGGCCAAATTAACCAATGGAAAAAAATTCTTTGAAGCCAAGCTTAATCATGAAGCGCCATCTGTTGCCTCTGATATAGCTGATACGTTTATCGAAGCATACGCTTGTAATTGCGAGTGTGCAATAGAAGAAAAAATAATTTCCGTTATCCATAAGCTCAAGGCCAATAAAACCTCAGGAGAAGATGGTCTTTGGGCTGAGCTTTTCAAATGTTGTCTATTGTCCTTTGTAAACATACCTTCAACAAATGTATTCTCTAGTATGGAAAAAAGAAATATTACCAGATGACTGGAGCAATACAATTCTGTCTCCAATTTCCAAAAACATATTGCGACAATTATCGAGGAATCAGCCTACTAGACGTCTCAGCTAAAATTTTTGCTTCTCCTGCTACTCAACAAACTTATGGAAGTATGGGACAGCAGGATGCGCCCTAATCAAGCTGGTTTAAGACCAGGACGCAGTTGTGCTGACCAGATATTCACGTTAAAAGGATGTTGGAACATTGCTTAGATATATTTACAACTCACTGTCTCATGTTTCCTTTGCCTTTGATCCTATCGATAGACCTGCGCTTTGGAGAGTGATGAAATGCGACGGTTTTCCAGAGGAGATCATTCGACTCATAAAGGCATTTTATATGGGAAGTTGACAGACTCTTTCGAAATAAGAACTGGTGTGTCCTTTCCCCTACAGTATTCAACTATGCGATAGACTGGATAATGGACACTGCTTGTCGGCACTCAAAAGATGTCCAAATGAGTTAGTACAGAGCATCGTATCACAGATCTTGAAAACGCTAATGATGTAGTCCTTTTTGCTAATAGTTATGATGAAATGTAAATAGTGCTAAATAACGTATCAGCAATTGCAGCGAGAATCAGACTCAGGATCAATGTAAATAAAACGAAAGCCTTTTCGTCCTATATGCAAGAAGCTGATAAAATGTCTCGTTTTGTAAATTCATTGCTGGTTGAGGAAGTGCCCTATTTTAAATACCCTTGGGTCTACTCTAATACCAAATGACCAGGCAAAAGATGAAATTACAACTCGGATCACGACAGCTAAAAATACGTTCTTCCGGTTGACAAAATCTCTATGGAGTTATCGTGAAATCACCATAAAAAGAAAAATCGGCATCTATATGCCGTGATCCGTTTGATCTTGCTATATGGTTCTGAGACATGATAGTAAGTTATCTGCCTTTGACCACTTTTATCTAAGGTACATATTACGAATCCATCGAGCGGATAAAATATCACAAGATCCCATCCATCTTCGTTCAATACCACTTGCATAAATAATGTTATCACAGAGCGCCGCCTTTGCTGGTTAGGGCACATTCTCCGTCGTCCACCACAGGAGTTGACGCGTATTTCGTTATTTGCTAAACCATTGATGGTTGGTGTCAAAAGAGTGAGGTGGATCAATCAAGACCTGGACTGATACGATTGGAAAAGATTTTGAACGTATAGTGGACCAGCAATATATGGACTTAGAGTTGGAAAAAAGAATGGCTTTTATTAATGTCGACGATAGCATCAAACCGCGCCGCTTGGAAGTATCTAACCTTTGTAACCGTTGGAGCCATCCTAACCAGTAATGGTTAGAACTGTTAGAAGATTTTCTTCAGTACTGATGAGATACGATTTAGTTGTTTTTATCGCCAAATTAAGCAAATAAATATTATGTTATTTCGATTATTGATTTGCATTTTAATGAAAAAATTGTTTCTGAACCACAGGATGACTTTAAAGTTTCAATTTTCTTTGTCTAAAATAGCATGCTCACTTAAAATATTCACCTTTCCTGATTTGGCAAGCTCTACTAGCTCTCAGGATGAAAATTCTTCGCTTATCGAATAGATATACAACTGTGGCACCATCCACATTTCATTTTTAATGGCAGGCTTAATTCCGTCAATGGACAAGAGTTGAATCCAGTCTACAGTTTGTCTTCAATCGAAACAACAAATCACTCAGCCTACCCTATAATATGAATTGCCTTAGATAGTATTAAATTAGTTCGATTATTACTTGAATAACCAATTTTTTTGCAAATTAATTATTATTAATACCGATCGAATATTTATAATGAATAATGCATTGGAGCACCAACTACTCATCAACATTTATTGTCAACATTTTCAGTTGCCATTCAACAACAGCGCATTCATTCTCAACCACCAGCTATTTCCATTTTTTTGAATTATTGTCGCCTCATCTGTCAGTAGTTATTTCTCTTCTTCATTATTTTGTTATCAAATATTATTTATTTTATCATCATTATATTGCTAATTTGTTAATTTTTTTGCAAAAACTAATTATTGCTAATTTTTTGTTCTAAAAACATTTCTGGTCAGGCTCGCTTACCTGCCGTAGCGGATAAATTTCGCAAAAGAGTCAACTGGAGATAGAAATAGAGATAAGTCGCCAGAATCACTCGAATTTTTGAAAAGCAAGTTTACTCTTGCAAAAAGTTTTAACATCGGAACTCCAAACTAAAAGTTATAACCCACTGAGCAAGCCATTCTACCTATTATTGTTAATATTATTAATCTTTCTTTTGCAACGTATAAGTTTCAATACTGCAAAAATATTAGCGATATTATAAGATTGAAAAATTATAAAACTGAAAAATTTACGCTTGATTAAGGGGCTATAATGCAACAATCACTAGGCTATCCTTCTTTCGAATTATATAATTTTTATTTATCGGATTATATAATTTTTATTATTTGTTACATATTGCAAATTAACAAAAGAAGATTTGGTTTGGTTTAAATTTATCGTCTTGATTTCAAGTCAACTTAGTTTTTGTTTGAGCTTATCTTAAGATGTTCAATTGATACTTTTCTCAAATGAAGAAGATTTGTTAATAAAATTTAGCGAAATAATTAAATTGATCGTGAAGTATTCTAATAAATATTTTTAAAATGAATATTTAAAAAGAAATTAAGAACAGATTGATTTATGCAAAGTAATTTCCATAAAATAAATATTTGAAAATTTTCTGAAACATATTGATTATTGAGAATATTTATCATATTTACCTACCAAACATATATTTCATTCTTATGAGTCGGAATTTTGATAACAATTGCTTTCATAAAAATGGAACATTCAACCAGTCATCGTAATAAATGGAAATTCTAACCAAGAAAAATTCTTCAAAAGGTGATTCATTAGTTTAACTACATTTATTAACATATTTTCTCAAATCTAAGCTAGTCTCAATGCCTTCCACGTGAACTATAAGCTGCCTTAATGCTATAGGTTCGGCAGAGATTCAAATGACTTCACATAATCTATTTAAAAACATCTGTCTAGAAGAGAAACCAATAGCTTCCTCAAATTGCGAAAACCTAAGCATTTTGTTGAAATCTTTTGATGGCAAGAAAAAGATCACATTTTATGAAAAAATCAAATATAACATCTAGATTTTATGTATTAAAAATATTCCATCACAATATAAAGAGAAATGGATGTTAAAGCGAATTAACGAAGATATGGTTTGTGTGAAAAATGGGAGAATTTGAAAGTAGTAATGGGCAAGGGAAGATAGCCAATTTTGAAAGGGTACCGAAAGATATTTATTTATACCTGAAAAAAACGGTTCTATCCTGCTGTGGTAGAGTCCTTTTTGCTCGTAAAAATAAATTCCTTAAAAAAGCTTTTTTGAATTGTAGTTGAAAAAAAAACGTTTCGGAGTATTGAGGAGTAAAGTGAAAGCTTTCACAACAGTATATACTCTTTGCTCAAAGCTATTTACTTAACACCTCAAATCTTTTAATAAACTTTCTAGCAGTTATTTTCCACAAATATTTCTTCCATTCGACTATTTTTTCTTAAATTCGCAATTTTCGGTTTTCTTAAAACATCCAAATAAATAAATAAGTGGTAAGCGCTTATTTCCGGTCAGGTCAGGTCCGCGCTAAGTATTAGAACTTGGCAACAAAAGGTGCATAGAACAGGTTTGTCGACATTAGCGCCCTAATTTTTAGTTCACAGGTTTATCGATGATAGGGCCCCTTAGCATATTAATCTGAGGTACTAAGCACTCGGCCATTCTGCATCTTTTGAAAGAATATCATTTAATTTCAAAAATTTTTGGCTTTCAATTGTGAAGAAAATGTAATATGTGAAAATGTGATTTTTATATGATCATTTGGTTTCTTTGTAATTTTCATTTACTAAAAATGATTCAGTTGGTTATACAAATTGATCGATCAAATGGATGGATGGCAATAAAAAATACTTTTCCAAAAGATTATCGATAACCATATAAATTTAATAGTTGTCATTTGCTATAATTCCATTATTTAATATAAATAATTATCGAATAAAAGCTTTTCCATTAAATTCATAGAGTTAGCGATTAGCGCTCACCATTTCTGATTAATTTACTTACTTCACCGTTAGTACAATTGAAATTTTGTCTATGAGAGCCCGAATCCTGGAGCTCCGATCACTCGGCTATCTTGTTTCCAACAAATAAATAACTTTTTTATTTTTCTCGAATTTTTTAATAATAGGGAATCATCCGGAGAACTGTCTTAACGGCGTCGTTTTTACAAAAAATTGCAAATTATTTAGCAATTTTGAGAAGCTATTGCCATAGTATTTAAAAGCGGCATTTATAAATTATCTCGGTTTAATAATGGTTTTGCTGTCAACTGTTGGAAAAAATGACGCTCATGATTGATGTTATATATCAATGTTATTGACCTTTGTCCACCTTTATTTGACCTTTGACTATGACTTCTTTTGTATCATTGTTCTCCTCCCTCATATTTGTTTATTTATTTCATATTTATTTTATCCATAATTTTATTCAAATTTTATTTATTTATAATTTTGCCATTTTCGATATCAAAAAGGATTTAAATTGAGATATTATTTAATTTTTAAAACTAATAAAAAAATTGAATAAGGAAAAAAGTAATATTTAGGGCGTTTGTGCATTATTTCCATTTTTTTGACGATTTTATGTTTGGCAGTAACTGCTGTTATTACAAAAAGCAGCGTTTAGGTAAAATAAGAAACACCCCGTAACATTTGGCGCAAGAAAAAGAAAGACCTTCTTTAAAACAGAATACATCGCAAAGAAAATGAGTAAAGCGAAATAGAAATATTTGACTGGGGCCTGACGAGACAAAGTATATAGGGAAATGGCCAGGAGTGGTGAAGTAATGTTAGAGATGCGATGCTACGACAGCGTATGGTGAAGAATGGAAGGGAAATACAAAAGAAGTATTCTAAGGATTACAGCGGGGTCTGAGGAAATGTTAAAAGAATGCAAATCGAAATAGCAAAATTTTCGGGATAGCCAAAGCAACGGAAGGGCATAACAGATGTGCGAATTCGTTAGCGAAGCGTTACAATGACAAATAAGAAGGATTCATAAAGGACTAATGAAAAGAAAAGCGTAACATAACGAGACCGAGAGAGTGAAGAACTATGATCAGAACCGAGAAGTGGACACCCACACAAAATGTTAACGTAACAAATTATGGTATGGTGCACAGCCATTAGAATGTGCATTTGTTTTAGTAGCCACTCATAAATTATACGGCCATTTAAGATCTAAACTGACGTGTATAAATGGTTTGCGTACGTGGAAATAATAATTACTGCAGTAAGAAAATACCGAATTAGTGACAAAGTCTCCGCTAATAATGTAATGTTACATTCATAATTGAAGGATATATTTATTCAGAGATTAATGAAAATAAACTCCCTTCATCCAGACTTAATTGCTCTTAAAAATCGGCTCCTAAACCTTTATTAAGGGTCCCGATTTTAAAGGAGAACCGTCGACCTTTGAATTTAGAAAAGAACATCCGTGGGGAAAAAATATATTTAGACCAGAAAAAAAGAAAGATACTGGATTATGTATCATCCTGTTGGTGCACGTGAACGTGATGTATCAACGCGACTTATCAAACCAACGCTGCCAAATATGGATATAAATGAAATATTAAACTTAGTAAATAATTGGAATTCAGTCTGGGAAATTGATGCTGGTATTTTGGTGAGTTTTTTTGTCCTTTATGATATCAGAAACAAGATTCGGCATTAAATTCGTACTTTATACGCTTTAGCTATAAAATGACACTAAGGTACTGAGGCAAAATAGAAGTTTGAAGGACGTCTAAAGGAGAAACTGAGGAGAATTTAAGGGATAACAATAAGTTTTGAGATGATATTAAAAGAAGAGGTATAAGAAAAAATGCATGGACACCAGGGTTTTAGGAGGAAGAAAATCGCTTTTCTTTCACAGGACAGGACAGTTAGGCATATCATAATCATGCATATAGAAGGAAATGGGCGAACTGTTAGTAGGTATTGCTATTATTTGCGAAATAAACAGTCCGCCAACCTGAATTATTTTCCACGTTCATTTTGCTGGCAGTCTTACGAAGATACTCTCGAAATTTTTCTAATTTTTTTATCCATTTCTCGCCATAATTAATTAAATTTAAAAACTAAGCAGGAAAAGGCGACATGAGGATGAGTTCTTAAAAGTTAAAGAATAAAAGTTAAAGTGAAACAAGCTATATTAAGGAAATAATAAAGAAACGATGGAAATTACATAAGTCAATTGACTGAAAGGTTTAAAAAGACTTGGAACCATGTAGCCAGTCGAGTCAGCCTAACCAATAAGGATGTGAGTTACTCGATCACTTAAGGTAAAGACCTTATTACTAACATGTTATCCCCAACAATTTTCAGATTTTTGATGAAGGAATTGCTCAGTTTCTGCTTGTCGATGAACAGTCTCATGTAAAATTTTTCGCAGCATTAATATTAAAAAAGGCAAGTTTAAGGTGTCGATTAGTCAATGATGAACCAAAGGATATGTTAGAAGAAGCTGAGAACATTTTTAGAATTGTAAGTTCCTTTTACTAAATAAATAAATCTGGTAATACCACATTCTATTTATTGCTGCCTCATTCAAATTTGGAAATTTTAGTTTTGAGAAAAAACAAACTTCCTAATCGTAAATTGAATGAAAATGCTCCAAATTATGCCAAGCCAAACTATTAGTTTATAAAAATCTCAGGTAAACAATGAAGAATTAACACCAACCGATTCAAAAAAAATCGACTTCTTAAAGAACATTTTAACTAAACGAGGCTATCGTTTCGCTGAATAATTTATACAATGCATTTATTCCTTCTCAAATTTTGAGCGGATGCATATCCACGAAGGAAGGGAAAAAAAGCATCAATATAACAATTATATAATTCGCCGAACTATGCTCAAATGTGTTCGATACATTCTGAAAAATTAAAAAAAAAAATCTTTCGATCACTCTTTCATCTTTGTATTCAGCAAAACTTTTATGAATTTATCATATCAATTATTCGAAAAACTGTTAAGCAAAATCTAAGCCATGAATGTGATGTTAACAGGCAATAAATATAAAGAAACTAATAAAAGGTAACAGGAATATTTGTCAAATCTGAGGATTTAATATTTTATATAAATAATTTATTTAAATTACTTTTATAACCAGATACGACAGAAGCGAAAATTACTTCAGGTGCTTTACTCTAACAATTAATACTATGGGTGAATAGTTCCATTTGGATTGCAAATATATTTTTAATTTGAAACCCTTTTTTTGCTTCTTGTAGCATTTTCACATTTTTAATAGCCGATTTTTTATTCAGTAAATAAATCTGGATAAGATTAAATCTGAAAATTTCACATGCAGATACCATAATTTATGTGCTCAGACATTTTTTTAAAAAGAGTTTTCACCATTACTGGTTAAATTCACTCCGCTGACTTGTCGCACTGGACAAATAGCTAGGAATATTGTTTGGCGATACAGGTGAGTCGCCAACATCACCCGGATTCTTGGACAGACTCACTCCTGTGGGGAAGAGAGCCCCAGCAGCGGCGCTCCGAGCAACAACCCAATGAGTCATTCCATTCCCTGTTCAGCCATTAGAAAGATTCATCAAACATAAAAATAGAAACACAAAATTAAACATTTAAAACAATAAAAACAATAAAAAAAAGAAAGAAAATGCAAATGTAAAATACATTTAAATTAAGATAAGAAACCAAATACGAAGCTGTGATTTATATAGGAAAATATGAGATCAAAGAAATTCGAAAAATATAAAATGATATATATATTAAAAAATGATATTAAATGATATATATTAAAAAATTCTCAAAAATATAAATTAAAAACGTTTTTGATTTTGGCGTTTTAACGAAAGTTTTTAAAATTTAGATTCAGCTTATATAAGTTTTTCTTTAAAAAACTATGCGCCTAAAATAATGGTAAAAGTATTTATGTCCTTACCTGCACTTCTATCGCCAAGTAATTTTCTGACAAAGTAATCGCCAAGTAATTTTTCAAGCCGATAAACCAGAGCAACGAGCTTAACCAAAAACAGAAACGTTCTTAGAAAAAAAACATTAACATTAACATTAAAACATGAAATAAAATATATATACATATATCTTGATGATTTTATGAAATTTTTCCACAGTTTTTACAAAAAATAATTGCATTCTTCAGCCAATCAAGATTCTCTTTCTCTTAATCTGAAATTATCATACAATTATAATAAAATATCCTTTCCCTTTATCCCCCAAAAAATATGTGACTAATTTGAAATAAATGAATAAAATGATACATATTTATAAACATATATAGATTTCTCACTTTACCATAATTAAAAGTGATAATGCACAAAACTAAATTCTTAATTTTCTCATCAATTTTCTCTATATAAAACAGAAATCCACTAAAAATTACCGAAATAGTATTTTACAAACTTGCTTTTAAATTTTTTAAGAGGCATTAAAAGGAATTTTTACATTAAAATAAAAAATTTATTAATTCAGTTAACACTGAAAAAAACCTAAATTAGTCACATATTTTTATTAACAAGAACGAACTAACAAGAACGTCTGCGCCTTAGTCGCAGCTATAAGAAGTTGAGGTGATAAATCGGATAAACTTAAATCCAAATCACAATGCCGAAGACTTTTGTATTCAACCCATTCCCTTAAAAAAATGGAGATTGAAAAAAATTTGAAAAAAAATCTCATTTCACCAAAGAAACTGAAATTTGTCGTTCGAGTATAATATTGTTGGAAAAATATTGTTCTTACCATGTTTCAGGATCACTAAAAACTTGAACTAGCGTTGGCTCCAGGCAATCAAGAGGACGCCGTTTCAATACATCATCAATAGGAAGGCCATCAACAGCAATCTAAGACAAAGCAATAATGTAAAAAAACGATTTATTTATTTTGATTTTATTCGAAATTTATTCGAAATTCAAAATTTTATTGATTTGTATTTTTTGGAATAAAAAGGTTTAACAACAATAAAAATTTTTAATTTTTAAATTGATCAAAATGTAGGATTTTTTGAGATTCAGAAATTAAAAATAATCAGATTCAGCACAAATATTTATCAATAAAGAATTGAGAAAAAAATAATAAATCATAGTTTGCCTACCCTCATTCGTAAATCAATTACGCGACCAATCATACGCCCATCAATCGTTTTAACCCAAACAATATCGTTATGTTGGAAATCGGATGCAATCTCGACTGTTTCTAAAAAACAAATCAGTACCTACTACAAACAAGTTTCTCATAGACAAAATTTTTTGAACTGTAACTAAAAAACTCGAAATTTTTTGAGTTCCAGAGTTTCAAAGAATCTTTGTAATAGAAATTTATAGAAATTTCACCAGGAGCGACTTGGGCTTGAAATCGTCGGCGAGTTGATTTATATTTTCGCTTATCAAAGTCTTCATCGGCCGAACTCGATTCTTCGACTGCAGAAGATTGATCGGTTGTTAAATTTTCAGGATTATTTCTGGAGCTATTGCGATAAGTAAAAATGGATGCATTAAGACCATAAGCGCTGGAAGTTTCAAAATTCGAACTCTTTTTGATCCATGATCCCTTTTCAGATCCTTCGCAAAAACCACTGACTGATACTGGTGTTAGCTCTAAACAAATAATTTAATATCTTCCTTCTAACGAAAAAAATATGAATTCACTCAATACAAATAGGCTAATGCCTATATTCTGTGGAAATATTTGTAAGAAAGAGCGCTTTTTTAAAACTCCAAAGCAAGTTTCTTATTTCATGGACTCAGTTTCGAAAAAAGTGATCAAAAAAGAATAAACCTGAGAATTTTCTTCTCTTCTGCACGGGTGAATCTGATGATGATATAGTACGTTTCTTATTTCCCGAATTATTTTTGGAAATTTTAACTCCCTCGAACTTTTTAATCTGTTGGATATCCACTGAAGATTTAGAACAAGAACTTTGAGCATCAGTATTGTCATCAGCCTCTTCTGGTTTTGTTGGCAATATCGCAACTTTAGATATGGAGGCCAATAAGTCTCGAGACTATATAAAATTATGATTATAGAAAAAGAAGCTAAAGAAAATTAAACGATGAAAATTAAAAAAACTTCATTCTTTAACCTGAAGTACATTTGCTTTTATGGACTAAAAAAAGTCAACTTTCAATAATTTTTCTTATTTTAAACTAAAGTAAATGAAAAACTTGAAAAAAAATAAATGAAAAACTTGCTAATTATGGATGGAAAAAAGAGAGCAATCAGATATGCGCCTTATTGAAGAGACATTTGTTTCGGAAATTTTTATCTCCTTTCTACTAAATAAATACTCATGACAGCGAAAATACTCTCAATCCAATTGGGTTCAAAGTTGCCGACATCACTCCAAACATTAGCATGCTTTCTCGATTTTACACGCATTCATATCATACAGCTTACTGCTTTCTCATATACTTCGTCAACCATCACAGGAACTGACGCATATTTCGCCAAAGCCTTTTAATGGAAGGCAAGAAAGGTGATATAATCAGTGCAATCGAGATCATCAGTGCTTTCTATTACTTTCACAGGAACGTCACACATTTTATGAAATTAGTCAGGCAAGTAATAGGTAAAACGCAGAAATGTCAATTTAATTAAGGAAGCGATGAATGAATAAAAAATTTAAGAAGCTGTAAATAGGAAGAATTATAAGAAATATGATGAAATAGAAACCATAATTGCTTCTTTATTTTCAAGTTCAGCCACTTTAAAATATTTAAGTCCAATTTGGTTTAAACGAATGCCATATTTCCAATAATATTGATTTTCTCGATTGAATTTGGCACAATTATTCATCATCAACACGAAATCAGCTTTCATCTGTGAAATTTGTTTATAACAACCTCTTGCCACTTTTCTGAAACAAGCCATCAGAAAGGTGACTTTTACGATTTATACTACTTTATGACGAACAAAAGGGAAAATAGAGGGAGCAAATGAATCATTAAAAGAAAAAAAGAAGAAAGGTAGCAAGTAGCAATATTTACTTCCGCATTGTAGAAAGGTCCATCGGTTTTTTGATAATTGAAGAATATCCAGGGACATCTTTATCTGACACGGGTTTTGCAAAAACCTTAAATTTTCTTAATAGATTTGATAAATGCAACAAATTCTGAAAAAAATATAGTAATATAAAATATAAATATGAATTGCAATTTGACAAAAACGATAAAACAAAACTTCTTTATAACAGATCACAAAAATTTCGCACTAGTTTTTTTCCAGTTTGTAAAAAAATGGGGAAAATAAAAGGTAAAAAATTCACATTTTCAAAATCTTTATTTTCTATTTTGTCCAACAGATCATTAAATATTGATTGCAATGGTCGCATACATCGATCAAAAAGCTTTGCAGACTGAGAATACTGAAATAATTTTATAATCAGCTCGAAAAATGATAAGAACTTTTTAATGAAGAAGATTTCATTGCAAAAGCCAAAATTTCATGATAAAAAAATTTCAATAGGAATTTACATAAATCTCTAAAAAATTTACATATTCTTTTTTCAATTTTTCTCGTTTTTTGACCAATTCACACAACAGTCGAATACGTTCAAGATGAGCTCTCAATGAACCATATGCATTTAAATCTGCTGTCTCCTCACTTGCTTGTGCCACTGCACTCGTTGTTTTCCCATGCTTTGAGATAAATTAACAAATTAAGAAGAAAATTCATAGTCTCTTACAACGAAAATATTAAAAAAATAAAAATTACAAGTAATCGTCGTAAAAGCGGCACACCACAACGAGATTGTCGTTTTAACTCCCAATAGACTGCAATGCGACGCATCAGGCTTTCACTGATATTTAATTTTAATCGAATTTCATTCAATCTAAAAAATGCGCAGGATGATAAAAAATTATGAAGCCGAAGAAATAAATTTTTTGCATTTCAGAAAGAATACTGAAGCGGCACACCAAAAATTCAAATAAAAACCTTACTTCTAAGAATCCAAAAATTCAAAATTTGCAAACTCACTTTGGAAATGGAACTTTGGGTTCATTGACTGGAGGTACCACTGTAAGGTTCGCTTGCAATTTCAAACGCGCTGCCCGCATTAATTCTTCCTATGACAAGTACTAAATAATGAAAAAGAAATATAAATTATAATTTTGTAAAATAACTGGCCATATCAGCATATATGTATATCTGGAAAAAATTGATCCATTTCTTCCAATCAAATTTTTCTCAGTCATCAATACATCTCTTAATTCCAGTTATTTCAATCTATAAATTCCTTCATCGCTAAAGAATAATTTTGTACCAATCGATTAGGTCCTTCCATATCCTGTGTATTCTATCAAACCTTTCAATCCCACTTCACTAATATCTTCCATGGAATCCGCTATATTCTGATATTCTATTCCTTCAAAGGCCATAAACTCCTCTAACATTCCATCAAATTTAGACTTCATTGTCGAATCATATCTTAATCCCTTAAACATAATTTTAAATCTCGACAAGCCTCGGAACTAACTCTCAATCTATCCAACACATCATTCACCTTCAATTTCCTTTCATCTCGTATTGAATGTTCTTCTTCTTCAGATAGCTCTCATTATTACTGGTTAGCCTGGTTCCACTGGCTATAAAGGTAAGACATTTCTAGACTGCGCCATTTGATATAATCGTTGATGGTAATAAAAGCCATTTCTTTTTCCATCGTCTAAGTCCATATATCGCTGGTCCGTATATACGTTCAAAATCTTTCCTGACTATATCAGACCAGGTTTTGATTGGCCCATCTCGTGACAAATCTTGTGGTGGACGACAGAGAACGTGCCCTAACCAGCGAAGGCGACGCTCTGTGATAATATTATAAATGCAAGTGGTATTTGAAGGTGGATTCGATCATGTGACATGATATTTATCCGCTCGATGGATGCGTAAAATGTATTTTAGGCATAAGTGGACAAAGGCTTATAGCTTCTTAATATTCTACTCTCTTTGGCCATGTTTCGCAGCCATATAGCAAGATCGAGCGAATTATAGTTATATGGAAGCGGATTTTTGTCTTTATGGTCACTTCGCGACGATTCCATAAAGGTTTCATCAAGCGGAAAAACCGGAAAATTTCTGTCGTTATATGGTTTACAATTTCATCAATTTGCCTGGCCATTTGGGATTAGAGTGGATCCAAGATATTTAAAGTTTTTCTCAGCCGACAATGAGTTGATAAAAATAGGTATTTTATTAGCATCTTGTATATAAGACGAAAACACTTTCCGTTTTATTTACATGGATTCTAAGTCCAATTCTTGCTGCAGTTGTGATACAATGTTTAACAATTCTTGCTGCAGTTGTGATACAATGTTTAACATCATTATAACTGTCAACAAAAATGACTATATCATCAGCTTATTATGATATTATGCTCTGGACTGATTTGCATATCATATTTACCGACAAGCGAAGCTCATTATCCAGTCTATCGCATAATTGGATATTTTAGGGAAAAGGACGCCGGGCACCAATTTTTATTTCGAAGTAATCCGTCAGTTCTCCAAGTATGATGATATAATGCCTTTATGAGCCAAATAATCTTCTCTGGGATACCGTCACATTCCATCACTTTCCAGATCGTTGCTCTATCGAATCGAAGGCAGCTGGAAAATCGACAAAGCAAATGAAGGTGGGCTGCTGGAGCGATATTCCAGCACCTTTCTTAGCGTAAATATCTGTTAAGCATTCTCATGTTATCTCATGAGTCTATTTAGTAGAAAGGAAGTGAAAATTTTTCCAAAGATGTCCAGTAGGCTGATTCCTCAGTAATTATAGCAATATGTCCTTTCATTTTTCTTAGAAAAGAACAGATTTACCCCTAAAATCTTAGACATGAGTGATCAAAAACAGATAACTTCTCAATATCCTCCAATCTCATCGGCCATATTCGAGCAAAATACCTCTACATAAACACGATCTTTCGCTTTTTTTATGGTGATCTCGACTCCACAACTCCATAAAAGTTTCGTCAACTGGAAGTTACCATTGCCTGGGTTGTAATTTTATCTTTCGCTTGGCCGTTTGTGACTGGAGTTGATCGGAAATATTTAAAGTCTAGCATTTCCTCAACAGGCAATGAATTGATAAAAATAGGTACTTTATCAGCTTCTCGTATATCACATTGAATATGTAATGAATATTGAAATACATTATGCTTTTTAAAACCAGATGGTAATATTAAGCTTTCTTACACTTTAATCACCTTATACTGACGAGCTTCAAACTATAGCAACCTAACTTGTGGTACTAAAACCATATCTTTTTATTATAGCTCACTGATACCCTCATTAATATGAAACTTCGTTCAATTCTTTTGACATTCTTCGAAATATTTTGCGAAAAAAAATTCCCGTCAAGTATTTCCTTAGCATGACCAAAGCTTTTTTAGCCATCCCTAACCCATCAATATCATTATTTTAAATCCTTCTGCAACTAGCCTTTCTAAACTCATCACAATATCAATCACCACCAATTTTTTTGCCTAGATGCTCCATCAAACTCTGCAATAAACTTTGTCAATGAACGTAAAGATGCAAAAGACAGAGCCTCGTAATTGGAATTGGAATTATCAAAAAATTATAGTGCGAATTTGAGAATAGTTGAGAATTTTATGAATTTGGCGAGCACCAAAACGGCATCAAGGAGCGTTAAAAAATTTTTAGAAAATATAACGAAAAGATATTAAAAGGCATACCAAAGTTTGAAGAAATTGTTCCCAACCGCAAGAGGTAGGATAGATTTTTTGCTAATATCAATCCGCTAAATGATTTATTTATTTATTTATTACAACCTGGATTCTCTATCAATTCGTCGTATTAAACAAGATTTAATTTATACTTATAAGATTTTGTACGGTTATGTTAAATTAGATTGTTCAAAATATTATAATTTTAGGTTAAATATAAATCCAACAAGAACTAATGGGCTAAAATTACTAAAACCTATATTTAAAACCAAACTAAGGACTCATGATTTCTTTGTTCATAATATTAATTTCTGGAATAAATTATCGAACGGCATAGCTTGTGCGTCATCCCTAGCTATCTTTAAAAAAAGAACAGATAATATCATTAATGATAATATTTAAAAAATTCACATCATGCAGGAAATGTGAAATCGCGATTTTTACCATCCGATTATAATTATTTCGATTTGTACTATATTTTATTATTTTGTAATATCCTCTTTATTTCATCTTTAAATTGTTTATTTTATTTTAATATTATTATTTTTTATAAACCCCATCAAGGAAAGTTGAAAAATTTTTAGAAAATATAACGAAAAGATATTAAAGGGCATACCAAAGTTTGAAGAAATTCAACCGTATTCTTCCCAACCGTAAGAGGTAGGATAGATTTTTTTTACTACTATCAATCTGCTAAATGATTTATAAAATGAAGTTTATAATTTACATTTATTATTAAAAGAACTTACAATTTTTTTTCTTCCTTTCGATGTCTCTATCGAATTTTCTCTGAAAAATGAGCAGTTTAAAATACAATAAATTCAGGCAAAATATTGCAAACCAACAGTCTTAGAAATTCCAAAATAATTCCACTATCGATTATAATATTTTAAAAGAAAATAAATAAAAAATGTATCAAGAGAAACGTAAAAAACACAAACTTGTTAAAATCTGATGAATGGAAATGACAAAAAGCGAGATATTTAGTTTCAATCATACCACGTTTTGGATTTTCTACCTCTTCTGTGCGCATCTCCATTCCAGCTGCGCGCCCACATGTGACATGGAATGACCGCGTACATGATTTCTAAATTCTTGAATTATTGAATCCTGAACGCTTGTGATGCTTTCATTTTGCAAAATAATATTTCGATTCCATTTTTTTTTTAATCTTATTATATAATAAGGCACAGCGACTAATTGAAAGCTATGAAACCTTGGAACACTGAAGGCAAGCACCAGCTCTTTGTTTACAAACAATGCATCGTAACTTGCATCTTCGCCGAATCGAATTTTCAATCCCATCAATCGGTTCCATAAATGTAACATTGGCAAAATGCACCTGCGAAATGAATTGAAGAAATTAAAACAATTTCGAGATTCCAAAAATTTTTTTAAAGCTAATAAAGAAACGTACCTCATTTAAAAAAAGGGCACATATAACGTGAGCCCAACGATTATCTATAGTTTGTTTAAAAGCACCTAGGTGACTAGGACATAAAACACAATCTACGGCTTTTGATGGTGACAACTGGCAACGTCTACAAAGCCACTGCCCCTCAGGAACATATGGCACACCATAGCATTCCTAAATAAACATTTTTTAATAAAATGAAAATTCAAAGAGAAGAAGAATTAAGCCTACCTGATGGACAGCAATATTACATAAATCACAGAAAATGATCTGATTAAGATTATCCACTTCACCATTAGAACAAATGCAGCAAAGAGCATCCTGATCCACAGATGGTTTGAAAGGGATTCCCTCTTGCGCGCACTGAAATCGAACGCGAATTAATTCATAAGTTGACGAAATAAAGACTTCAATAAAACAAATAACATTAGGTAAACCTGAAAAAAGCATTCCTTCTCTAGACGGTCCATAGCAAGTTCGAAAGTTTCGATTGCCAATTCATTGCCATTTTTTTGCTTGTTATTTAATTCCCTTAGCCATGCTATATCCTAAAAATTAAGAAAAAAAACATTAATGTATAGCAAAACTAAAGGCTTGGTAAGATTATGAAAAACATATCTTTGAACATTCAACAACAGAACTCACTTCTTCATCGGCATCATATTCGAGAACATTATCCATTTCTTGATTTGTTTTTACGCGATATTTAATATATGTCTTGGGAAGTTCAAAAGTATTTAATTCCAATCTGTCGATAACGCGTAGATTCACTTTAGGAAGAACTAATGATAAAGAATTCAACTGAAAAAAATGAATAATTTAATTAAAATAATCCGAAAAAGAATGGATAACTTTATTCTACTTTATTTCCCTATTATCATTTTTTTATTTTCTTCATTTTTCTTTAAACTAATAGATATACGATAAATTAAAGAAGTGACAAAATTAAAGCATAGAAATTTGAAGGAAGTCATCAGAAAAGACATAATTTTATCTAATAATATGATCACGGATTCAACCGCGGATATGATCACGGATTCAACCGCGGATTCTTCATAGATGCAAACCATTCCTAAAATAAAATTGGGTGGCGCCAAGAACTTACCGTTCCAACAAAGAAGGATTTTAACTATTCGAGTCCTCGTTCGCAACAAATTTTCAAGCCACTGCGGCTACAGCTAATTTAAATTACAGTAAATCCACCAAAGAATAAAATATCCATAATTTAAAAAATTTAAATAGATAGAATATATATTTCAAATTATTTATGAGGAAAAAATTTATCTGAAGTATCATGGGTGTGAAATTTTTTTTAAAGAAATTTTCATCATAGAGAATCATGAGATAAACAAAAATTTCAAATTTAAAGCACTTACAGCTTTATAATTTGCATTAATTACTTCACTTCGTTTCGATACTGGTAATTTGTCGTCATTCGTAATTTTAACGCTAAGTGGTTGCATAATGTTCAGTCGCACATTTCGCCCACCAAGAGAAACATTCACATACTTCTCGTGCATCGAGCTTGGCAGCATTTCCTCGGCTATTTTCCCTAGAATTAAGTATAAAAATTAGCTGTATTTTAAAATTTTAAAAGGTGAAAACGAAAGTAAAAAACTTCACATGTAACTATGGAATGAATTTTAAATGGGTTTCCCATTTAAAAAAGAAAAAAAAGCTCCTTCTAGATTCGAACAGAGATGTTTGCATGATTTTCGCGGGAAAATTAAATTTCGGCCTCAAACGCTGAATTAAGGCAGAATTAATAATCACCTCAAACCTGGGTAGTTAAAAAACAACATTCAATTTAGTAGTGTAATAGTAGTGTAGTTTAGTAGTGTAAGCTAAATCAGCGACGAATATGCAGTAAAATAGAAAAGATGCACGAAGAAAGGGAAATGAGTAAGTGAAAGCAACAGAAAATATTAATTGTTCGCGATGGAGTAGCGCACCACCGCTCCGCTCTCTAAATTCCTTTTCACTTCCCGGATCTTTATTTTACTGCAAAAGTAATAAAAGCGTAAAGCATAAACAAAAAACAAATAAAAGAGTTTATACAACAAAAAAAAATATATTTTCAATGAAACATTTCGAAGTATTTTTATTCTTTTGTAGTAAAATTTCTTTTTCCTCAAAATAAAATTTTTTATATTTTTATTCTCAAAACAATTATCCTCAAAAATATCGAAAAAACCCGCCACCACCAAGAATTACTGCAAGAACGATACTAAATAAATAGCACAAATGAATGGCATCTATGGCACAATGGCCGCTTTGTTGATTAAATACGGCCGCGGCCCGAGAAGCACCCCTTTCACACATATTTGATGTTAGTATAGAAAGGCAGATCATAAAAGTGCTGTTCGAGTCCCAAAGCTTTGAATGAACAGCGGTAGTAGGGGGAAATTAGTATAGAAAAGGCTTTAGTCTATCCTGGAGGAAGAGGAGGACATGTTGTACCTGCGATTGGGATCTATTACCAGAGATTTTGCAAATAATGAAGTGTGGTAATCTCAAGGGCTCCAAAGAAAGATTTGATAGGGTATAAGTAGGCTTCACAGAAAATTAAGATACTATAAGAGAATTCGATTTGATAGAGGGTTTTAGATGGAGGGATTTAGCGGAACCTGGAAAGATAAAAGGCTATGAAATTTATGAATGAAATTTTTAAAAATGTGGGGAAGTGGGTGGGAGAGAAGGAAGAGGAGAAAAGGTGGATGTAAAAGCATTTAAGAGAATATCGATGAAAATCATTATTGGAATAATATGGCACTGAATATGGAGATGATTGCTCAAGTAGGCGATAACAGGAAATTGAGTTTACTTAGTAAAGCGACCTTAACTCGGGAAACGACCAGTGAAATGATCCGAGATAATGGCATGCTTCTTAGCGCTCTCAAAGATCTCTTAAAAGACCCGAGAGAGACTTTTTTGAGAAAAAAACTTGAAAACTTGAAAACTGAAAAAAACTTAATCACTTTAGATCAACGGTATACTCAAATATACTCACCGAAAAAAAAACCAGATAAGAAACAAAGCAATCTAGCTCACAATCCCTAAGAACGATGTTTGGGCGTACTATGGCAAGAAATGAGCCTCGACTTCTCTCGCTTCTCTCCTAAAAATCAGGCAGGAAAGACAAAAAATTTGATTCTGGAGGGCACAACATCCACTCAAAATTAAGTAATATTTTCAGATTAGATAATGTTGCAGAGAAAATTTATAATCCGAAAATACAAGAGAAAAAAATATGTCTTGGTAACCTTTACTGCACTGTACTGATATAAGATCTTTCGAAATTCTGTTCTCTGGAAAATACTGGAATATGTGATATAACTGGTCGTACTGGCTTGATGACAAAACATGGGGACAATTTTAAAAGTCGATCAAGAAAAATGATAAAGGCAGATATGCCATATGATGGCTTAGGAAGAGCTCTAATCCCACAATCGAGTCAAATTTCGGTGACATGACATACACTTGAAATAAATTACTTAAGGATGAGAATCTAAGAAACCAGTACGACCAAGTATTTAAAGAGCAGTTGGATAATAAAAATAATAGAGCTGGCTCCTTTAGAAATCTTAGGTCGGCAATGCATCGATATTAAAAATATGGCAGGCGTTGCCGATAGATTGCCCAGTGGAGCGATTAGACTGAATAATTTTAATAGAAAGACCCACTGCTTTGTAGACGCGTCGAAAAAGGCTTTCGGTAATCTATATAATAATCATTAAATAAAATCGTCAAGATTCAAAATAAAATTTTGGATGACAAAATCAAAGGTAGCGCCATTTAAGGAGAACTATCCAAAAATTAGAGTTATTGGCTATCCTCATTGGCTATAAACTTATCGATTTCGTCGTTAGCCAAATTGGAATTCAGAAGGGAATATCTCGATATCGATGGACGGATAGTAAGCCTGTCATCGATTGGATTGAAAATGATAAGAAAGAAGAAACAAAATCGCTTGGAAGAAATCAGAAAACGCCAACAGGAATAATTCATCACGTTGAAAGGACAATCCTGCAGGTAAAGCGTCAAGAGGAATAAATGCAGTAGAATTAAAATCCTTATCGCTGTGGTAGCAGAATAACCGACTGGCTAAGCTACAATCAAGAAAGATGACCAAAAGAACCTTACTACGAAACCGACAAGTTATCATATACTATTTAGCAAAGTAGATTAAAAGAATTGGAAAGATAAAAAGAATTTAGGTGATTGATGCGCCTCTCAGCAATTGGCGACGACTATTCGGTATAGCTATGTTCGTAATAAAATTTATGAAAAGATCTCTAAAGATTCGAAAGTTAGATTATATCAGGAACATGGGTTCAAATATAAATCTTCTGGTAAAATCGTAATTAATCCGTTAGACTCAACCAGAAGAACTAATTTAAGATGTAGTAAAATGGGGAATTTATCAGTATGGGAATTATATCTACAGAGGTCGTATCCCCAATAATCTAACATTTCTTCTTCTTAAAAAGAACAGGGTTACAGAAATGATTATCTTACATCTTCATACAAATAATGGTCATTGTATTTTTTTAAACTTAATTATTTCTATTTTTTTGTCCTTGACAGGAGTAAACCTGAGGCCTGAGTGGCTGCTGAGGACCCGCTTGTATCCCCAAGTGACTCTATGGTGAAAAGATCAGGTCTCTTTGACGCGACGTCCGCACCTTCCGCATGATACTTCTGATTGGGTGATAAATATATGGACCTGGCGTAATAATAAAATGATTCCAAGGCGTGAAAATAGAATATAATACATTCGCGAACCGATGCATTTACTCAAAACTCGTCAAGGGAGGCGAGAGCCTACCAGTAACACTTTGTAAGCGCGGCGAATGCTGGTTATTTGGGACTTGGAATGTCAGAATGCTTATGGATGTTGCAAGCCAAGCGATCATTGTCCACACCCTTTCTAAATACCGCGTAAATGTGGCTTGTTTGTAGGAAATCCGTCTTCCTCTGCTCTGAGTAATTATTAAAGCCGGTTCGGAGCAAAGATATTGGCTATATCACTGTGGTGTCTCGAATAACTCGGGACAAAATGGCGTAACGATTGTCATTCTGCAAAGGCTCGATCGGCTCGATCGGCTAGCTCTGATTGAATAGAAGCCAGTAACCGTATGGTCTACGCTCGGAAATTCTGCAATATTTCATCAGTATATATACTCCAATTTTATGTGCAGATGACCGCAAAAGATAAGTTCTTGCGGAACTTCAATTGTTAACAACATCTCTACGAAGAGGTGGACATGGTCATACTCGGGGGAGACTGGAATGCGCGCGTAAGTCATGATGCCGTTACGATGAATTTAGTAATTAGGCAAAAATGGCATCGGGATCCAGTGCGCCAGTGGAGAACGCCTTCTTCGTTTTGCCGAACAATATGAACTAATTGTTTTTAATATATGCTTTCGGCATCGGAGAAAGCATCTAATCGCGTGGAACTCTCCAGATAACCAATATTCCAATCAGATTGACTATATTAGTCAGTCACCGCTGGAAGAGTTCTGTATTTGACAGTCGTTCTTATCGTGGCGCTGAAATTGTTAACCAACATGGATTAGGTCTTATTATGGTTCGAACCAAGATTCGTATAAAATTGACAAGTCGTTAGAAACGAAACAACATATCCCAAGATCTTTCAACTAAATAGATGCATTTAAAATCGTATTATTGTTTCAATAGTGAAAAGAATGTCAATGTCATCTCTGGAAAGGTGAATGAATATTGGTCTCATAACTAAAGAAAATCAGCCATTTCCACTATGGCATACTAATAAGAAGTGCGCTAGTTGGGTGTCGGAAGCAATTGTCTGAAAAAGCTGCCAAAGCCCGAATGTCATGAGATCCTGACTATCGGGTTTTTCGAAGAATTATAACGACAGCAGCATGGCGAGAGGACAGAAATCGCTACTGGAGCGATATGGCCTTGGGAATGGAGACGGTGGCTCGAATAGGTGATAATAGGAAACTGTTTCGCCTTTTTCGCAAAGCAACTATAGCTCGAGAAAGGATCAGTGAAATGATACGGGATATTAATAGCCTATTAAAGCTGTTAATCGTCTCAGAAGATGGAAAGAATTTTTTGAGGCCAAACTTAGCCACGATGCACCATCTCTTGTCCCGAATATAACTGATTCGCCCGTCGAGCCTTATATCTACAATTGCGAACCACCAACATAAGAGTAAATAATCTCTAAAATCCATAAACTAAGATCAATAAAACCCCGGAGAACATGGTCTTTGGACCGAATCAAATCTCTTCAAATGTTGCCCATCATCGTTCATAACTCACCTTCAACAAATGTATACTCTGGTATGGCAAAAGGAAATAATACCAGAAGACTGGAGCAAAGCAGTTCTGCTTCCAATTCCTAAGAGAAGTGACAGGACATACTGCAGCACAACAATTATAGAGGAATCAGCCTACTGAGCATCTCCGGAAAAGTTTTCCCTTCTCTTATGCTAAATAAATAAGCAACATGAGATAGCAGAATGCATCCTAATCAAGCTGAATTAGGCTAGGACGTGGTTGTGCTGACCAGATATTTAAGTGGTATATGGGGGCTCAGCCGGTGAAGTTTGAAATGAATCGACAGTACCAATTAAACGGAAACGATTTACGTTAGATTAATCATATATTTTTTTATTATTCCACTTTTATTGATTATAAAAAAGCGAATATAGCAAAATGGTTGATATGATAAAAGCACAAATTGACGCTAAAGAAAATCGACGAGTGAGTCATTAAATTGAAAGAGCGTTACATTTTTCCTCAAGTACAACATATGAGGAAAGACGAAGTGACTTGGGATATAATAATGCAAGTCGACAACTGGGATATAATAATGCAAGCCGAAAAGAAAAAGTTGGATTTATTCGTTAAATAGATGAACGAATTAGGACAACAATGGTCGAGTATAACGCAGACGACTAAGGGAGAATCTGTTCAAAAGAAATTTTTGGAAGAGATTAACTTAGAAAAAATATTTCAACATGTTTACGATATTCAAGCAACGATTATAGAATTAAAATCGAAACAGGAAAATGCGAAGAAACGACATAATAAGTGTGAAATCACATCCAGCTTAATAGAATTAGAAAGGAACCAGAGGACGACAGAGATATCTCATCTACCACCGATATCTTTGTGCGAATTCAATGGAGACCTCAACAAATGGAAATAATTTATTTCATCATTTAAAATGATGGTGGACCAACTAAAAATTCCGAATGTATAAAAGTTCTGTTATTTATTGGTCAACTTAAAGGAAAAGCTAGAATGGTCGTTTCACATTAATTAATGACCGATGAAAATTACTCTATTGCATTAAACGCGCTAGAAAAGCAATATGATCAAAGAGAAAATCGATATTATCTTTTATAGATTGAGTAGATTAAAGAATATCCATCAAATAAAGGATGACTTTGAAGCAATGCGACAATTATTGACGATATTATCGCCGCAAACCACGACATTAATTCAGAAGCACTATTGATGCTGGTAGAATCTGAATCACCTCGAGGGATTTACAGCAAAATTATTCGAGTATGCGAGAATTATTAGAATTATTAGAAATGTGTTATACGAAAACGACATGATTGAAGCTCACAATCACATAAGACGTCAAGAGCATGTGACAGCGAACGACAAAGTCAAGGAACCACGATATTCTCAAAAATCAAAGGTGGACGGATATACGAAAAACTTCGGCATTATTCGGATAATCACTAAGGAAGTGTGTTTTTTGTGACGGTTCCCAATGGAGCCCTCATGTAACGAAAAAAGGGACTCGTTCCCAATGAAAAGAGGGGGTTTGTCGTTTAACCTTCAAGTCGTTATCCCTTTCCGTTAAAAAAAAGTATCGTAATCGTAATTCGATCGTTGCTGCGAACCTTAAAATTGGGTAATTAAACTTTTATTTAGATAACAATATAATTACAACATTGTTATTAAATAACGATATATTACATTATAATATAACCAATGACAATGATAAACAAAAACAACCCATCTCAACTTACTGCCTGCTCCAAATGATACAGTGGTGTGTAAATTGATCGAAACCTACTAGATCCCCAAACGGTCTCAAACGGTAAAAGGGACGATTCACCAGGAGTGTTTGCAGTGTAGACAATGTATGAGAACTAAACCATTTGCTCTACCCGATATGAGCAAACACCCAAAAATAAGAATCGAGCGAAGCGCGCCAATTACTCATATAGCAGCAGACCTCGCAGGCTCTGTGTGGGTAAAACACGAAGACAAAAAGGTAAAAAGATGGATAGCGCTATTCACATGCATGGCGACAAGAGCGATCCATTTGGAGACAATCTGCAAAAAGTTTCTTACTGGCGTTACGAAAGTTAATGGCTATAGGAGGTAACAAAAAAACAAGAACGATTGATTGGTATAATGAAAACAATGCTGAGAGAAGTAATTGGATAATAACAATGGACGATGAGAATTTTCGAACTATAATATATGAAATAGGAGCGATTGTGAACAACCACTGTTCTACTGTACAAGAAATAGTCTCGAATATTTACGCCCGAGAGACTATTGTTACAACAACGACCACCTTGGACACTTCAAGCTGAGAATATCCATAATAAAGAAAGGTGCTGGAACATCGCTTCAAATACCAGCAACCCACCGTCAGTTGCTTTATCGATTTTGCAGCAGCCTTTGATTCGCTTAATAGAGCATCGCTCTGGAAAATATGACGATCATTCAACTCATAAAGGCATTTTATACTCTGGCACAGGTTTGTATATATGGAACTGACAGACTCCTTTAAAATAAGAACTGGTGTCCATCATGGTTGTGCCCTTTCCTCTACAATATTAAATTACGCGATAGACTGAATGGGTATCGCTTGTCGACACTCAAGAGGTGTGCAAATCAGTCCAGAGTATAACATTACAATACGATATAGCCCTTTTTCTGACAATTATAATGAAATACAATACTCTGGCACAAGTTTGTATATATGGAACTGATTATGGAACTAATGTTAAACAATATGTGAACAACTGCAGCGGGAATTGGACTTAAAATCAATGTAAACAAAACGAAAATGTTTTCGTCTTATATACAAAATGCTGATAAAATACCTATTTTATCAACTCATTGTCTGCTGAGAAAAACTTTAAATATAAACTTTAAACTTTAAATATCTTGGATCCACTCTAATCCCAAATGACCAGGCAAATGATGAAATTGTAACCCGGATACGACAGAAATTTTCCGGCTTTTCCGCTTGAAGGAACCTTTATGGAATCGTCGCGAAGTGACCATAAAGACGAAAATCCACATAACTGTAACTCACACGAAAGTCCATATAACTGTAATTCGCTCGACCTTGCTATATGGCTGCGAAACATGACCAAAGAGAGTAGAATATTAAGAAGCTATCAGCCTTTGCCCACTTACGCATCCGTCGAGCGGATAAAATCGCACCTGATTGTATCTTTGCTCAAATATAATTTATATTAATAATGTTACCATAGAGCGTTACCTTCGATGGTTAGGGCCGTCGTCAACCTCAGGAGATGACGCATATTTCACTAATTGCTGAACCCTGTGATGGTTGATGTAAAAAATAGATTAATAAATTATTGATTGGAAGCAGTGGGATGATGATCGCCTGCCACGTGTTAATTATATTAGATAGTTTTGATCTGGCCGCTTTCTCAGGACAGTAGAATAAACATTGATCACCGCATGTATTAATAAAAATTTTTATTCACCACCTCAAACTTGGGTAATTAAACCGATTAATATATAGTCAGAAAAAACAGGATGCGATTAAACCACATAGATTAACGGGCAAAACAAAAGAAAAGAATAAAGAGACAATCAACAAAATGAATATTTTGAATATTAATATTAATATATATTAATATTGGAGCCTAACAGCTTATTTAATCCCTTAATGGCGCCCAACAAGGACAGAAGCATGATATGGTGCCTAAAAGAGTCAGAAGAAAGATTTTCATAAGAAGAATATGCAACATATACAGTAAATTGTCCTTTATATTTTATTGACATATAAAGTGCAATAACCAAAGAATCGATTAAGTTATGAAAGTTTTCTTTGGCGGGTAGGGGTCACCCCCTCAACGTTCACAAGAACTCTGATGATTTGGGACTTATCAGAAACACCCTCATTTAGGTATACTTCGTAGGTTTTCGGCCAGGTCCACCATCTAAAATTCTATAATACGAACTTTAAATCAGCAGCTGAAGTAATTTTTTCTGAACTGGAGAAAGAAAGCGTAAATTGGAGATTCATTACAACATATGCAAGAAGAAATTTATGAATGAATGATTGTTATAACGAAAACGACTATGGAAAAAATGGTGCGTATAAGACTATTAGGTGAAGAAGGATTAAGAACGTTATTAGTGAAGGTAGAAAATATTATTAATTTGAGAACATTAACATATATTACAGAAGAACCCTGTGAGATAATATGTCCTATTTAATTGATCCAGGAATCGAGGCAACAATAAACCAGTTGGTTATTCACAACAAAGGATTAAGGATGAGTTGAACAAGGATAAAGAAGAAGAGTGTGCTAAATCGGAAAGCTGTAGAAGAAATGTTCTGGGGGAAAAGTGGAAAAAATCCGAGAAACCTGTTTCGAGAAGAGGCTAGTTGCCATTGTAATTCTTTCTCAAACGTAAACCTTACCGGAATCGATATCTTCTTCATCCTCCTCATCTGGACGATCAGGATTGTTTGTCAAAAACTTTAAAGTTAATGACATTGTTCTATTAAGTGAGGAATGTAAAGATAGAGGATCCTGGCAACTGGCTAAAATCGTCGAAATAAACGATGAAAATAAAAAAAATAACTTGAGGGAAAAACTTTTACTTTCCATGCCATAAGATTTGCAAAAATGGAGCTAGTCAACGGTAAGGAATTAATTACACCATCATTCGAACAATGTAACGAGCAATGAGATATTGGTCAAAAGAAAAGGAAAAATATTTTACGTAAATATGAAATGTTAATGAGTTAAATGATTAATGAAATTATTACTAAAAAACTGAGTAAATGGCAACGAAAAGAAAATGAAAAAAGCATTTTGACTGAAAAGCAGCATTCACCATTTCCAGTTTGGTTGACTCCACTGATTGTTAGGATGTTCATTTCACAACGCCACAAAGTTATTTGGATAGGAATATATTGGAAGTAAAATAATATTCTTATGACCAGCTACTTTTAATAACAGGCCAGTTTTGTCAACGGATAAGAACTGATGCCCAAGAACATAATATTCCACCATTCATCTTTAACTTATATGAACTTATATTTTCTCCAAATTTATCGTAAAAAATATAGCATAACCAAATATAGAAAAATTTTTCTCATTTTCTGTAGGTGATAAAGGCTATCCTCAACTTTGAGTTCTTTAGATACTTGGTAAACTTGAGGATCGCGTAATATCTTAGCTATCTTAGCTGTTTCTAACAATGTGCTCTTCTGGGCAGGGATCTCTGATGTTGTTCCTAGAATCTGTTGACGTCATTTTAGTTTAGGAGTCACACCCCAAAATAGTTCCAGTGGACTATTTCGATCTTCACTTTCCTCATCTTTTTAGTTCCTATTTCAGCCCTTATATCTAACTTATTATACTCCTTCTCGCTAATATTCATGTCACTTATATTTATCACCAATGCTGATTTTTGGTCTTTATCTGCTACCATATATCGATATGTTGATTGCCCAATATTTGTTTGTAAGTCTCGATGGCTAAACCCACAGGTTCTTTGCTTTATTATTCTCTAAAATTTTGTGAGAATCTCCTATCTAATCTTGAGGCCATATACTGAATAATCAATCTAAGCCACGCACAGATAGAAACTTTCTTCTTCTTCTTCTAATAATTCTCACCATTACTGGTTAGGCTGGTTGATTTGGTGCCTTGATTTTATTCACCAGCATTTTCCAGGGGCGATTGATGTTTTTTCTTAGTTCAATCATATCCAAACACCGCTAGAATTATGACCACTAAAGTCAATTGCTTTGAAATTACAATTATAAATATATATATATATATATATATCAAATTAATTCTTTTCTCTCTGAAATGCTTTGTTTTTGCTCTCTTTGGCAATTAACTATATACGAAGTATGGAGATTTGATATGAACTGTAAAAAAATTAGAATTTTTGATCTGAATTTACTGAACTTAAATTTAGAAAATTGGATAAATTTGGAATTTAAATTTAGGAAATGCGAAATATCTAATTGAAATATTTGGAAATGAAATATCTCATTTAACAAATTTTTATTGGATTTGAAAACGAAAATTTATCAAAACTTCATTTACCGTTTTGATTTCTTAATTTAACATCGTTTATTCTTATTTTTTATTCCCTTCCAGATCTCCTAGATCCAGCTTTTTTTCGCTTCATTTTGATGTCTTTCGGGGGTTTTTACATTGATTGCTGCATGATGCTGAATAAAATTATAATAAAATTGAATCCGTTGAAAATATTTCGATAAAATGATTTAAAATGATTAACAATTTTGAATGATAAGCAAAAAATTATAAAAATTGAATGCATATTGGTTAATATTTCTGTTTATACCTATTATCTTTATGCAATGGAGAATAATCTTTTTCTAAAAATACTTTTTAGATATATTTTTTCATCAAATCCTTGAAAATTTAAATATGTAGAGAATATGCGAAATAGTCTTCCAAATTGATGGATGGATGTGGATAAATAAATTGTGCTGAAAAATATAAAGAAAATATCCTTGGGGGATAATTTTTGATTGCTATTTATAGAAAATCAGCATTTTAGCAATAAACATTATTTTATCTTCGCAGCTAAATTGATGGCGCGTTGTTTTTGTGATTTATTAAATATGCTCCCTACTATTAGCAACATCGCCTTTAAGAAAATTTTGATTGAAATTTTCCACTTGTTTCGATTTATGAGATTTTTAAATTTATGATTTTTCAAAGATTTATTTGATTTGGTCGTATTAATTAACGGAACTTCGGTAGTATTCTATGATTTACTATATCAAATTTCTGAACCAGTAATGAATCGACATACTCATGAAATCATTAGCTAAATATCAGTACATATATATGCACTTTATGCTATTACAACAGATAATCAAAATCATTTTCCACAAACTACTGTAACCAATATTTTTCGAATAAGTAATGTATCGAATTTCTTGTTAATCATCTGCCAAGAGTTAACTGCAATAAACTGATTTTGAAAAATTGATATAAGTCGACTTTAAATGATAAAAAATTAATGAATGAATCTTCAAATGATATTTGTCATCTATAACAAAATCGTTTTTTTCAGATAAAAGAAAAATAATAAGGAATGCATTTTTGCATTGAGCAACAAAAGATTTCCTACATTGCTTGCTGTAACTTGGTTTTTTTCTTAAACGACACAACGAGGTATTTGAAAGTCTTCTTTCTTTTTTCTTCTTATAATAAATAATTAACTGAGTTTTTAGATTGCCTTCCTGTGATCCGAATTATTTTTCAGCCAATGACACACGCAACGGAGCGGTATGTCTTTCCTCATTTTTTAGGACTGTTTTTTACTTTCGTGAGTGCACAACACCATTTGCTCTTACTGCAAGTTATTTATAATTACATCATTTAGGAAAATATTACATTACCATCATCTAACAATAGTTATTAATTTGATTTGATTAGTCTCAGACGCGATTTTCTTCGCCAGAGAGTCACTTGAGGATAGTGTAAGTAGGTCCATCATGTGAGCTTCACTTCTGAAGACAGGTTTTCTTCTCGACAAGCGGCAAGAATCATATGCTTGATGTCTAACGTTAGTTAGTCGAATAAAATTTTTGGTTGTCGGGACGAATTCGTTATAGAGCACCCATTCGGGTTTGTGATCCAAAACCGTTGAAGGATGTAGTTGTACCAACTGATTATCTTTTACCGTTATATAGTCGAAGTAACATAGGTCTTGATGTCGATATTTCTTCATTATTTTATTTGTAAAATGCCGAAAAAAGAAAAATTTCTAAAATTCATTGAATCAATTATAAATATAAATTATAAACTTCTGGAACTGATGCACTATAGAAATTTCCTAATTTCTTATAATGCTGCAATTTCATTCTGAATCATTAAACCAAAAAGGGCTAATATATAAAATAGATTTATAATAAATAATTATTGCAGGATTCAGTGAATTTAACTATAAAATATTTAAAACTGCCGGAATTTGAAGGAGAAGATCACATTTCATTTCTATTTGGCATATTTTTACTCATTGGCGTTATTTTTTGTTGCACCGTGCTTTTCTCGTATTTCGCACAATTTAGGTAGGAATGATTTATTGATATTTTGATTTCAATATATTGATTTATTAATATTTCAATTTAATTAGAAGCTTCTTATAGTTCGAATTTCGTATAAAGTTAAAGTAGAATTTAAGGTAGATAGTTTGAGGCAGTATAAAACTTTTTGCTAACGTTTCTTTTTTTCCAACTTTTCGTGCGCAACTTTTCATTAAAAATAGGAGATTGACTATCAATAAAGGAATCCACGAAAAGTTGCAGATGGAAACGAATAACTTTGGGTCCAATATCCAATAAGTATGAAGCGTCATTATGGGTACCATTTAAAAACCACATATCTATCGGCATGCTGTGTATTTTGACTCGTCAAATATCTACATGTAGAAAAAATACGTCTGAGATTTTCTCAATAAGTTTTATATCAGATGCAAGGTAAATTTTATGATTAAATACGATAATTTTGACCATTTGATAATTTCAATCAGTACTTATTTGCAAGAAAATACTACAAAAAAGTTCGTTCTTCTTTCCTTTCATTAGATTAACTAATTACTAATTACTGAGCGACAAATTTTCAGCCTACAATTGCAAACGAAACCAAATTATAAACTGGCGAATCCAAGAATAACGAAATATAAAGATTTCACTGTAGTCAATCTATCGCCTCCTCCATCATACGAAGAAGTCGATAATTTCGTAAGTCTCTTTACTTTTACGAATGAAACTTTACAACAATGGAAAGAACTAGCAAGGTTGGCTTAATTAGGATATTTAAATAAATTTTTGCCCATATTCTAGAAGTTTCAGTAAAAGCGTGCATTAATAATTGAACCTGCGAAGTGAAAAATATTTTCTTTGATAGATTTCGGAAAGAAATTTCCTAATAAATCTTATTAAATTGATTAGTAAATTTTCTTATTTTTTACAAATTACTTTTTCGAAAATGTGTGTAGCCAATTTTCATCACAAAAAAATAAAAATTTCAGAATTGAAAATGACGAATAATCTCGAAATTATAAAATTGAAATCAACGGTGATTAATTAAATCAAGGGAATCTTGAAATGCTATCGATAAAGTTAATTTAAATCAATTATAAATAAAATAACAATTTCCTAAAGTTAAATTTATTTAGAATTTATTAATTTTTTGCATCAAATAAAAGAAATCGACAATCAAAAATCAAATAAAATATATATATATATATGTTTCAACATCTGATCGTTAACGAGATTCAGAAAATAATGATGCCGAAAATAAAGTAATACAAGGTAAAATGAATTATTGACGTTAAGTTACTGATGAAAATTGTACGTGAAAGTGCTGAACAAAGGACAAGGAAAGAAAGAAGGAAAATATTTGCAAGTCAGTTAATTAGGTCGATTAGCAAGTCAAATAATTGGATCAAATATACCGGATCATATTCTCCGAGTTTTCTGACACTTATTAACCGATCTAAACTTGTAGTAAACTTGTAGTAACCACAACTGTTGAAGACCAATCAGTTTATTTAATAATATTTAATCAGTTTATTTCATTGTGCTTAACAATTTTTTATTGTTAAGCATCATACTTCATGTTTTTATATTGTTCACGGAAAAACCCGATCTCTGCGTTCAATAAATTGTTGCAAATCAGTTAATTCCCATTTCCAATTCCAAGTTTCCAATCATTCCAATCATTTCTTATCGAGGATTAGAGGCGGCGAGAAATCTGGAGAAGACAGCGAAGGCAACGAACTTGGATAACCAACTGGAAAAAATAATCTGTGAAAGTGACTGTTGAGAACCCTCCTGAAATTCTGTTCCCAAGTGAACCTGGAAACTCTTGAAGCCAGCGGCGTCCGCCTAACTAGTGATAATTTAAAGATTTATGAAATTTCTATTTCCTATACATGAACTGGCCAATTCTTTCAATAATTTTCATTTTCTCAAATGAGAGCTGTTATAAAAAGAAAGAAAAAAAGTAAAGAAATCCACTGTTTTAGTTGCATTTATTTTCCCAGCTTTTATCGTCTTCTTATTGTATAAATCCTAAATAATAATCCTAAAATTGGGTAATTTATCTAAATGCGATGTTAGGAAGGAAAAATCAATAAAACAAGGTTATAACGTAATGTGAAGGAAAATAAAAACAAACATTTAATTAGTACCAGCGGATTGAGAATGTCTCTTCGAGAAATTTTTTGAGCTTTTGTCATTTTAGATTTTTTTGAATAATAAATTTTCACAATATAAATAAAAATATAAATTTTCCCACTCTTTATTCCCATCCTTAATGATAATTTACCCCGACAGATTCCTTCATAAACGGTATTTAATAAACACAAATAGGCTTGATGTTTCTGTCATTACCTTCATAAAATATTGATCCACCTAAATCACATCAGCGAATTCAGTACCACTTAATTAATTTTGCACTAATTTTCAAACAAAAGAATCTTTCTTATTTTCTTATTCTCCGTATAAGTTGAATGAGGTGAGCAACCGATAAATCAAGGTTAGAATCACGCAAAACACAACATCAAAGTTTCTCCCTACTTCTCCTCCTTGTTCGACGCTCAAAACAATGATTAACAGCTGTTTAATGCGGTATTTTAGCACCCAACCATAAGTTATCAAAGGTTCTCGTATTACTCTAGTGCTGGGAAATGTCAGCGCTCATATCGCAATACTGAGTTTTTAAAACTTTTATATAAAACAAATATTGTTCATTTATTGATAAATCTGCAAAAGTAGATCACTTTTACCAAAGAAATTCTTCTTATCCAAATTGGGCAATCGCAAAATTTCGTTGGTTTCGTCATCTCCAGCGATGATTTTTATTTCCTCTATTTCTTCCGATGTTTTAGATCAATCAATGGAAACCTAAAGGTAAGCCAAGAATTTTGGCTAATGTTGATTTGGGTTACAATATACAAAATTTATTATTAGTATCACACACTTCGAATTTAATTCTTTGCACTTCTTCAAAACAATAATTAATGAAAATGGGTGCACTATTTCAGATTCAAGCAAAATCATTGTTATATAATGGCATTATGATGCCTTAAGAAAATGGCATCCTTAATCACCAAATCGCCTAGGCGCTCGTGTCGGCTCTGCCAGTTGTAACTCTTTAACACTACGCATTCAAATATGAATTTAAAGTCTCGTCAAATCTCATAGCGAACTTTCATCATGGTAGGAGGTACAAATTATAAAACTTAGTGAGAACGTGCGAGAGAAACTGAGAGCAATGAGAATTTGGCGAATACGAAAAAGGTTTAGCAGAATTGGAAATTTTATTAAGGAAACATAGATTATGTTCATTGATATGGAATAAGAAGCAAATATCACGCGACTGAACTAAGACAATCTTGCTTGGAATTCCTAAGAAAAATGATAGCATACGATCAGATCGGAAGGCTCTAAACTCTAATTGCCAATTTAGTCAGTAAATTAGCTAATAATGGTGAGCTCATAGAATTTAATGAAACACAACGAGTTTTAAGAGGAATCAAAAAATTATGCCCAGTAAGACGGGACTAGTTTATGTATAGAAAAAATTTATATATAGAACAAAAATACTGCAAGGGAATTTCAGTGACATCCAAAACTTTTATTTGTCACTACAAAAGAAATGGTCCATCTGAGATTAATTAGAAGACATTTCATGGCTTTCGTCCAACGTTCCTCTGAATTGAACTGCATTCTCACTGAATATTCTCGTTTATTATCTTCAATCAAATCCTTATGCATTCTATATGGCAATCGAAATTCGCTTCGACTCTGGAATTTACGAAAAAATTTGAAAAAATATTATCTTTTATCTCGAAAGTATTTCAGTTACTAAAAGAATTTCGAAATATTATTTTAATAAACGGATTAATAAAAATAAAAATAGTTGAAAAATGTAATAACTGAAACTGATATAGTATTGAAATAGTAATGACTAAAAATATTGATTAAAACATAAAGTTGTTAACCTCAAAATGTTTTTGCAGTTGACAAAAACATTCGACAAAGGCAATAATTGCTTGATCAAATTTTTTCTGACCAAAAGGTTTGAAGCCACCACTACCATATAATGGAAGATCGACTCCTGTAGATATTATTCGGATATATGAATTACTGCCCATAGGAAATATTTTATATCCACTAAGGCAAAATCCTTCAACATTTTCCATAAGAATCTAAAAAACTTCACCATTTAAAAATAATGGAATATATATGAAAAATAAATGTAAAAAATAATAATGAAAAAAATAATAATGAAATTCTTCTTCTAAAAGCAATTATTATCTCTCATCATTAATGGGCTAACTCCGCTGGCTACAAAGAGTTTCCAAGCTGCGCGATTTGATATCATCACTAATAGAATCCATTCCTTTTTTCACCATCTAAGTCCATATGTCGCTGGTTTCCCTGAATATTCAAAATCTTTCCTGACTGTATCAGTCCAGGCCTTGATTTGCCAACCTCGCCTTTGACGCCAACCATCACAGGATTTTGCGAGGAATATATGTCAACTCTTGCAGTGGGAGATGAAGAACGTGTCCTAACCAGCTAAGATCATGTTCTATGCTAGCGTTGTCAAGGAAGGTAGTATCTGAGCGAAAGTGCATGTAATGCAAGTAATGAGACTTTATCAGTTCAGCAAACCCGTTAAATGTGTCTTAGACATGAGTGGACACAGATAACTTAATATCCTCTACTCTCATCAATCTAGTCTCGCAACCACATAGAAAGATCGAGCAAATTGTAGTTATGTAGACAACGACTTTCGTTTTTATAGTGATTTCGTAACGAATTCATAAAGATTTCATCAACCGGAAGAACCCATTTCTAGCTGCTGTTATCCGGGTTGTAATTTCACCTTTTGTCTTTTTGTATCAGAGTGGATCCAAGGTATTTAAAATCGGGCTTTTCCTTAACCGATAATGAATTTATAAAAAGAAGAGACATTCAGCTTCTTGTAAGATGAAAAGATTTTCATTTTATTTACATTAACGTTGACACGTTGGCATTAAGGATTCATCATTAGTATACCAAGATCTGTGATACGATGCTGTACAATCAAGCTGTGATAGATTGATTTTTACATCTTTTGAGCTTTTGAGTGCCGGAATTCATTACCTATCGCATAGATGAATATAGTATGAAAAACAACAGACTGACAACAGTTCTTATTTCGAAGGAATCTGAGGAATAGAACATTAAAAGATATTCAATAAATTAGTCATAAACATAAAATTTTACCGTCAATAGCAAAGCTATTTGTCCCCATGCAGCATTTATTTCATTCCATTCTACTTGTGAATGTGGCAAACGGCCAAGCCGAAAGCCATTAATAGTTCCGAAACTTCCTTGCTCCCATATATGAAATGTCATGTTTAACACATTTAAACTTGATAAGTTTTCCAGCTCTAATTTTGCTCGTTTTATCTGTTGATCGAGAAACTGCTCTTCTTCTTCCAACCGCAGTAACCGACTATAATGAATAACTATGTAAGAAAATCATTAAATAGCTCTCAAATCTAAATATCTAAATTCATTGTCTTTACAATTAAAACACAAAATTCACAATTAATTTCTCATAACTCTTCATCTAATAGCATTTACCATTCTTGATTTTCACTAGCTATTAGGATCAGATTTTTCACAAGGATCACTAGGTGAAAAAGGTAGTTCACTTGTCTTCTTATCAGGCAAGGGCCTATGATGACTTTAATAACACAAAATACTCACAAATAACCATCCTACCCATACTTTATATGATTATGAATAACAAAATAATTATTCATTAAATGAAAGGAAAAGTACCTTAAAACCCAATAATTTCAGAAAAAAATCTCACCTGTGATTAGTACGAAACTGTTTCCAAAGCTTTTGTTCATCATCTTTTTCACTTTTTAGATCAATTTTCATCTGATTTAATTCTTCATTTAACTTCTGTTCGTCATTTTCAAGTTTGCGCCATTCTGCTAACAATGAATTTTTTTCTGCCTAAAAAAAAGGAGCAAGTATGGAAACCAGCAAATATGTCAAATCTATTATAATTTATTGTACTTTCAGGGCAGCAATCTTTGACTGCAAAGATTTTTCATCGCAACGATATAAACGATCAGTTTTTAAAGATTCCAAAAATTTGCGATAACATGCACATTCATCCTCCAATCCTTTTAATTGTTCATCCATACCCAGCAAAAGACTATGAGTGCAATCCTGTAAATATTTTTAAAAAAATGCTAAGCTTCTATTACTCAAAAATTTACCAAATATCTCCAGTCAATATTAATGAAACATCTGTCGAAAATGTGCATTAGAGACATTGAATAAAAATATTAATATTAATTAAAAAACATTAATTAAAAATACAGTTTACGATAATAAATGAAAAGTGATTATTTAATAGATTCGAAATAAAAGCGAATATGGTTAAAGTGAGTAGTTAATAAAAAAAAGGGGAACATTGGCGAAGGATAATGGTTATTAAATACTGATATAAGTGAAAGCCAGTCGTTCATTTATTCAAAATAAAAACAATCCCGGTTGGGAGCCAATCTGGGTTGAGTTTAAAAAACATTGGTAGATCAAAAATTACATAAAATTAGTTTACTTTTATTCAAGAGAAAATTTTCGTTCTTTGATACATAAATAAGATGGTTTTACAAATTAGCTAACAAAAAAGGAAGAAAAACAATCATGTGTGATTTGCATATTGTTAATTATGATGTGGAAAACATTGTTAAAAATTGTCGTTTTTTTCGAATTTTTAAAGTATTTTATGAATTCTCTTTTTTTAAATGAATACTTACCGTATTACTATTTTTTTTATTTTCAGTCATTCCCGACAACATCGTTAAATTTTGATTTTAATGACATGTCCTCATTAAGTACTAGGAAAAGACCCATTCGCATTAAGCTACCAGAGGTTAAAGATCCTAGAGTACCAGCACCATTCGGATTTCATTTATAACGACAGCTTCACTACGTCAGCCATTCTACAAAATCATTCTACTTGGCGTCAGATGATGATATCATACCATATATTATATCATATCATATCATACAATATCATACATACGATTATACATACGATTGATATATCATGCGATTTTGCTACTTGGATTTAATGCTCAATTTTGCTTTTTGTGATCTTGAACTCTTTCCATTTTACATAATAGTTTTTGGATAATTTATAAAGTAGAATGAAGCAAATAGAGAGGCAGTGATTTTAATTCATATACTAGTTCCAGCAGCTTTTTTAGCAGTAATATCTGTTTGCCACACAATTATGGTAAGAAAATAAAGATAAAAGACGGATAGAGTGAGAAATAATACTCAATGTGAAAGAATATAAAGATCTTCGAACGGTCAAATTATATTATCATATACTTATTATATTATATTATCTTATAGTTTATTTATTATTAGTGTTTATTTATTATAAGTTAATGTAACATTGTTATTACATTGTTATTCTGTAACAGTATTATCTTCTTCAGGAGTAAACCTGTCATGGTATTAAAAATCAGGGTAGTTGCTGGGGACCAACCTGTACCTGTACCTTTGAGTGACTCTGTAGTGAAAGGGTCTCTTCAACGCGATTTTCGCGTCTTCCGATGCGCATGATACTGCTGACCCAGTAGTACATGCATAAATATACGATCTGGGTATAACAATTATAATGAAATAATTCCAAAGCGCGAACATGCTCGCGAACCGAGATAATTAGTAATTACTCAAAACCCGTCAAGAAAGACGAGAACCTTATCCGCTAACACTTTGTAGGTACGGGGTGCTGGCTGTAGATATTCGGAATGTCAGAATGCTTATGGATGTTGCAAGCCAAGCGATCATTGTCCACACCTTGTCTAAATACCCCGTGGATTGTATGTCGGAAATCTGTCATGTCGGCTCTCGTAATTACTAAACCTGGTTCCAAGCAAAGATATTTACTATATATTACTATATTTAAATATTTACTATATATCACAGTGATGTATCGGATAACTCGGAGCGAAATGGCGTAGCGAGGGAAGCCAGTAAATAAGCGTATGGCATACGCGCGTTTCAAAGGAAAGTTTTACAATATTTGGGTATATATGCTCCAATTTTATGAGCAGATAAGGAGAAGTTCTATGCGAAGCTTCAACTGTTAATAACATATCTGCCGAGAGATGACATGGTCATAATGGGATGAGAGTGAAGTAGAGGGGTAGATGATGATGAGGTTGAGATAAATTTGATAACTGGGAAATATAGCATCGAAATCCAGTGCGCCAATGGAGACCGCCTCTTCTTCGTTTTGCAGAACAGCATGAATTCTTTATTAATACATGCTTTCGACATCCAAGAAAACATCTAGTCAAATGATTTGATAAAGTAGCGCTCTGGAAAGTGATGGGTGATAGTCTCAAAGATAGTCTCAAAGAAGATCATTCGGCTCATAAAGGCATATATATTATCAGCATACCTTGGCACAGGTCTATATATGGGGAAATGAAAGTATTCGATGTCCTTCGAAATAAGAACTGGTGTCCATCAGTCTCACTTCACATTTCCTACAATATACAACTGTGCGATAGACTGGATGATAGACACCACTCGTCGGCATTCTAGAGGTGAATAAATCGCTCCAAAGCACAGTATCACAGTTTTTACTGACATTTATAATGAAAATAATGTTAAACAATGTATCAGTGTCTCAACAACTGCAGCGAGAATTGGAGTCAAAATAAATGTAAATAAAACGAAAATGTTTTCGTCTTATATACACGATGCTGACAAAATACCTATTTTTATCAATTCATTACCAGTTGAAGACTTTAAATAACATTCAATCCAATCTAATCCTAAATGGCCAGGCAAAGGATAACGAAAGCTAGAGATATTTTTCCGGATGATGAAATATTTATGGAACCGTCGCGAAATCACCATAAAGACGAAAATTCACGTCCATATCCACAATTCGCTCGATCTTGCAATATGGTTGCAAAACAGGGCCAATGAGAATGGAAGATATTAAGAAGCTATCAACCTTTGACCAGTCATGTATCACAAAGTGTCGCTTTCGCTAGTTAGGGCACGTTCTCCGTCGTCCACCACAGAAACTGATTTCGCTACTTGCCGAACTCTGTGATGATTGGCATCAAAAGCGAGAATGGCCAATCAAGACCTGAATTGATACAATCAAGATTTTAAACGTATAGGGGGATCAGCGATATATGGACTAAGACGATGGAAAAAAAAAATAACTTCTATTACTACTACGATGGCTGAGTAGCTTGGAGACCTCTTATCCTTATAGCCAGCGGAGCTAGCCTAACCAGTAATGGTGAGAGCTGTTAGATGAAGAAGAACGACCAAATTATTGGCAAGGAAACTGCATAAAAATAGCAAAGGATATCGACGAGAAGTGTAGGAAGGCAAATCTATAACAATATTTCCCACCTACTCTATCCACGCAAACGAACAAATTGGTTGGCAGTATGCGCATATCGACGCAAAAGGTATGAAAAATCATAAAAAAAAAACTGAAATTTAAACCTGACACATGGGTCCTTCAAGCGCGGAATCTGAATTGCATATAATATCAAAGAGATTACCCGATTGTGATGCAAGTCCTTCTTTTGCACATATTGATCTATTTGTCTGAAAGCTCAAGCCACTATAATTTTAACAATGAATTTGATGGAGTAAAAAATGGGCTGAGTTCTTGGAACTTGTTTTAAACATGAAATCTTCTGGCAGTTCCAGATGTATGAATCTATGTCCAAATGAGAAGTGTCATCTCACCTTAGCGATGAATGAAAGCTAGGCAAATCAGAAATGTAAAAATCAAAAAATAATGAACGAACTTGAGAGGAAAGCGACTGATGAGAATTCGATTTATTATCATTATTATCAGCAAAAAGACTTTTATCCAATATCAGCTCTGTTTGACAATTAAAACATATCGCTGAAGCTTCGTCCATCACAAATCAAAAATAATATGATTTTTCAAAAAAAAGCAAATAATAAAAATTATTAATTAACTTGTTTAAAATTTAATTAAAACTAAAAAATTTCGCTATCTTCCGGATAAAATCGTTTTCAGCTTTTTTTAAAAATATTCCACGTTCAAAACAATTATTAAAATTCTTTTCTTTGAAAAAAATAAAAGAATGAAAAAATTTCAAAAAAGTTTTTGCTCATATTTGCAATTAAAAAATAGATCTATTGCGGTAACAATCTTGGGTTGGGAACCATAAATATCACAGATACCACACAACTACACAACTTGTGTTCATACCCATCCTTCCGCTCCCCCCTCTCCCACCCCTCCTCTCCAAACTGGCTGGCTGCCTTTCCAAGCTTCCAACTTAGACAAAAATATTGGCGAATTTCCAAATTGGCTGGGTGCCAATTCCTTTTACTTTGCTAAATTTTTTGGACTTTTATAAGCTTAATATTTTCGTTTTATATACTCAGTGATAAGTGTTAAATAATTTTTTTTGAGCGCATTTTCCACGGCTTATAGTCGCTCCGCTGGTTTAGACAAATGTGCCAGAGAGTTCCTTGGCGGTATTAGTAGGGAGAAGTTGCAGAAGTTCACTCGTATTATTGAAGCCATTCTACCCCCCCAAGGTAATCAATATTGTAACCAGATTGATTATATTTTGGCTGTTGGAAGTGTTCCGTACTACATAATCATTCCTGTCGCAGTGCTTAAACTTGTAATCTTCATGGATCTGACTATGAATTATGGTTTGACCAAGATCCACACAAAATTTATTACAAGAAACAGCATCTTCCAAATTCTTTCATCTATCTCATATTAAAAGAATCAGGAACAGTAAACGCATTTCAAACCGAATTATTGAAGTACCCTAGTGAAAATGAATATCAAGAAACCTCTGGAATTGCGGATAAACACTGATCCCAACTAAAGAAATATCTTCGAAAATCGGCCATTTCGACAATGGGGCATAGGACATACAGTAGGAAATGTGTTAGTTGGGTATCGGAAAGCAACTTTCCAAGTGTTAGTAAAAGCTGCAAAAGCACAAATGTTAACTGACTACTGGATGCTTCAAAGAATTGGCGACGACATTCAACGGGGCAGAAATCATTGCTAAGGTGATATGACCTTAAAAATGGAGAGGGCGGCTCGATTAGGCGGTGATAAAACCTGTTTTGCTTTTTTCATAAAGCAAATATGACTCGTGGAACCATCAGTGACAAGACATACTGTGACAATTATCGATTGATTTATATCAGCCTACTAGACATCTACTGGAAAATTTTCTTTTCCCTTCTATTGAAGAGATTTATGGCAATACAAAATAGCAGGATGCACCTTGAATTCAGACCTGATTGACCAAACATTTTTTAATTAAGAAGGGTATTGCAACATCGCTTCAAATAGCGACAACCCAATGTCACTTGCATTAGTAGTGAATGTTCTTAAAAAGAAACTTTACATTTTACGGATTCGCCAAGCGATATCTCTCATGATTATAATATCTCTCATGATTGCATCCATCTTCACTTAAATACCTCTTGCATTAAAAATCTCATCACAGAGCGTTGCTTTCGCTGGTTCGGGAGCACATCTTTTCGTCGCCCACCACAAAAGTTGACATATATTTCGTTACTTGCTAACCCTGTCGACAGTAATAGAAGCCATTTCTCCATCTCCATTTCCTTTTCTCTTCCTTTCTCCATCGTCTAAACCCATATATTGTTGGTCCACCTATATATTCAAAATCTTTTCTGATCGTATCACTTCAGGTCTTGATTGGTCCACCTCGCTTTTGACACCAACCATCACATGGTTTAGCAAATAATGAAATATGCGTCAACTTCTGTGGTGGTTGCCTGTCCATTTGGTATTAGAGTGGACCCAAGGTATTTGAAATCAAGCACTTCCTCAACCTGCAATGAATTTACAAAAAGAGGCATTTTATTAGCTTCTTGCACATAAGAATCCTGAGTCCGATTCTTGCTGCAGTTTCTGACACGTTATTTACTATTACTTGCATTTCGTTATAACTTTCAGCAAAAAGGACTACATCATCAGCGTATTCAAGACCTGTGATACGATGCTCTGGACTAATCCGGACACATCTTGAGTGCCAACAAGCAGTGTCCATTATCCAGTCTATCGCATAGTTGAATATTGTGGAGGAAAGGACGCAGCCCTGACGGACACTTGTTCTTATTTCGAAGGAATCTGTCAGCTCCCCATATACACAGACCTGCGCCGACGTGCGCTCATAAAATACCTTTATGAGTCTAATGATTTTCTCTGGAACACCATCACGTTCCATCACCCTCCGAAGCGCCGCTCTATTAATTGAATCAAAGGCAGCCGCAAAGTCGATGAAACACGTGACAGTGGGTTGCAAATATTTGAATATTTGAAGCGATGTTCCAACACCCTTCTTAACGTGAATATCTGGTCAGTACAACCGCGCCCTGGTCTAAAACCAGCTTGACTAGGGCACATCCTGCTGTCTCGTACTTCCATAAGTCTGTTGATTGGCAGGGAAGCAAAAATTTTTGCTGAGACGTCTAATAGGCTGATTCCTCAATAATTGTCGCAATATGTCCTATCACCTTTCTTGAGAATTGGGAGCAGAATTGCTTTGCTCCAATCATCTGGTAATATTTCTTTTTTCCATACTAAAGAGTTGTTGAAGGTGCCTTATGAAGGACTATGGACAGCATTTGAAAAGGTCAGCCCGAAGACCGTCTTCTCCTGGATTTTTGTTGGCCTTAAGCTTATGGATAACTGAAATTATTTCTTCTTCTCTTGGAGGCTCGCAATTGCAAGCGTATGCTTCGATAAAAGTATCAGCTATATCAGGGGCAACAGATAGCGCTTCATGGTTAACTTTGGCCTCAAAGAGTTCTTTCCATTGGTTAAGTTTGGCCTCTTTCCATCTTATGAGGCGGTCCTTAATATTTTTTTGATCGATACGCCATTGCTATCCCTTACCATTTCACTGATCATTTCCCGAGTCATAATTGCTTTATGAAGAAGGCAGAATAGTTTCTTATTGTCGCCTAATCGAGCCGCCACCTCCATTCTTGAGGCCATGTCACTCCAATAGAGATTTTTGTCCCACCTTGCTGCTTTCGTTGCGAATCTTCGAAGCACCTGGAATCACCTGACATTCGTACTTTGGCAGAAAGCACTATACAGAGCATTTATGACAAAAAATCATGAATCTCAACATAGTGGAGAAAATTCTCTGTTGGCATATCGAATATCCCTAACCATATTGCAGAAGATAGCGGAGTACCCTCACGTACTATGCATTCCAGCCTTCCATAATCAGAAGAGGTTAACAAGATGGAATCTATCTTTATCCAGATCATCCGAGCAAAATGACATTGACATTGATGACCGAAATGTTGCAGACCTTACTTTTAAATGAGGCCGGCCGGTCATTAATTGGATTCCATGCTATTTATACAAAAGAGTTTCTTTCTTATATAGAAAAGAGATCTCTTTCGAATTCCTTAATCCAATTTATATTTCCTCATCGACGCTTCTGGAAATTTGTTCCCTCCCTCTGTAATGATAGTTGTTTATGTCCGCCACGCGGTATTTAATTTGAACAGTTGATAATTTGAATTTAATTATACTGTAGCCAGCATTTCTATATTAATGTTTCAGTGAGAAATGATCGACTCACCGTTATAAGACTCAAACTTGTGTAATTAATCCATTTATTACATATAATATGCACAATAAATTAATATTTATTAATATTTCTTCATACATATTTCGTTGTGGCAATTTCACCCTAATGGCAGACCTGTTGAGAATAGGGAATTATGTGGCCGACACTAAAACGACTGTATCTCGCCCCGCATCTTCCAGTTCCCACACCCATCCCCTCCTCCCATCCCCTCCTCCCATTCCATTGCCTCCACCTCCATCAACAGATCCCAAAATGACCAAAAATGACCTCTTGGGAGCTTATATACGGTTTAAGATGGGAGGAGAGAAGATTTATCTTAATTTCTTTCTTTATCTTTCATTTTAACGAAGTGAAAGACGTTTAATGGGGTACTCTCCTATTGTCCTGTAATATTTTTTGTTATCTTTTTCAACTCTCGTTTCTCTTACTTTCTCAGTGCTGTCGCTTGGAAGAAGGTATATTGCAGGCGTGATGCGATTATGCGAACAATCTAAATTTATATCTCCCTTCGCCATTTGGCGGCACTACTGCGTGACAAATAACTGTCTTACACTAAAACAACAACCATCTCAAATTCCATCGACGAGATAATAATGATATTGGATATTTGCAAGGAATGATTCGTTTGCTTCTTGTTTGCAACACTTGCATTTTCTTTAAAACCATTTCTTAAATTAAAATCGAGAACGCCCGTGTACATCGCTGAAAAAAAGATTTATTAAAATAAAAAAAGAATTTGTCTTGCATAAGTGGTGAATCCCTCCCCATGCATATCTTCTTGTGTAGAGTCTTCTTGTTTTGTTTTTTTTGTTTCGTTATGTTAGAGGTGAACTTAATACGCTTGGGATTCCTTAAAATACTAAGTTTCCTATTTTCCTTAAGACAATTGCATTATCTTCTAAGGTGCAGGATGCGATGTTCCGTAGGGGCGGACTCTTCTTCTTTCATAATTTCTAGAGGATAAAGAAGGGGTGCTGGTCTGATTAATTCTTTAATTGGCTAACTTAACTTATGGGGCCTCGGGTCTTCTGTTTATTTCGACGATCCAGTTGCCAAATTTCTTATCTTTGTTTTCCGCACATACGCACATACTAAGGCAATCTCATCTACCTTTGGGTTTCTCCATCAACTTTATCCTTTTTATATTTTTTTATTAGTCGTTCCAGTTTTTTATTTCATTTTTCTCATTTAATATTTCCAATGATTTTTTTATCGAAATTTTTGAATTTCTTTTTGATCTTTGTTTGATTGAAGATTGCAGTGGTGACTGGTCTTTTCTTGACACCTTTGCTGTTTCTATATCCAGCCTCATTTTTCTATTTTTAACATTTCATCGCCTCTTTGGGATCCATTGCTCTTGTAATTGCGAAACTATATTATTCGGTCAGTATCAGAGTTAATAAATTATGGCATCTATATTGTCTCATTGTTTGATGAGATTTTCCTGCGAAATTCCATTTCTCGAGTTATAGTTGAAGAAGGCCGAATAGTTCCGTTATCGTCTAACCGAGCAGCCCTCTCCATTTCTAAGGCCATATTACTTCAGTAATATGCGTCCTTAGCTATTTTTAAAAAAAGATTAGATCATATTTTTTATGTTATTATTTAAATTTACACCATACAGGAGGTTTGAAATCTTGATTTTTACCATTTGGTTGTGTATAAGTAATATATTTACTTCGAGTTGTACTATTTTGTAACTCCTTTTTATTTCCTTCTTATTTTATTATTTTTTAAAATATTTTCTTATTTTCTTTTGCTTTTTTCTTTTCTTTTCTTTGTCATTTTTATCTTTAATTTTCATTATTTGTTATTTTAACTGTTGTTATTAAACAAATGGCTTGTCCTGCTTGGTTGGTTTTTAAACAAATAATTTCTGCTTCACCGAGCTGCTGTCTTTTTCAATTCTTCCAGTAGTCAAGATCTCCTGACATTCGTGTTTTTGCAACTTTTTCTGACAGTTGAACAATTTTCGATCCTCAACTGTATTTCCTACTAGTATGCCATATCGTAGAAGTGGCTGATTTTTAGAGACATTCTTTTAATTTGGACTAATATTCATTTCTATTCCTGAAAAGTCAAAAAAAAGAATTGATATTTACATTTCATTGCTTCAATAATTCGGTTAGAAATGCATTCCTGAATTTTTCTCCTGAATTTGAGGTGATTGAAAGATCTTGGGGGATGCTGTCTGAGGGGCTTTACAGAGATATGGCTTATTAGATGCTCTTGCCAATGCTTATATAATTCTATGGCTAGTAAGAGGATATATGAGTCTATCTTTGTTTAGGTTGCTAGAATTGTTGAAGATTATTAGAACGACTCTGTTTTTCGAATTTCACTGGTAAATTCTGCCTAAAATAATGGTCATCCAGCTATTCTATGAATAAATTCGAAAAAAAAAATTCTTTCAGTCGAAATGCCATTTTCTTTATGTTCAAATATACTCATTTTGTCATTATTTCGTTTTAATATGGTCGCTTGTTGAGGTCGCTACCAATAATTTTTTAATTATAAATATTTATTCGATTAGCTTTTAGATTATTAGTAATATGAATCGATATTATTTATTCCATAAAATTTATCGTTTGCTCCGAACAAATCAACAATTTGTTTCTTATTTTTCGAATTTCGCTGATAAAAAATTGACGATTCATGCAGATCGGAATGAAACAGTGGAAACGTTGCGTTCACGACTGATTTATCAAAGCAAGAAACGTGGAATTTTAGAAAATGATATTCTTATTGGAGGTTTTGCTGAAATAAATTCGCTAAAAAATTTAAATTATTCACAGCTTATCGAATATGATAAAATAATAAATGGCGAACATAATGAATGGGATTTATATTACTATTTATCTGGAAGAAAAGAATTGCCGGCTGATTTGAAAAATTCTGAAGTTTTTAAAATAATTATCGACTTTGTAAATGAAAAAAAACGAAGAAGTTTCGATAAAAAGAAAAAAATATTCGTTTAAAAAATATCGAATATTTTGGAATATTTTTTTCCTATTCCAGTTTTGCAAAATTTTGTTTAATTCTTCGCTTTTTTCGAATATTTCAAAATGAAAATTTTGTGTAATTGTGTAAACAAAAGAGCTTTTTTGGGAAACAAATGAGCTAATTTTTGGTTTCAAAATTTTTAAGAAAAAAAAGTTCGATTTTTCTAAAATTTTTATTCGATAAAAGTTTTTCGATTTATTATTTGTAATCAGAAATTATTACTATTATTGCCAATCCAGTATTATTGTTTTTCACATTATTTTTGTTATGAAATCTTTATTGTGAATTTTTTTAGAAATAAAAATATTTTAATAAAATTTGATAAAAGCAAGTAAAAAGAGAATATTAAAATGATTTTTTATGAGAAAATTGCTTATTTTGTTTCATCGTATGTTTTCAATAATTTTATTCGGTTTATGGAAATTTTTCAACGGAATTATGTAATTTTTAAAAAAGTTTTCAGATAAAAAGATGAATTGTGAAGACGATAATAGTTTCGATATGGAAAATATTATTCCAAAATCATCTTCCAATGGAGCAGATGTGGAAGTATTTAAATATTTTTAAATTGTTCGAGTTTAGAAATAAAATAATATTTTTTTTCGTACTTTACGATACTTTTCTTTTTTAATATATTTTCGAAGAAAAATCGGAGAGAATTTTTTTAAATCTGAATTTAAGATCGAGGTTGAAATCATTTTTAAGTTCCCTTTCTCTAATGGTAATAAGGATTCCCAAAATGCCTAACATTCAGTGTATACAAATATTTATATTTTCAGATGAATAATTCTGCTTTAAGTTGCAATGAAAATGATGCCACATTATGTGGTAAATGCAACGTAATATGTGAAAAATTGGAAGGTGTTTTTTTCAAATCTATTTTTAAAATTTATTTTATAGAATGTCGTACCAATTAATTTTCGCTATCGTTTTGAAGAATGTTTTATTTAAAAGTTATTTTTGTTTTAGAAGAAACAACTCGCATTACTAATGGTGGATTTATCGAAACGAATTGTTTTGTAGATGGCGTAACAAAACGGATTGAATTGTCAGGTCAAATGTTAGGCCAAGTAATTTTATTTGAGCTATTCCAGTTTTAATTAAAATTTAATAAATCTAGTAAATTATAAATTGTTTTAGGATTCATCCTGTCAAGAACTGCTCGCAGATGCGCGTGTTTTAGTTTCATTTACAAGGCTGGAATTCGTTAAAATGCAAGCCCTTCACAAGGAAAATACTGGGAGAAATATTGATCCTTGGTCATTCGCCAAAAAATTGGTAGATGTATTGTTTAATTTTTCAATGGTTTAATGGTTTTGTGAGATTTGAAGGGACGGTTTGTTGTTCGATTTTCGTTTTTTTTCATTAAATAATGACTTTTGACGTGGATCGATAGCAATTGTAAGAAAAAATTTTTAAAGCATAAATTTTCAGACAAAATATTTAAAACAAGGCGTGGAATTTGAAGAAATCACCGGTAACGAAAATTCCGACAGTCACGGTCCTTTAACATTGCAAAATTGGGCTTGGTTTGGTAGTGCTTCGGTCTCTTTACTAAACTTATCACCATCCTTATCATGCTTGTTAGTATATTTTGTTGTTATTGGAGAATGGAGCAATATTTTGTATATTTCATTGTTCTCTTGGATTATTCTAGAGCAGTGGTTTCAAAATTGGGGCTATTAAAAATTGCAATGAGATTCGTCGAGTCAGACAGTGATTTTAAGGGGTCCAACTATCAGATCTGAATTACCAGTAACAGTCAGGAAACCTCAACCAAAAAAAAGCCGCGTAAAACAAAGTGGCACACGAATGCTTTTGAAGGAAATTGAAGTATTTTTTAAATTTTCTTCAGCGTAAAATATTTTTTCTTTTTGTAAATATAATTTGCAGAAATATCATATTTTAAAGATAGGTGAATTAGACAAGCATGTTGATCCACTTACCAAGCGGCTCGATCACATAATGCACTGTCTAAAAAAGGAAATTCGGCAACAAAACAATAATCGAATTGGATTCTTCCAATTTTGTTTTCATCCCACGGATTTCAGTCGTTCTGTTGAAAATGTTTTTTATATCTCATTTCTCATACGAGAAGGTAAGGTTCAGATCGATCTTACAGGAAATGATGGTCTTCCAGAATTAGGTAATTTTTTCGCTTTTTCGATAATTTTTTTTTTATGCGGTCAAATTAAATTTTTAGTCATTTCTTATGGATTAAAAAAAGTTTTTCAGTTTATTTAGTCAAACATACAGAATTTTTCAATGAAAATTCAGATATGAAGGCAAACCAAGCTATTCTCAGTTTTTCTTACTCTCAGTGGCAGGTGCTTTATTATTATTATTAATATTTATATCTTTCGGATTTCTACAAAATAGCTTGATAAGTGAGGTTGCGGAGAAGAGAGAATATATCATAAGACTCGTAAAAAACCATGAATGGTTGGCTGACAGAAAATAATTGTTAGAGGAATTTGCAAAGTAGAGGAAGAGGAGAAGTGGTCGAGAAAAAGAAGATTTATTTGCGGGTATTAAATTTTCTTAGTAATTTGCTTAAGATACACGTATTTGTGATTCCCACGAGTTAAACATGACCTTAAAATAAGAAACTTTTTACCGCTACAATGATTCCAACTCAATTTTTCGAAAAATTATTTTATTCCGCAAACTTTCCTCAAAATAGATACTCCCATAACGCGCTCAATTCCTTTTATTTTCATTCAAACCTTCACCTTCACCTTTATCTGGACGCATTAATAACATCGTTTTAAACACCATACCACTTAAACTCCTTCAAACTAACAGCTGAAGCTGCTTGACAATCTTGGTTTTTTTCGCCGTTTTTAATCTCTTTTAACCTTTCTTGCAAACTCCAAAGAATAGTATGAAAGAAACTGGACATGTTGGAGAATGCATAATCGAAAGATCTTAAAAGAAATTATAAAATCAATATAACCAGTAGCAGAACAAGGTCTGAAGAAATTTTAAGGGGACATGATGTGTTTTAAGAATAAATAAAGGAACTTTACCTGGGGTTGAAGAAAATTCTGGCCGTCCTTAGATTTTCTCATAAAAACTTTATTAAATCGATCGGATTATGAACGTTTACGAATTTTTTTTCAGCAAATGGTGAATTTACTGAATATCAAAGAAGCAGTGATTGTTGATTAATTTCCTTTTATTCTTATTTATTAAATCAGTTTTATTTGGTGCTTATCCACAATAATATTTTCTTTCTTATTATTTCTTAAAAAATTTTTTTATTCATTCCATGGCATCGTGATGAATAAACCACGGCAACTGAAAATAGTTAAAATTATATGATGGGCAGTCAATCTTCACAAGTAGCTGTATTTTTGGTGAGCAACGCTCTCTACAAATTTTATTAATTTATTAATAGATATTTTATTAATTTTACTAATTACTCCATTCCAATTAATTAATTAAACAAATGTACATTTTTAAATGGCGATAAAAATGTATATTATATATATTATTATGTTAATATATATTATCATTCATTATCATTCATATAATTATTCGGCGTTTTTGGTTGTTGCTTTTCATCATCTTTTTTCATAGAGAATAGTATTTTGCAATTCATTTTTATTTATCATTTTTATTTTATGATAAAACATCACATGATCGCATCCACCTTCGTTCATACACCACCTGTATTAATAATATTATCACAGAGCGTCGCCTTCGGTGGTTAGGGCGCGTTCTTCGTCGTCCACCACAAGAGTTGTCGTATATTTCGTTACTTGCTAAACTATGTGATGAATGGCGTCAAAAGCGAGGTGGGCCAATCAAGTCACTGATATGATCAGGAAAAATTTTGAACGTATAGGTGGACCAGTAATATATGGACTTAGACGATGGAAAAAGGAATGGCTTCTACTATTGTCGACGGTGGCATGGCACCGCTTGGAAGCGTCTTACCTTTGTAGCCGTTGGAGCCAGTCTAACCAATAATGGTGAGAGATGTTAGAAGAAGAAGAATTAATTTTTCTGAATTGTGTAGGAAAATGGAGCGACGCTTTGAGAGAGAAGCAAATCGATGTGAGAAAAAATTTCAAATTTCAAACGTGGAAGGATTCCATTTAATGTTTAAGGATGATTTATGATAATTTGTAATTTTTGTAATGATAATTTGTCTTAGTTGCATGTAGTCCAGATTTTGTAATTGTTTTAAAAACCGTTGGACTCTTTGCTTGCGAATTTTCACTCTTTGCCTTCGATAGAATTTTTTAAATATTTAGAATGCGATTTATCAAGTAACTTTAACTTGCCTGTGTTATTCTTTTTTCTTTATCCAAAGTCAGAGAATTTCTCTATCACTTTTTCTTGGGGGATTTTTACAGTCTTTATCGACAAGTGTACTTTGTTTATTCCGACTACTTTTAAGTAGCGGTTGGCACTTTTCTAATGTGAATCGTTCAAATCAAGATTGTTTTTATTATTTGGCCAACAGTAAGCATTTGTGTATTTTACTTTTTTCTCAGTGAGTTCCGTAAGTTTTTTGTTTGACATTTGTGGAAATATTAAGCAAAAATTTAATTTTAGACAGAATAAAAAATAAAAAATAGATATTAAAGAAATAGATTCGATGGTACTAAAGATGATTAACCGTTTTACATGATATTTGCATTTCAACAATATGAATCGTTGTGAAACATTGTGGTTTCTTATAGAAATTCGTTTCTGTATCAAAAGCTTAATAAAATTAACATTTTCATACAAATTATTTATGCATCATAAATTATTTGTAGACAACCGAGTGGATAGTGACTCAAGTTATTTGTTGAGAAGTAAAAATTCGAAGAAAAGTCGTGCTATTGCTATTGAGAAAGAAGCAGCGTGGTTCCATCAGACAAATTCTTTTTAATTACTTTAATTACTTTTAATTAATTCTTTTTAATAACTTTTTATTATTAATGTTTGTAAAAGTACAAAATATCATATCGTTCATTATTTTCTGAAAATATGAAATAAGAATTATGCAATATTCTTGTATGAAAAATATTTCTTTAGTATTTCTTCTATATTATTTATTATTTTATTCTAATAATTTCTCGAGGTAGTGCGATTCTTTTATTTCGCGGTGATTTTTTATCGCTTCGGTGCTGGTTTTCTTGACTGGCTTATTTATCCATCAGATCTTGCTATCATGGTATTATTTATTTCACCTTTATGGCGTTTTAAGATAATTTTTAAGACAATATTCTTGGTTAATGCTTCTTTTGCAATGAATTCGCTGAATTACGTCTTTTTCATATTTTTTCCCGAAACTTGGTGCCATTTAAATCAAGGAATCAGAAAAAAGCGAAAAACAATTTCAAAAACGAAATTGGTTGGCAAATAATTTATTTTTAATGTTTGTAATAACACTAATTAGGGAAAAAGAAAGGAATTTTTCAAATTTATGGTGTATCGTTCATTACTTCTTATTTCGTGTTTAATTTTTTGAGTTGCTTCATTTAATCCTACTGATTATCAGTTATTTCACTGCTCTTTAGTAATTTACCCCAAGTGAGGCATTTTTCATTAGGTGAATACCCTTAATTAGAAATTCATTCAATTCATCTGTTTGAAAAATTAAGTCTTCGAGGCGTATATTTTAATCTAAAATATTGCAAAAAAATTTATTTTAATCTAAAATATTGCAAAAAAATTTATTTTTTCATTTCAGCTCTAGAACTCTTTTTTGATTTCTCCTTTTCCCATTTCATTTTATTATTTTGGCGAAAACATAATTGTTTAATTATAATTAATTAATTTATAGGCATTTAGTTTTCAAAAAGACTTAGAGGCATTCACTTATCGAAAAAATTGCTATATTACACAACATTAATCGTCTTAAAGGTTAAAGGATTAAACTTGACTAAAATATTTATATTTAATGGCCTACTGACTGAGAAGAAAAAATGAAATGTAAATTGGTTTTTATTTTTTTAAGAATATTGAATATTGAAGTAAGATAGTTGAATGGTCGTTTAGTTGTCTTACCACTTTGAATGTCAAAATTTGCTTTAGATAGGAATAAATCTATTACTGAAAAATCCGGGGACTGCTGGCAATTTACCTGTGATTATATCGCCAAGTGATTACAAGGCAAAAATTTTTCACATATCAGCATGTGGAGCAGGCCCAACCAGAAATGTTGAGCCCTAACCACGTTGACCAAGGCATAAATTTTATTTCAAGAATGCTTGCTGAATTACGATATGCGGTAATTAAGACATCTTTACATAATGTATTTTTCGTGTTCACAGCTAGGGAAGTCAAATTTATTCATTGAATAATTTTTTGAACTGATAGTTGAAAAATCGAAATTGATTCGAAATTGAAATTGAAATTGAAAAATTTATGAAATTACGTTACGTTAGTACTGAGTGTGAATAAAAATATATTCAAAATGAATGAACTTATATCAAAAAGTGATTCGATATTGGTTAATTTGGCTTTATATTTTTCTCTGCTATTTCCATCAAATTATTTTCTGGCTCAGGCGATTTTTTTGCTCATAATGGATAACCAATTTATGGTTTTTTATTTCTTGTGGCTAGAATCCAATTTTTTGAAGAAGCTGCATATTGAAATCTTTTAAAAACTTTAAAAATCATAAGCTTAGCAAATTGAAAAACAAACATTAAAAAATTAAAAGGAGGTGTATTATAGTCACTTGAGGCGAACATATTGGCTAAATTTTTTTGCGATTTCATGACCTATGCATCTATTTTGGCCAACAACTACAAATTATTTCGAAAATTATTTTTGGCAGATTTTCGATAAATAAATAAATTTCTTTATTTATTAAAGTTGAGATTTAAAAAATATGAAATAATTCATTTCGGAAATTCGAAACATCCGTGAAATTCACTGGAGAATGATTTTTTCATTTGATAACCTTAGTAACCTTCTGGAAAACAGTACAATTTTTCTATTAGAATATCGTTTTAGGATTGCATCACAATTAGCCTTCGAATTCCTGTAATTTCAGAATTTTGCTACAATTTGGCTACACTAACTTAACTGATTTAACTGATTTAATAATCGTAATAATGATAATAAATCTTTTATTTTTAAAGTTTTAATTTTTATTTGCGCCAAGTAGATTTATTTATTTAATGTAATAGTAATAATAAGTATTAATTACAATAGTGGTAAGAAAGCGATAATAGTTATAATAATAATAGTAATAATAAATAACAAAACAATACTAATGACAGTATTGGTTTTAATCATATCATAGTTAATCATAGTTAAATGACAAAAACACTAATCTTTCCACTTTTTTCGATTTTCATGAATAAATTTTAAATTTAATTTGCATCGACAAATTGATAGAATTACTTGAAATGGATGGTTTTGAACAATTGTTTAATTGATGATAGAGTCAATGACGATTAAAGAATAATGGTTCAGTGTGATATGTATTTAGATTATCATTGTATTTTTTATGATTATGATTATTTTTAAAAATTGAAAGTTTTACTTCCGATGCATTTTGTGAAATATTAAGTCAGTCATTTCGTATTTTTCCTAGAAATTTTTTATGGCTCTGAAATTTTAGTTATTCTTCAGTAATTCAAATTTTTCCTCTTTATGATGTAAGAAAAATAAATAAATATTCAAATAAATATTTCCCATTTTTTTTTCAAATTCAGTTATCTTTTTTAACATGTGATGCATTGTTGTGTTTCGCGATTTTTTAATTTTATTTTCTTTTAGGATTGGTAGGCTAATTCTCGGTTGTTGATAAGGAAACATTAAGCATCTATTATTTTATCTCCATTGCGCTATATCTCGTTTATATTTTTTAGAAATTGCATTTAAAAATTGTGTGAAATTCGAATTTGAAATTTTTTAAGGAGTTAAAATGCTATACTTTAGAAGTTTGGTATAAGTGCTATGATGTCTATTTAATGCAATTAGATGCCACAATGAATCGAACCTAAGCGATTTCCCGGAGAGTACACGGCGTTTCAACTTGCCATCATTAATTATAATTTTTATCTAATATAATTAATTCGATTTATAACCTGCGATTTATAACTAGTTTTAGTTATATCTATATATATATAAAATTATAAAAAATTATGTATTAGTTTCATTATTCTTCTAACAGCTATTATCTCTATTCCTTAGACTGGCTTCGCTGGTTAGGATAAGACGTTTTCAAGCTGCTCGATCTTGTGCCATTGCTGATAGTAATAGAAATCATCATCAAAGTCCATATATTGCTGGTCCACCTATATTCAAATTTTTTTCTGATCGTACCAGTCCAGATCTTGATTGGCACACTTCGCTTTTGACGCTACCCATCATAGAGTTTAGCAAGTAACGAAATGTATGTCAACTTGTTGTGGGCGACGAAGAACGAGGCCTAACCAGCGAAGGCGATGCTTTATGATAGTATTTTAATGGAAGTGGTAATTGAGCGAAGGTGGATGCAATCGTGTGAGATTTTATCCGCTCGGTAAACCCTTAAAATATCTTAGACATGTAATATCTTAGAGTGGTAAAATCAGATAACTTCTTAATATCTTCAGTTCCATCGGCCATATAAGAAGATCGAGCAAATTGTAGCTATATGGATGCGAGCTTTCGTTTTTATGGTGATCTCACGACGACTCCATAAAAGTTCCATTTCCAGCTACCATTGTCTGGTCTGTGATTTCATCTTTCGCTTGGCCATTTGTGATTGGAGTGTGTCCGAGATATTTAAATCTAGCACTTCCTCAATCGGCAAAAAATCGATAAAAAGAAGTATTTTATCAGCTTCTTGCATAAAGACGAAAAGGCTTTCATTTTATTTACATCGTCTCTGAGTTTGGTTCTCGTTTGCAGTTGCTAATTCATTATTTGCATTTCGTTGTAACTGATAAAGGACTACATTATCAGCGTATTTTTAGATCTATGATACGATGCTCTGGACTGATTTGTATGCCTTTTGAATGCTGACAAGCGATGTCCATTATCCAGTCTATCGCATACTTGAATATTGTAGGGGAAAGGATGTAGTCTTGATGTTAATCCTTATTTCGAAAGAGTTCTGTTAGTTTCTCCATATTCATAGCACTGTGCCGTTATACGCCGGTAAAATGCCTTTTGAATGATTTTCTCTGGAACAGGTAGTGCAGGTAGTTGAAGCGATGTTCTCAATGTAAAAAACGTTTGGTCAACCAAGTCTGATTACAGCTTAGTCAACACATCCTACTGTTTCTTACTTCACTAGAAGGGAAACGAAAATTTTCTCGTAGATGTCTAGTAGGTTGACGCAAAGCAGTCGATAATTACCACAGTATCTTGTCATTTTTCTTGGAAATTGGGAGCAGAATTGCTTTGCTCCAGTCTTATATAATATTATTTCTTTCTTCCATGCTAGAGAGTATATTTGAAGGACAGCGCACAACACTTGAAGAATTCAGAACCTGGAGACCATCTCAAAAGGTTTCCCCACCCTTAGGCATCTAGATGACAGAGATTATTCTCTGTTTTGCTGGCGGTTCTCAATTGCAAATATATGGTTTCGGCGAATGAATCAACTGTGTTCGAATTAACAAATGGTGCATAGTGGTTAAGTTTGTCCTTTTCTTTTTCTTCTTCAGCTCTTACCATTATTGATTAGGCTGGCTGCACTGGTTACAAGGGTAAGACGTTTCCAAGCAACGCGGTTTGGTACCATTGTCGACAGTATTCGTTCGTTTTTCCATCGTCTAAGTCCATATATTCCTGGTCCATCTATACATTCAAAATCTTTCCTAAGTGCATCAGTCTAGGTCTTGATTGATCCACCTCATTTTTGATGGTACTCATCGAGGTACTTTGATGCTGCAGAGTTTAGCAAGTAACAAAATATGTGTCAATTTTTGTGGTGGGCGACGAAGAATATGTCAGTCAGAACCAGCGAAGGCGACGCTATGTGATGGTACTGCAAATAGATATTGAAGCAAAGGTGGATGCGATCATGTGATATTTTATCTGCTCGATGGACCAATAAAAAGTAACCTTAGATAAGAGCGTTCAAAGTCAGATATACTTCTTAATATTTTCCACTCTCATTTGCCATGTCTCAGAACCATATAGCAAGATCGAACGAATCGCGGCTATAGATGCGAACTTTCGTTTTTAATAAGCACACCATTACCATTTCATTGATCGTTTCCCGAGTCATTCCTTTAAGAAAAGCAGAAATTAGTTTCTATTATTGTCTAATCGAGCTGCTCTCTCCATTTCTAGGGCCATATTAAGTAATGATTTCTGCTTCGCCAATCTGCAATGGTTGCTAATCCTTTTGAAACATCCAGTAGTCAGGATCTCATAACATTCGTACTCTAGCAGCTTTCTGACAGTAAGACAGTTTCTTCTGATACTCAACTAGCCTACTAGCATATTTTGGCGTGCAAAAGGCTGATTTTAAGTGTCTTTAGTTGAATCCAGTATTCGTTTACCGTTCCAGAGATGTCGTTTATCACTAGGTATTTCTATAATTCGATCTGAAATGCTCTTATTGCCTCGAATCTTTTAGATTAAGGTAGTTGACGATCTTATTTATTGAGAATTGTCAATTTTATTTGGATCTTAGCTCGAAGGATAACCTAGTCTGGTCGATGAAGTTTCAGCATCATGATAAGAACACTATTTAATACAGAACTCTTCCAATGGCGACTGAATAAGATATAATCAGTCTGGTTTGGCTTGGAGAGCTCCAGATGACTAGATACTTTCTTCGATGCCGAAAGCATATAGCAAAGCAATATTATTAATAACATTAATAATAAAAAGTTCATGCCCATCGGTGAAGCATTCTCCATTGGCGCATCGGGTCCTCATGCCATATTTGCCAATTACAGAGTTCACCATAATACCATTGTTACCTACGCATGCATTCCATATTCCAACCATTTATGGCTAAGTCATGTCTTGATAAAGATTTTATTAATAGTTGAAGTTCCGCACTTATCCTTGTCGAAATCTGTGAGTAAAATTGGGGTATATACATTGATAACTGAAATAATGCAAAACTTTCCTTTGAAGCGAGCCCATACGGTAGTTTACTGGTTTCCACTCAATCAAAGCGGAGTGGGCTTTTTCAAACGTGACAATCGCTGCTTGCCCCGAATCATTCGAACCATCACAATAAAGTCTGTATCTCTGCTTAAAGTTAGCTTTAATGGTTCCTTAGTGAGAAAGACGAACCTCGGGAAAGCAGGCGACATCTATACGAAACTTAGAAAGAATGTGGATAATGATTGCTTTATTTGCAACATCCATAAGCGTTCTGGCGCTGTTACAGCTAACCTCACCGTATGTGCAGAAAGCCGTTTCCCTTAACAGGTTTCAAATTACCGTGGCTGGAGATCTTATTCTCAAGGCTTGGGGTCGTTTTACTAATACCAGATATTTATCCCACGTACCACTAAACTGAGATTATCATAATGCTGGAAATATATATGGGAGAAAAAGAATATTTGTAATATTAATGCAAAGTTGCTGCACTCTCTGAGAGCGGCAAGTTGCAGTAAGAACCATTTACATCACAATTCCTGACATCCAACAACGACTCAAAAATATGAAAAGTTGAAAGCATCTGGTCCGAACCTGATTCATCTACTGGCTAAAGAAACTATCAGCGCTTCATGATCGCTTAATGACGCAGATGAACCAGTTGACTTGTGGCAATTTCCAACCCTGACTAGTTAACACAGGAAAGGACGGTATTGGTCATGAAAGACAATCTCATAAAGGAGCAACACCGTCCAACTACCGGCCAATAACATACCTATCCACATTGTGGAAATTCCTATCAGGTATCATAGCCATCAAATTTTATGACCATATGAGCCAGTATGTGAGTGTGTTCAACAAAGCATTGGGAACAACACCAGAACCCCCAAACATCAGCTGCTTTTAGATAAGGCCGCTTTAGATTCAAAATCCTGGCAGATCAATCTATATATAGCTTGGATTGAAAAAGCTGGACTAAAAGAAAATATTGAGGCGAAATATTAATCAAAGCAGCATGAGAACAGGTAGATCCATTGAAGTAAGGATCTGCCGCGCTAGACAGGATTCTAGATACAGATTGTGCAAAAACGCGCCAGGAAAGTTCAACCTAATACATGGTGGTAGGATCTAAATTTAAAAGGCATAACCAAGTTTTTGGCATCATCTACAGGAACATTAGCTAGATATATGGCTTAGACCCTCCCAAGACAAAATGGAAGATTCCTCAGAAAATCGTGGAAATAATAAAACAAAAATTCTGTGGGATTTCCTCTTCCAGACATAGCAAGTACTGGTCAGATATAGTGGTACTAGGCAAGAATCAGAAATCAGCACTGGTAATAGATATAGCAATATCAAGTGACAGGAATGTTAAGAAAAAGGAATATGAGAAGTAAGAAATAGAAAAGAAATACCAGGGTTTGGAAAAGGAACTACAGAAAATATGAAAAGTGAAGGTCATAATAATTCTTATAGTTATTGATAATAGGAGCAACTGGAATTGTGATCCCTAAACTAAAAAAGTAGCTTTAGCAGATTCCAAGAACAAAATCGCAGATCTCTATTTAGAAGAGTGCACTATCAATAACAGCCAGGATACCCTCAATTTCCCAGGCTTCTTATAGAGGACTGGAGATTGAGAATGATTCTTACCACCTAGAGGCGGGCGAGAAAGAGATTTTTATTTATAATTCTGTTTTAAATTTTAAGAATTTAATTTTAAAAAACTTTTAAAATTTTTGCTGAATATTTCTTTTCATCGAATACAAATTCATATTTGTTGCGATGTCTAACGATGAATCGAACCGATAATGCATAATCGTAGCCAAAATGAAAAGTATTTGAAAGCGTGGTTCAGCAATAAGTGATGATTTTTAGAGATCCTTTCAGCGAGACACTTCTGTTCATTCTTTTGATGCAGCAGATCCAGCATGCTTCGTTAAGTTTAATTTTTTTCTTCTAAAAACATTATACACCTTCCTCAAGCTATATAAAGATTCAAAAAAAAAATCTTTTTTATAAATTTCTTGTTATCTTATATCTTTTTATAATTTTATATCTTTTTTATGTTAGAGTGAGGCAAAGGCATTTCTGCCAGAGAATCACTTAGAGATAGAAATGCAGATGAGACCAATTGAATTTTTTACTTTTAATGATCGTTCTTCATCACGAGCCATAGTTTGAACTTGAAACTTGAAATGATAATTGATGCGATACCACTCGGCATCAAGTAAAAAAGTGAGTAAACGCTAACCATGAATAGAAATATAGATATATGCTTACAGCCGGTTTTTTTAATGACAGGTTTATACTTGTCAGAGGCAATGCTCCGAACTTTAAGCCCGAGGCAATAATCTTTGAACAGCAATCACTGGATTATCACCTATCTCGACCATGCCGCTAAATTTCGTTTAATTTGATTCATTCTAGTAATATAAAAGATGTTAAAAACAAGCAATCAGCATGCGTGGATAAATATGCTTAAAATATAAATTAAATTGAATAATAAAGAGGAATTTTTTCAAAAAAATCACCAAAATCACTTGAAAAATGGTTTTTTGAGTAAAACTAAAATTATTGCTCTATTAAATATTAAGCTTAATGGTTTTTCGGATAACTTATTACCCATTGACCATTTTTGTTCGTATGAAAATTATATTTTGGTCTTTTTGTTTTTTAAATATAAATTTGTCAATTTTTTATTAAGTAAACGTAATAAAAAAAAATGATTTTTATTGTACTGGTAATAATAATTATTTTTGTGGCTTTTTAAAATATGAAATAGGAAATAAATAGGAAATTGTTGAAGTTTTCAAGACTCCTCTGCATCTTCCTTTTGTAGTGGTAAATCTTCAATTTATGAAGGAATTTTTGCACCCTCTTTTTTGCAATTTTTGCAAATTTTATAGCTTCACTATTTTCGTTAGCCATTTTCATTTTATAAGATTAAGGCATTTTGAAACCGCGCAATTTGATCATATATTTGGTGATATATGTTATAAATCTTTGCTAAAATATAGCCAAATCAACAAATTTTTCTAAAATCTCCCGATAAAGGAAAAAATTTAAAAAAATAAAATTCTTGAAAGGATCGACAAAATTTGTTTTTATTTATTCTAACTATTTTATTTTTTTTTTTTAATTTTAAGAAAAATATCTTTGTATTGACCGCATTTCGTTTTGTTAAAATTATTAAAATTTAAAATTTATATATACATATATATATATAATTGTTTTAAATATTTCGTTATATAAATTTGTTCGTAATTAATGAAATAACTATGAAGATTAACAACGATAAAAATGTTATATATGGAAGCAATTTGCAGCAAGTGAATTTGTTTAATGAATTGATGAACTACGACGATATTTTAGAATAAATAAATATTCACTCACTCCTCGTTGTCAAGTTAATTTTTTCGATTATCATTTCAGTGTGATATTTTTCTTCATAAATTTTTAATTTTTTCTCTTAAATCTTTATTACCAATTTTTACAATTCATTTCACTTGTTCTCTTTTTCTAACACCTTAGCTTTATCTTAATTAGTAGTTAGTAGATATCAATTTTCTTAATTAATAGATATCAGTTTTAAATAATTAATAGATATCAATATCAATCTTAATTAGTAGATATCAATTTTCGATTAGATAATTTCATTATAGAATCATTAAGCAGTCAAGAATAGACCAGCATTACTGGATTATTGGATCTCCAGCATTTTTAATGACAAGGCTTGTCAAAGCATAGGAATCAAATCCGCGATTTATTCAATCGAGGCAATACTTTTATCAATTGGACAACTATTTTCGCTTATTTTATTATTTTTAGATTTTTTTTGTCGCTTATTTCGTTTTCCTCAATTCGTATTATTTTTTATTCTTCCTCCTTTCAGCTTAAAATGAAACATTCGCTTCCTATCCTACAGTTAACGCATTTTTGAATTCATTTCTAGTGAAATATGCTTTTGAATGATATTTCACCATTATTTTTTATCTTTTTTGTTCCATTTACGTCACAAAACCTGTAATGAATTTCATGGAAACCAATTTTTTAATCGTAATTTTTGAGGAAATTGAATTTCATCAACATATTGGATAAGTAATTGATTCATATCGCCTTGGGCAAACTAATTTTAGCAATAGATTTGCCCGCTCTAAAGATTTGTTTTTCGAACTTCAAGCTTTTTCATTCAACATTTTTATTCCATATTTTATCAATCTTCATTAATTATTCTAAATCTGAGACCAACAAAAATTTGAGACCATGCTATATTTTCTAAATTTGAAGCTTATTGCAAACCAGTTCATTGGAAATTTTCATGCTGAATCTAACGATTTTTTATATAAATTTTTATTTTACTAATGAAAATAATTTTTAAAAAAATTTTTTTTCAAATCGAATAAAATCATGAAGGAAAACATGCTAAAGAGTATTTTAGAATATCCTGTAATTTAAATAAATTTTAAATTTTAATAGCGTTTGCTTCTTCAAATTAAGGCAATTTAAAAAATTACTAGCGTTTAATAAGCGTTTTTTTTGTTAGGAAAATTATTTTAGCATTTTTATAAGTCTGTTAAGTCAACTTATTTTCCATTATAATTCATCTTACTTTTTTTCCCGGATTAAATATTCACTAAAATATTTTTTTAACGAAATTCCGTTTGCAGAACGTATATAATAATTTGAATTGACAGACTGCTTAAGTAAAATTGAATGAATGATACTTGCCAATTTAAAAATTCGCTTTTTTTCACGTTAATGTTATATTTTCGTTATTACAAAAGTTTGTATCGATGATTCTTAAAGCGGGATGTAAGTATCCTGAGAATTCCCCGAGGTCTTTCCAAGGCTTCCTTTAGATCAATCTTATAAAAGTTATAATTATAATATATAATTTTGTGATGCATAGTAAAAACAGGATTTCTTATTCCTATTATGATGAATATTGATAATAATAATAATAGTAATAATAACCCATATAAACAAACGATCTTCATGGGGAATTTAAAATGCTTCAAATTATTTGTCACAAAAGTCGGTTCGTTTCCGTTTCGAAATATCAAGTTTGCTCAGTATGCTAAGGCACGTAATTCCACATATTTCTTGTAGGGGTCAATTTGTTGTTATGATCTGTACTTTCGTCCTAAAGTGATTCTTCAACAAATTTCTAACATACTAATACTAGCTAGCCTAATCAAAAATAATGAGTGGCAGCCGCTTATTTAATTACGCCTCTCATAAAGTTTAGATCTTTTTTTTAGAAGTTTAAATTAATCTTGGTATGTTCATCCAGTTACCATATCAAATTAATTTGGAATTCTTCTTCGTTTAAATATTACTGGTTAGGATGGTTCTGCTAGCTGCAAAGGTAAGACATCCCCAAGCTGCTCGACCCGACGCCATCGCTAGTAGTAATAGAAGCCATTCCTTTTTCCATCGTTTAAATGCACATATATCGCTGTTCTATACGTTCAAAATCTTTCTTGACTATATTGGTCCAAGTCTTGATTCGTCCACCTCGTTTTTCAATCACCACAGGTTTCGTCAAGTAACGAAATCAATTTCTGTGGTGAGCGACGGAGAGCATGCCCTAACTAGCGAAAACGACATTCTGTACATTACATTATAACAATAACAATAACAATTGTGATAACATTATTGATGTGGTATTTCAGCAAAGATGAATGCAATATGTGAGATCTTATCCACTCAGCGGACCGAAAAATGGAAGAGTGGTCAAATACAGATAACTTCTTAACATCATCCACTCCCATTGATCATATCTCATGGCCATATAGCAAGATCAAACGAATCACGGCTATATAGATGGGGACTTTCGTTTTTATGGTGATTTCACGACGACTATAGAAAGATTTCCTCAACTGAAAAAACGTATTTCTAACTGCCGTGGTCCGGGTTATAATATCGCTTTTGCCTAGCCATTCTGTATTAGAGTGGATCTGAGATATTTAAAGTCGGACACTTCTTCAACCGACAATGAATTGATAAAAATAGGTATCTTATTAGTATCTTATATATTAATATATGCGATGATCAGTGTTTATTCTACTGTCCTGAGAAGGCAGCCGGATCAAGATTATCTAATATAATTAACACGTGGCAAGCGATCATCATCCCACTGCTTCCAGTCAATAATTTATTAATCTATTTTTTACATCAATCATCACAGTGCTCAGCAATTAGTGAAATATGCGTCATCTCCTGAGGTTGACGACGGAGAAACATGCCCTAACCATCGAAGGTAGCGCTCTATGGTAACATTATTAATACAAGTTGTATTTGAGCAAAGATACAATCAGGTGCGATTTTATCCACTCGACGGATGCGTAAAATATATCTTAGGCATATGTGAACAAAGGCTGATAGCTTCTTAATATTCTACTCCCTTCTTGATCATGTTTCGCAGCCATATAGCAAGATCGAGCGAATTACAGCTATATGGACGTGGATTTTCGTCTTTATGGTCACTTCGCGACGATTCCATAAAGGTTTCTTCAAGCGGAAAAGCCGGAAAATTTCTGTCGTATCCGAGTTACAATTTCATCATTTGCCTGGCCATTTTGGATTAGAGTGGATCCAAGATATTTAAAGTTTAAAGTTTATATTTAAAGTTTTTCTCAGCAGACAATGAGTTGATAAAATAGGTATTTTATCAGCATTTTGTATATAAGACGAAAACATTTTCGTTTTGTTTACATTGATTTTAAGTCCAATTCCCGCTGCAGTTGTTCACATATTGTTTAACATTAGTTCCATAATCAGTTCCATATATACAAACTTGTGCCAGAGTATTGTATTTCATTATAATTGTCAGAAAAAGGGCTATATCGTATTGTAATGTTATACTCTGGACTGATTTGCACACCTCTTGAGTGTCGACAAGCGATACCCATTCAGTCTATCGCGTAATTTAATATTGTAGAGGAAAGGGCACAACCATGATGGACACCAGTTCTTATTTTAAAGGAGTCTGTCAGTTCCATATATACAAACCTGTGCCAGAGTATAAAATGCCTTTATGAGTTGAATGATCGTCATATTTTCCAGAGCGATGCTCTATTAAGCGAATCAAAGGCTGCTGCAAAATCGATAAAGCAACTGACGGTGGGTTGCTGGTATTTGAAGCGATGTTCCAGCATCTTTCTTAGCTTAAATATCTGGTCAGCACAACCGCCGATCTGAATCCAGCTTGGTTAAATCGCATTCTGCTATCTCTTGTTGCCATGAGTTTATTTAGTAGAAGGAAAGCGAAAAATTTTCAGGAAAATGTCCAGTAGGTTGACTCCTCTATAATTGTCGCAGTATGTTTTGTCATTTTCATAGGAATTGGGAGCAGAATTGCTTTGCTCCAGTCTTCTGGTATTATTTCGTTTTGCCTTACCAGAGCATACATTTGTTGAAGGTGAACGAAGCTGAATTATGAACAATGATGGACAATATTTGAAGAGTTCGACCCCAAGAATATCTTCTCCGAGGATTTTATTGGTCTTTAGTTTATGGATCATAGAGATTATTTCCTCTTCGAACTATTTCCTATCGTTGGCGATTCACAGTTGCAAACATAAGACTCGATGGACGAATCAATTATATTCGGGACCAAACAGATGGTGCATCGTGGTTAAGTTTGGCCTAAAAAATTTTTTCCATCTTCTGAGACGATCCTTAACAGCTTTAATAGGCACTCCATTAATATCCCGTATCAATTTCACTGACCCTTTCTACAGTTATAGTTGCTTTGCGAAGAAGGCGAAACAGTTTCCTATTTTCACCTATCCGAGCTACTGTCTCTATTCTCAAGGCCATATCGCTCCTCGAAGCATCCGATAATCAGGATCCCGACATTCGGGCTAGGCTATTTTTTTCAGACAGTTGTACAATTGCTTTCGACACCCAACTGGCACATGGAAGTGGCTGACTTTTGTAAGCAAGTTTTTAATTGGGACCAGTATTCATTCGCCTTTCCAGAGATGTCATTGACGTTTATTTCACTGAGATATTTCGATAATACGGTTTGAAATGCGTTTATTGATCCCGAATCTTTTAATTTGAGATATCTGAAAGATCTCAGGATATATTGTTTCTTACGACTTGTCAGTTTTATACGAATATTATGGCTCGAACCATAACATACTCTGACCCATGGCGGTTACCATTTTCAATACCCCGATAAGAACGATTCAAGTACAGAACTCTTCCAGAGATAACTGATTAATATATAGTCAACCTTATTGGAATATTGGTTGTCCGGAAAGTTCCACGTGGCTAGATACTTTCTCCGATGCCATATTTGCCAATTACTGAATTCATCATAATCTACGTGTGCATTCCAGTCTCTCCCGATTATGACCGCGTCACCTCTCAATAAAGATGTTAATAGTTAATAATTGAAGCTCTTATCTTTATCGCGTACATTTATATAAAGTTGGAGCATCTGCACTGATGACCAAAATATTGCAGAACTTTTCCTTGAAACGAACGGTTATTTACTGGCTTCCATTCAATCAGAGCGGATCGGACCTTTTCAGAAAGACAGTCGTTATGCCATTACACCGAGTTATCCGAAACACCACAGTGATTAGCCAATATCTTTGCTAGGAATCAGGTTTAATAATTATTCGAGAACCGACATGAGGAAGACGGACTCCCAACAAAGCCATATCTACGCGGTATTCAGAGAGGATGTGGACAGTGATTGTTTGGCTTGCAACATCCATAAGCATTTTGACGTTCCAAGCAGCACCTCTCCTCTTATAAAGTGTTGGCCGATGGGTTCTCGCTTCCCTTGAGGGGTCATTGTTTCGGTTTGGGAGTAAATTCTATGCTTGTGCCTTGGAATTGTTTTATTATAATTATTACTTCCGGATCATATGCTTATCGCATGTACCACCAGGTCTCAAAAGTACATGCGCATCGTAAGACGTCGCATCGAAGTGACCCTTCTACCATAGAATCACTTGGGGATAGAAATACAGGTGGACAGCCATCCGAATTTTTGACAGGTTTACCCCTGTCAAATAGAAAAAATGGAAATAATTAATTTAAAAAAAGAGAAATTTAAAGATAATTTTAAAAAATAATTTAAAATTTTAAAAATATATAAAGATTAAATTATAAAAAATTTAACTTAATTTGCGTGACTTTGAATGTTGCCTAAGAGAATTAGCAGAGCGAAACAAAGAAACAATCGCTCAGGAAACAAAATTTTCTTAAGTTTTAAATTAACCTTGGTATGTTCATCCAGTTACCATATCAAATTGATTGGAAATTTAAATTAATTAATTAGAAGTTAGAAATTCAATCAAAAATCTTTAGATTCTACCATCTCCTTGTTCTTACAATTTATTTTCTTATATTTTTCTTGTTTTTTCAACAAAGAATTTAATAATTGTAATTTTTATCATAATAATTTAATTGTGATTCAATAATTGTAATTTATCATCAAAATAGGAAAAACATTTGCACTAATAATTTGTTATAAAAGGAATTTATTTAAAGTTTCTTCTATCTCTATCTCTGTTACTGGGTAATAATAATTAATAATAATAATAATTAGTAATAGTGATAATAATAATGTTGATGATAATAATAATGGATAAATAATAATTAATAATAATAAGTTAATAAATAATAATAAATGAATAAAATAATAAAAATACAATACAACAATTCCTGCAAGGCTTTTGAAGGCTTGAAAATTTTCCACTTTCACTTGCAATGTTGTGTAGTTATATAACAAAATGGCCCTTACAACTAAATAAATGCGAATTTTCGTTTGTATTGCAGATTGCGATATTGCAGCTATTCCATATAGTCCTTTCATATCAGCCGTTTTTCACCAGACGAAAGAATTTTAAATATGATTAGTTGAAAGAGATAGGTTTTTGTCAACGGCGAAAAACGGCTGATATATGAAAGGCGGAAAGAATTTCTTCCTTTTTAAATTAATTATAAAGCCGATTTTTGCGATATTTGTCTAGAATCTTTATTTCTGTCGATATTTCTTTAGAATTGTAATTCTATATCATGGAGGACTATGTCAGCACGCACGTACCTGTGGTACCACGCTTGGGATTTGTATACTTTGTATTCCTTGAATGCCAGCAAATTGTTCATTCTAATGATGGTGGGTTGCCAATATTTGTATCAATATTCTAACATCTCAATTAGACAATTAGCGAACATTTAATTATCACCTCAGTTTTTCAAATTATTAATTTTAAAAATTTATCATTCGTACAAGTAAGTAAGTAAGTAAGAAAAGTATAGCGTCAAATGGCGAGGAATAATTTCTTTTAGTGGTATATCGCTAAAGTCAAAGAATATGCTTCCCTTGATACGAGTCAATCTGTCATGAAAATTAAATTTTGGGAACTCACACTTCTGTGTTTTTATTCCTGAGTAACTTATTAACGAAAGGATTTTAATATTCAATTTTATTAGCTAAATTTAAAATGCTGTCCAGAAAAAAATAGAAAAGAAAGAAAATAAATAAATTACGGATATTTTAAAAATCAAATTTTTGCTTACTTTAATATGCCAATAAGAAAATTGTGAAAATTATGCAAAATATTTCTACCTTCCATGAACGATAAACATTTCTCATTTAATTTTAAAATCTGTCGGCTATTAGGATGAAACAATAATATGAATAATGGGATGGGAATGGGATTTTTTGGCCAGGCAATCACGGAAGAATAAATTTACAGATGAGTCTTAAGCACTTCCCAGAGTTCCTCAGCTTTAATTGTTTTGATAAATGTCTATTCTAAGTCTACTCTATTAAAGACTCTAAGTCAAAATGATGGCAAAGTTTCATAGAAATGACATAAAAATTCATAGAGGCTTGAATTATCAATATGAAATGATTGGATAAGTAGGAAATAAATTTTTTGCGTTCTAAATTTAACGCAAGAATTTTTGAATTGACTTCTTAAGTGAAACTACTGGAAAAAATATTTTCATTTTCTATTGATCGCATGAATCTTCCACTTTGAAAATCCAAGTTCATATTTAAGAAAGCCAAATAAAAAGATCCAAAAATTCTAATAAGTAAGTATTTTGCTATCATTTCTGGCTAGTTTTTGGCTTGTTATAATTAAGATATGCAGATCGGTCGCTAGCACCACTGGGATATTTTAATGGCATGTTTACTTCTATTCCCTCAACTGTCGCGCATTGTCACTCAAGATCTGAGTAAAAATTTCTTCGCAAGGGGCTCGATCATCGAAAATCTTCGCCAAATTGAAGCAGTATGAAATGAAGGTTAAGTTTAAGGTTGTTTGGTAGTCAATAAATAGAATCATCCACTAAATTCTTGAATCTCGTTGATACCGCCACAACATAGAAGTATTGCCATGAATTCTGCAAAATGATCGCTAACTTTTATGCCTTAAACTGGTCAAGCTAAAAAGGCCCATTCCACTATGCCCGACCAGATGCTCCACGAATAAGTTTGTAGAAGGGGAAAGAAATTGAGGGAATCGGGTGATGAAACTTTATCTCATCCTAACATTTGGTTGAGCTAGCGAAACCAAAAATTAAAGTTGTAAGTTAGCATGAAAATGGATGGAAAAATAAAAACTTTGGTGGCAAGGTACATTATAAAGAAAAAGTATATATATATATATATATAGAAACACTAAATCTTTTTAAAGAATGGATTATTTTCATCTTATTTCATTGTACGACCAAAATGGAAATCGCATCATAGAGTAGTTGACATTCTCTATTATAAACCGAAATGTGAGATGCCTAGTGTTTAGTGGTTAGACTCTTCTATTCAATAGGAGTATACCTGCACTAAATCTTAAAAAATCTCAACCTGTACTCCTATCGACAAGTAAATCTCTCGCAGAAATTGTATTAACCATAACCATACTAAGTTAGCAGAGCGATTTTAAGGAGAAATGGTGTGTGCGCTAGTGACTCATTAACCTAAATTGTTAAACATCTATGTTTTTTTTGTGAAGGAAGTAAATAACTTCTTTTGGCGACATTCTCATATTCGTAGTTTTCATTTTTAAACTTTTTTGAAATCTATCGTTTCATCTAAAGTGAACTGAAATTTTCATTTTGGAATTATTGATTTTACCAGAGAATTCTAAACAACTAAAAAATCTGGAAATTGATAAATATAATTGTAAAAATTTCATATAATTGTATTTAATATTTAACGATTAAATTTATGGATGTTTTTAGATTTTTTCCTATTCTTAATTCCCAAAGAAATAAATTCACCAGTAATCCATTCGACAATAAATATTTTACATGCAAATAAAACTTAAATTTGGCAAATTTGCGTAAAATAATTACAAAAAAATCATTTTTTTAAAAATCCTTCTAATGGATATTTACAAACAAAGTTTCGATAAATTCTAGCATTTTTTCGATTTTTATAACGAGAAAAATTTTCTTAAGGGCGCAAATTAAAATTTATGGAAAATTGCCGTTATGTGCCATTTATTTCTGCGTTGAACAAAAAGGACATGAAAAAAAAACATTGCTAACAAATATTCGATTAAAATCTTGTCGATTTTTGAAATTTAATGAAAAATCTGAAATCGATATGAAAATATTAATTAAATATAAAGAGGATATATTTTAAAAAAATATAAATTTCAAAATATTTAAAATATTTAAAATTCAATAAATTAGGTATTTTATTTAATGTAAAAAGAAAAGCAAAATATGCAAAGAAGTATTAAAATATAAAATAACCATTTCAATATATTTTCATAAATAACAATATATTTTTAAGGCAATTCATCATATTTTTTAAGGCAAAAATTTTGCTAAATTTCAATTTTTTTATCTTTTTTCGTTCTTTTTCTTGAATCTTTATTTTTTTTAGCTCAGAAATTTTTTGCTTGATTAAACTTAATAATATCACTGAAAAATTCAGCAAATATATAGCCTAAAGCTGTTTATCGGATATTTTACATTATTTGATGTCATGTTAATTATTCAGTTTCGTCTATAAATATTTTTAAAAAATCAAGCTCCATTTCTTCTTCTTTATGTTTCGCCATAAGCTTCTCCATAATTATGCAACCTTTCGTTTCTTTTTATTCATTCCTATGCAAGATCTTTCATTTTCTTCAACAATATTCACCATTTTTTATTTGGTTCACTCTACTGGCTACCAAAGTGAGATCTCTTCACCAAAGAGTCACTTAAGGATAGTATAGGTAAATGGATTTTAACACCACTCATACTTAAATTTACACTTTTGCTCCTGTCAAGGAATACAAATCGAATCTGCTACTGATCTCGATTTAATCGATATGGCATGCCATCCAACCATTATATTCCAATCCTTACGAGATTCACGAGATTTCATAATTTTTAGAATTTTCGCATAATTTATAACTCATTTTTATATTCATTAAAGTTAAAAATTTTTATCCCAAAAATATTTTTAGTTTCATATTATAAATTGATTTATCTTTATTTATAGCTTCTTTTATAAGCTCAATTTTTGATGGATTTTTATGAAATTTTTATTTTCAAATTTTCTTTCGCTTGAATTTCATAAAACTGCTTGGTTTCTAGGGCGGAAATTAAAAAGTAAGTATGACGCAAAAAATAATAATTTTTTATGGTTTATGGTTTATTCTACCGACGGGCAGCAATGATTTGATGAATTTGATGAAATATAATTAGATCTATTTCAGGATTCACTTTATTTTTTCTTTAAATCACTTTTTATATTTTACTTATTTCTCATCATTTATTTTGGAACATCAAGAATGAGAAAATTATTTGAGCTAGAATTTTCATAGAGCAATCAAATTTCGTTCAGATTGGCCATGAAATTATATTTCTATCGCCAAACAAAAATTTCTATTTCTATTTCTAAACCAACGCAGCCAGAAATGAGTAGTGTTAGCCACTTCTTTACTATATATTTTTTAACGAATTTCTTTATTGTACGCTTCATATTAAATAAAATATCATTGGAGCAAGAAAAAAGAATATATATGAATATATCCTATGTATATATCGAGTAGATTTTTTTAATTTTTAATTTCCAATTTCTAAAAAATTCCTTCGAATCTTTTCAAATTCTACTTTAATTCCTCTTCACTGACTGGTTACGCTATTTTTCACTAATTAATATTCATTTATTTTTGACTCTTTTGCTATTATAAATTATTAAACAAATAAAAATGAAGATGATAATATTGGCTATAATTCATGCGATTAATATTTCCAGTTTGTAGTCATGAATTTGATCAATTTAAATAAAAATAGAAATTTCATTCATTGCTTTCAACATAGACAACAATTATCTAAAAAATGAGCGATGTTCTATCATAAATTCTGTGTGGCCAATTATTTCAAACACGATTTCAATAATTGTTGGAATTCCTCATTTTCTAGCTTTAGGAAAATGATACAAACAATTGAAGAGCAGTTGTAAAAGAAAAATTAATTCACTCACCTGTGAACAGCAATTAATTAATATGTCACTTTGATAATTGGTGTATATGCTTTTTTTTTTAAAAAAAACTGTCTACCAGCCAAGGTGGTCAATTGGCGACAGAAGTATAGGTGAATCACCAACAGCATTCAGATTTTCGGACAGATTTATTCCTACGGGAAATAGAACACTAGTAAAGATGCGAGTAGTGGGAGTGGTAGACGGCTGAGTTATTCCACGCATCCAAGTTTCATGCATTTAATTTCTTCATATAATGCTTTTATTACACTAATCACTAAATCGCTAAGAATATGAAGTCAAGTGTTGGTTAAAATAAATTAAGAAGCAAAAGAATATAAAAAAAATTATAAAATATAAAACATTGAAGACAAAGCAAACAAAACATTAAAAATAAGGTTGAAAACGGGCAAAACAAAACAAAAAAAATGCGAAATAAATTATAGAATTTATCAAAGTTGCTATTGAAAATATTAAAAATATCAATATTAGCGGTGGGTCGTGGATAAAATTTCAAATAATATAATACTGATAATGATTATTGATTATTACTGATTAATGACACTATAAAGTTTCTTTCTGAACTAGAGATGGATGACGCAAAGATAACAGCATTAGGTAGTATTTCTCAATATTTCTAATAGAGAAGTTATGAGACAATACATTGGTTCTAAATATTGGCTTAAGTCACCCATTTGAACCATTCATCCTCGACAGTAGTGAAATTCAAGCGGGAATCGTTATCATTAGCATATATTCAAATTTTCAATTATTAAATGACCGAACAAACTGTTGTGATTAAACATCAGATTTTGTTTTATTCTGGTTTCTCTAATATAGATTGCATAATTTCAACTTGGATTTATAAATTATCGAAAGGTTAGGATCTATAAAGCATAAGGAATATTTACGCAAACTCTAATTGATAAATTTTATAAAGTATGATATTTAGGTAAGGAACAAACTGCACTTTGAATATTCTAAATGTGAAGAATTGTTTAATTACTCGAGTTGATGCAAAGTTAACAATAAAATTAGATGGAAGGTCGGAGCATTTAGCACTAATATGCAAAATTTTCATCGGATGACTAAATCTGCCTTTGCTGAAGCCGCCACTTGACTATTTCTGATAAGCATTCATATTCTCTGATCTGTCATGCGAAAAATAAATTTCACAATCATCGACGTATAAAAAATTTTTGGAAACGACTTTAAGAACGCCATTAAAAATAACAGAGAGCTACCTTGAGGCACAACAGATTTAACCAAGGCAAAACCAAATACTACTTCATTAATATGAGCAGTCTGGTAACTATTAGTAACTAAAGAATCTAATATCCGATAAATAGCCGGTAGTACCGTTTATTAATTATTTGAAGTAACTTGTTGTATGAGGTAGCATGAAAAGCTTTAGCTTTAAACTTAAATAGACTAAAATGAATAAATAAATAAAATAAAATAAATACCACTAGAACACGTGGCCACATCAGAAAACAGGCATTCAAAGGAGTTGGATATTCGATATCAGCTAGATATACGACTTTTTTCTGAGAAAACTCTTGAAAATCGATATCATTTTATTTTCCTCAAGGTAGTTGTGTAAGTTGTATAAAGTATTGCAAGGTACCAGTCTCTCTGGCACTCTCCAACCAATGCGAGTGGTACCAATCGGTAATTTGAAGACTTCTGCCTATCAGAGATAAAGCTAGAAGGATTGCGCATTTTTTATGAATCTTTGGGGTGTGATCGGAGTTTTAATGATTGTTTTAGGCACGTTAAAATTATTGTATAAATATTTAATAACGAAATATTAATGGCATTCATAGATGATAACGAAAAGGAATGATAATCCATTTTTATAATTCATTACTTATAGATGCAATAGAAATTTTATTATCATCCAAGCAAAGATTGGCAAAATAGTTATTGAAAAGATTTGCAGTGTCCATATCATCAGTTTTCAGAGCGTGTTGGACTCGAAAATTTGTTCTTAATACAGCTCCGGAATAAAGCATAATTAGCTCATTATCGCGTCTTCTTCGGTTATGAAATATTCATCTAGAGCTGTATGAGAAACCTTTAGAGAGAAATCTTTATATGTGGAGAAACCATTGGAAGAGTTGGTTGTTTTCTTTCTTATTATAGGAACTTTCTGCTTTTTTCTTCGAGAATTTTAAAAAAACCTTTTTTTGACTAGGGGAATAAACTGGACTCGATGAGGTTTAATAAAATATAAATAGAGATACCTAATTTTTGGGTAATTTTGGCCCATGGATTCTACAAAAGGAAACAAAAAATCGCAACCAGCTTTAGCAATGTGCGAATTAGTGGTATTGCAGTCAAAGCTGTGAAAATATCTAATACATACGATTGGGTGGACGAATTACACTCTCTTTCAACTTTATATTATATTAATAATGTAATCTCTGCTAGAAAACCATTTTAAGAAAGACTTAAAGACAAAAAGGACTCAATAAAAGAAGTCTAAAAAGACGTCAAAACGACTATATTATTATTGTTAAATATTATTAAATCTTGCTGAAGCATAGTGCGCTTTTTTTCTTTTTTTTTTAAAGATTCCTCACCATTACCGGTTAAACTCGCTCCGTTGGCTTGTCGCACTGGATAAATACGCCAGAGAGTCTCTTAGTGATAGAAATACACGTGAGTCGCCAGCACTACCCTGATTTTTATACAGGTTTACTCCTGCGGGAATCGAACCTCAGTATCGGCGCTCCCAATTCAGCAACAACCCCAACCCACTGAGCCTTTCTTTCCCCATGGTGTTCTAATCAAATATGGAGCAAATATGAACAAAAAGCCTTTCTTGGATTTACTATTCTTAAATATCCAATTATAATTATAACTTAAATAATTCAAGCGTATGGAAAAAACAATCATATGCTTTTTATTAATATACCTATGCTATATTGGGAAGGAATAAAAATGAAAGATGTGAGTTATTATATGGCCTAACATGTGGCCTCTCTTTTTATAGTTTAGCTCATAATTTTAAAATTTTAAACAAATTTTCTGAAGATGCACAACAATGAATGATTTAATGATTTCATGTATTTGTATTTATATATTTCTCTATTCGGTATATCAGTTGAGAATTATGAAAACTTTTAGCCAAAAATTATAAGTGGAAAATCAGTTGACTGCGACTGCTAATTTCTTTAATTTACTCATCTTAAAAAGATTTATCAATTTTTCTCAAAAATTCTTTAAATGAATCATTTTTTGGCCATAAGGATCACAAAATTTTTTTAAATTTCATTTTTTCGCAGAAACCATTTGATTCGTGAAAGACAAAGTTCATTTTGTTTCATATAACCAAGCATTGTTTCTTAATATTTTCATATTATATTTTTTAATATTATATTTTTTTTCGCTCATTTCTGTAGATAGATTTGTTTCAGATGAATTTATCAAGTTCATTTTTCTTTTTGCAATATTTAAACTAAAAAAAGCTAAACTAAGCAAATAAATCATCGGCTCTTGGCCATGGCAAATCTGACATTAAATAGTCCGGTTGGTGTTAACGACCTGTATTTCTAGCCAGGTGACTCTGGCAAAATTTGTTTATGCCTGTGATAGCAATCAGCGGAGCTATCATAGCCAGAAATGGTGATTACATACTTTTACCTATATAAATATATTTATAATTTTTAAATGAAATATAATTCAAATTCATCCACTTTATGTTAAATTTAGTCGACAAGAAAAGTTAATGATGAAAATAATTTAAAGATTACATTTATACCAATATCTCTATGCTGTGTATACATCTTTTTTAAGAAAAATGTCGGGAAAACATAAAAATTCCTTTTAATCTTAATAAAATTTTAAAAATTTAGAGGACATGGTGAATGCAAATATGAATGATGAATATGAACAAAAAATTCTACAATTTTATAATGAAACAAAAGAATTTGAATCAAGAATTGGAATAATTATTCCAATGATATTTACTATAATAATTATTCTTGGTTTATTCGGAAATTTACTTGTTGTTATAGTTGCTTTCAATCGAAAAATGCGAAACAGTACCAATATTCTTATTATTGGTTTGCTTCTTTCCATTATTTTTTTTTCATAATTTTATTAAAATGAATATATTTGTCATAGATATATTCATGAAATCGATATCTTTCATGAAATCTTTTTGTTTTTGTATTTTTGTTTTTATATTTTTCCTTCATTTGATATTTAAAATTAAAATTTGAAATTTTCGTTTTTTTTACTTCGATCAATAGAAATAAATTTTAAAATACGATTGAATTTAATCTTTTGGAAAGATTAAAATTTTGCTATAGAGAACGAGGAAAAATTTTCCACTCTTATTAATCGAGGCTGTTCTGTTTTATTTCGATTAATTTTGCATAATATTCTATCTGATTGTTCATGCAGTTGCAGTACTCGCCGAGCTGAAAGATTTTGAAAAGTATTGAGAAACAACCCTTTGAAGAACAACTAAAAACTACATATTTTTCTAGTTATTTATTTAGTTTTTCGCCGATGAATGAATAATTCCATTTTTTAGAATTTTTTTCTAAATTTTCTAAATTTTTTTGTAAAAAAATCCATTTTTTAAAAAAATTTTTGGTCTTTCGCATATTTTTCCTACGAATTTTATCAAAATTAATTTAATTTTCTAAATTTCTCTACAAAATTTGCAAATTTGCAATTTTCTCTGGAATCGGGTAATAAACATTATATAAAAGTAATTAAAACATTTTTTGATGTTTTTTATTTTTTTATTTATTTTTATATAAACAGATTAATAAATATATTTATTATTTTTGAATGAAATGAATAAGGGCAAAATTCATATATTTATTCGACGCTTTAAAATTGAATAATGCGGAGGATATGCATAAATTTAGTTTTTTGTCAAGGTTTCCTTTTTCGGAAATTATTTGGATTCATTTAAATTAACCAAATTCTCCAATTTTTTTTTGAATTTTAGAAAATATATTCGATGAATTAGAATAGAATCTCTTTACTTCCTTTATTTAAAAATTGTGAGTTAAATAACTGGCATTTGAATTATCTATTTTCTTTCCATATTTAAGTGCTTCGACTAGGATCAAGCAATTAAGTCTCTTGTCAGTTGGTTGAAGTGACTCTTTCATTCAAAACGAAATCTAAACTAGCTGTTGGTAAAAAAGTCTCATCCTAACCGAGTCAGTCAAAAATGGTGAGCCTTTTAGATGAAGAAGTAGGATCCATTTATAATTATCAATTAGAATAAAATTTTTTCTTGCGATAAGCCACCATTTCTAGTTAGGCTCACTCTGTATGTATACTATAAAAAGAAATTTTTAGCAGTGGGTTTAGGGAAGGCATCTCCAGCATAATCTAGATTTTTTACTAATAGGTGCTAGATCTACTCCTATCGGAAACAGGAATCTTGAAATTGAAATAGTAGTTCAAGGAAAAACCACTCGGTTACCCACACAGAATAGTTCAGAATGATTTGTTTGAATGTTATTTTCAACTATATAAACCAAAGCATATTATACTAAATTTGATATTGAAAAATTTTTATGTAAAAAATGTTATAAAATCTTGAAAAGAGCAAAAGAACGAACAACATTTCATATTAATGAATGTTTTGAAAATTCTTTATGCTATCATTATAATTAAGATCGATCGTTTCATCGTTTCACTTTATTTATAAAAATGCTTTATACTGAATAATTTATATTGTATGGCGAAGAAGGTTTAAGAAAATATTTAAGTTTACAATTTAACGGTTTAAAAGATTAAAAATTTCAATCAGAAATTTCAATCGAAATCAGTAAAATCGATCAGTAAAAATTAAAATTGAGATTTAAAATATGGCATATTTAGGTTTCTTATGCATCAAAATAAAATAAAATTTTTTTGTCAATTTCTATTTGTTTTATAAGTTAAGGCCAGTTGGAAATTTTCGAAGAAAAATTTCCAAAAATAAAGTGAAAATTTTTCAAAAATTTCTGAAAAATTTAATTTATTATTTGGAATTCTAATAAATTGAATATCAATAAACTGAAAAATGAAAATGATAAATATAATTATAAGGTAATTGAAGGGTTAGCTTGTTCTGATCTAACATTTCTGACATTATGTGTGCCGTTTACTGCGATCGATTACGCTTCACCTGTATGGATATTTGAAAGCTGGATGTGTAATATGATTAATTATTTACAGGTTTATTAATTTTCTGTACTCTAATAAATAATAAATAAATTGGGGAAAAATTGAAAAAATCGGAATTGCAGCAATGGTTTTTTGAATATACAAAGTCATTTTTAAATTTTTTTGAATAAATTGCTCAGAAAAATTTCCATCATCCACTAAATTTATATATCGTTGAATTGCTTAGCTGGATTTCAAATTTTAATTCTAATTCTAAATTTCCACTGAAAAATTTCATTTCAAATATTTTTAACTGAACAAATCCCATCATTTTTTGCATCAGTTCAAACTTCATGTGAGGATTGTTGCTGTTATTGCTATGAAGTGGAAGAAGATAGTGGCATCTATTACATTTCCAAAATATGCCATATTTTGCCATGTGCTAAGAATTAGAAAAAAAAGCTCCATTTTTTTGAAAATTATTTATTTGCTTCAAAGGACCAAGCCATGCAATAGACTATATTTTATTTAGACCATCATTATAAGTGATAAATAATATTAATGATGATATAATAAAGATAATAATAAAAGTAAAAATGATAGTAATCATATAAGGTGGAAATAAGAAATATTTTAGCATGCATCAGCATATTCATCAGTATGGACTTTATCGTTAATGGCAGTTGATCGTTATTTGGCTGTTTGTCATCCAGTTGGTAGTATCACATTAAGGAATATGCGAAACACAATAGGTGCTTTGTTAATCATCAATGCAGTGATTTTTATAAGTCAGGTTCCTGTGGCCAAAATTCATGGCATATATGAATATGATTTTATAATTGAAACGAGATCAACATGCGCTATTATTACAATTGCAACTGGTGAAGCATCTATTACTGAAGTTTGATTTTTTTCTCGACAAAATCCTATTATTTAGTAACACATTATTTCCTTGATCCACTCAATAGATAAATGAATGGATTTAACCAAAAAAGCAACTATTTGAACTTAAGAATTAGAAAAAAAGCTCCAGTTTTTTTGAAAATTATTTATTTGCTTCAAAGGAGCAAGACATGCAATGGACTATATTTTATTTAGACCAATATAATCATTATATGTGATAAATAATATTAATGATGGTACAATAAAGATAATAATAAAAGCAATAATGATAATAATCATATAAAGTGGAAATAATAAGAAATATTTTAGCATGTATCAGCATATTCATATGAATTTAATTTAAAATTGTTGGCCATTTTGCATAACAAATGTTAAAACAAGCGGTTAGAGCTCTTTCTGTTTAAGCAAATAGTTAGCAATTTTTGCTAAGGAATCACTTAGCGATAGAAACATAGGTAGCCAAACACTGGCCGCATCTTTGGAAGGTTTCCTTCTGCCTGCACCACCTTCCTACCCCCTCCTTTCTAATATTAAAAATATAAAAATATAATATTAAATGTATAAAAATATAATATTCTCTAGTAAAGCATCAAGCTTAGCCATTTAATCAGCATTTTGGAGCATATTCAGCGTGAATATGTGCTCATATTTCAGGCTCGTTTATACTTTTTTTCATTTAATGTATTTGGATACTTATTACCATTAGGTATTACTTGCTTTTTATATTATTTTATGCTGAAGAGATTGTGGTATTCTTCAATTTCGAAAAATTATGTAAGTTTGAGATAAATGCTTATAAAATATTTTGCACAACTAAAACAATAAAATTTGACTAAATTTAATTATTTTATTTAAAAATTTCATCTATTCGGAAGATCTGAAGCAATTTATAAGTGTAATCAAAATGAAACAGTCATCTTGGCTGGTAATCTAATTAAAGGCGATGGGTTTATCACTTCGTTCTCGACCCGAAACTGTCAAAGCGAAAAGGAAAGCCACTCGTTTAGTGCTATTTGTTGTCATTATTTGGGCATTCTGTTGGTTACCGCTTAATATTTGTTTTTTATTATCAGGTATGGCGTATTTTTTCATTGCTTCGTAATTTTATTGTATCCATTCGAAATGACCTAAAAAATATCAAATATAAAGCATTATCAAACATTCTAATATTGTAATTATATATAAAAAATTTTCTTTTCACTTCCTGTGGGTGATCTAAATTTTTAAATTTAAATCTTCCTCAACTTCGATTTCTTTTAATTACCAGAGGCTTGGGAATTAGACGATTTTATGCAGTATCTTACCTGTTTCTAACAGCGCGCTAATCCGAGCAAAGATCTCCGATACTTTTTCTGGAATCTGTTGGAGAAACTTTTCTAACTTGGAGTCATAGTCCTGAATGCTCCTATTATCACTGTGATCATTTTGGCACTTTCCACATCTTCTCTAGTTCTTTTTTCAGTTCTTATTTTTCTAATTTCTGATATTCCTTCTTTCCAATGTTCTAGAACGAGAAAAATTCCACAGGATCTTCGCTTTGTTATTCGCAACGATTTTCTGAGAAATCTTCCATCTAATCTTAGGTTCTGATGCTACTTGGTTATGCCTTTCAACGTGTGCTATTCCTTTCTAAATCCATTTTGGATAGTTTCTGAGGCTTTAAGTTCTATCTGATTTGGTAGATTCTTCGATGGATTTGGTACTTGCTTTGTACCTGCTCTTAAGCTAATATCAGTGTCTCAGCGCTTTTAGCCTAATTTTTTCCAGCCAATCGTTATATATATATATATATATATATATATGTATATATGGGGATAGAGTGGCTCAGTGGGTTGTTGCGGGTCAATTGGGAGCGCCAGTGTTGAGATTTGATTCCCCGCAGGAGTAAGCTTGTACAAAAATCGGATGATCTGACGACTCACATGTATTTCTATCACCAAGGAACTCCCTGGCATATTGCCCAATGCGACAAGCCAGTGGAGCGAGTTTAAATAATAATGGTGAGGACTCTTAAAAAAAGTGAAACCTTCGCTTTGAATAAGGGAAACAATATAGGTTTGATTTATGGGCTTGTTGAGAATAAACTGCTTTTTTTTAAAGTGTTTTTCTAGGATTTATGAAATATCATTGTGAAATGTTATTTCAGGTATATTTTATCCAGAAACATTGGTAACAAAAGGTGGAAAAATGATGGTTATTGTGCAAATTTCCAGTCAGGTTGTTTTTTTTCTAACCGCTTTCTTGGATTTCAAGCCTAAATATAATGAACTTAATGGTCGTCATACGCTGTCGGGTTCTTTCGCACTTCATCCCTATTGTACCAAATTTGTTTTAATTTGTATGCATTAAACACATAAACTCGAATCATTTAAGCCAGTCCAGTAATACTTAATCATAAAAAAAATTTATTAAAGATTGTTGGAAATTAAATTATTCTCTTCTTTGAATAAAATAATTTTTCAAGCTAATTTAAAACATTTAAGGTTCTAGCTTATATGAATTCATGTCTTAATCCAATATTATATGCATTTCTATCAGATAACTTCCGTAAAGGTTTTCTGCATGTCTTGAGAATCACTATAAACGCATTCACACTGGGGCAATGCTGTGTTATTAACCATCCAAACGATCGTTACGATTTCGCAACTTTAAATGGTACAATTAAACGCAATAGAAAATTATTAATACGACCAGTACTTCAAGATTCTAACTGCCAAAAGGTTTGTATCACTTTTTTTGTCGATTTATACTATAATTTTGGACCAATGCAAGTTAAGAAATCTTAATCTAATAGCTTTTATTATTGCTGATTATGCCGTTCGATCGGATGGTCATGCTTGATATTAAAAGAAACCATTTCTTTTCCACCGTCTATATCAGTCTAAATTAAGAAATCTGGAAAAGTAGATTATTTATTCATTTTATACGAAAGATGTAATCTTAGAATCCTTCAAATCTTTTTCTTTCGTACGATAAAAAAAAAATCTTTGAAAATTTTCTATTTTCTCAAGAATGGGAGACATTATTGATAAGAATGTTCGATATTATTTGATATGCACACAATGCGCCATATTTCTAGATAAGTAGGTACTTACGAATTTCTTAGCAACTAAAAGTCAACTAAAAGTCATTAAGTTTGAATCAAATTTTTTTCTTTTTTGAATTTATATGGTAAAAGGAGAAGTCCGAGTGTAAATGCCTTCACGTCTTTACGTCTTTTGCGTCTGATAGAAAAAAAAGAAGTAAAAGTAGTGGCAAGACGTGCTAAGCAGCAAAGAATAGCATGGCCGCCTTTTTTCCCTAAATTCAACTTTTATTAATCCACACCTCTGCATTTTGCTATCCACATTCCAGTTATCCACATTATAGTGCAATATTTAATTGGATAAAACAACGAATAAACAAATGGACTTCCAAAAAAGGAGAAAGCATTAATTTTGAAAAATTTCAGTTAACAATGATCGACAACGATGATGAATTTATCTAGCACATCCATGAATCACCAACGATTTCGCATTTAATCATTTTGACGGTAGTTACTTAGATATCACGAATATCTCAGTCAGTAAATATATAGCAAATCTTGTCTACTTTTTTAAACTCCAGTAGAGCAAACACCTTCATCACTTTAAATATTGAATTTAAATGCATAAGCTCTAGTGATGCATTCAGTTTGCTAAATAATATAAATCATTATATTGCAGTGATCAGATGATAAATTTTGTAAATTGCTAAATTTTAAATTTCTTGGAGTACTGGAGTCTGGAGCATTTTCTGGAAATCCAGGCGAATAAAATTTAATAAAAATAAAAATAAAAATCATTTATAATAAAAATTCACTAAAGTTTGCTCATATATGATATTATTTGTTTACATTTGTCTGTTTAATTTGTTATTGATAATAAACATTTTATTAAACCAATGATCAAGTTCTGAAAATAATAAAAAGACAAGTAAAACCATATGCTTGTGTATGTATGTACACTATCGAGCTTAAGGAACTAAATAGAGATTCTTGGAATTTTACGTATCTATGATTAAATATCAGTTAAAAATAATAATAATAATGGTTATGATAATAAATACTTATTTTCAAGAGACATCGAAAAGTATCGAGATTTTTGGAGTTCTTTGATTAAATGCAAAAATCTGATAAATATTTAAAGAACAAAATAAAAAATGTATGGCAGTTGTTTAAGAAAACCAATCATTATTTAAAATATATTTTTCTTGAGGAACTTTTAAAATAAGTCAAATTTTTTTAGAATATTTTCAAATAAATTTTATTTAAAAAACATTTTTTTAGCACTTTACAGTTTATTACATATAATTGCACGTAGCTGTAGTTTAGTTTAAATTTCTAAGAATTTTTATAGCTTCCCTGTTAATGTTCTTCAATTATTGAAATATTTTATCATGTTTTATCTTTATTTTTTATCAAATCGTTATTTTTTAATGTTCTCACTTTTTTTATATTTTATAAAAAAATTATAAAAATTTACAGAAATTTAATATTTGATTATATTATATACTACAAACAAATGAATAATTCAAATGTTTCGTTATCTTATCTTTTTGTGATTTTTATCGCATGGAATGTCCTTATATGCTTATTGGCTTATCTATAAATTTCATTTAAGATTTTTTCATTTCATTAATGCATTTCATTTATTTCAGCATGCATATTATATAAATATTAAGATTGTAATAAAATTTTTAGATTTAATCAGACTAATTATAAGCGTGGAAAAAAGTTATGCAAAATTCTTTACAGTGATTTACAGCAGTGATCTAAACAGTGATTTGAAAAAATGAAAAAAACAGTTATGCAATTATTTAAAAAGAAAATATAGTTATATTAACAAATAGGTTAAAAAAATAAAATAAAAAATTTAAGATATAAAAATTATATTCGCAATATATTCCTAGAAAAGCGTGTTATAGGCAAATTATAGTGTTAGTATGTCATCCAAATAAATAGAAAAGCTACGAATAGTGGTCTGCGAACAGGTTTTAATGATTTGCTTTACTTATATGAAAATTTTGTGGGACTTGAACGAATGGTTTAATGGGAGAATAAGAAGGACGAATTTCTACAAAAGTTCCAAGACTGAAATTTATTTGAAAAAATTTTCAGAAGTTAAAATTGTTTAAATTTTTAAACTAAGAGTTTTAGATATATTTTTGCAGTGATTAGGCATATTTATTATTAATAAAAACATTGGCAAAAGAGGGATGCAAAACAGAGTGATTTGAGTAATTGAATATAAAATGTCGATCAATTATATGGGAATATACAAAAGAATAATTTTGAAATATATCGACCTTTACATTTTTGAAGTTATTCGTAGAACGAATAAACTTTTTCGTAGATTTTCGCAAAACAGTTGTTATCTTTCATTATTTATTTCATTCAGTTTTCCTCGTTAAACATCTTTTGCATCGTATTTTCTATCAAGATTCCACCTTTTTTCTATCATTTATAACGGTTAGCTGATAAACTGTCGCGCCACAATTGAAATTTTTCCTTTACTGTGATGTGGTGGTATTCTTTAACTTTTGTTCTTGTTTCGATTTTTGCTTTACAAGCACAGTCAAAAACGATTTCAAGGTTTGAACGATTTTTTACATAAAAAAAATTTTTTTTCTTTGAACTGCTAGAACTGCTAAAAAAGTACGTGGTCTCCCTCCGCATAGGGCTAGCATAGCTGGCTAGTTCACTTTGCTAGTTCATTTTCTTCAGCTCATTTCTATAATGAAATGCAAATGAACAGCTCATAATGCTCATAACCGTTTTTTATTTTTAGCATACCACTTCGAAAACAAAAAACGGTTCGACAGCATTTATTGGAGGTTGGATCTGGAAAATATGGACGTTTATACTATAATCAAATTATTAAAGCAAAATACATAGAATTATTGCGAAAAAAACTAAATGGTCAAGAAGCTGATGAAAAACTACACAACTATATGGATGTAAATTCCATTTATTAATTAATATTCCCCCTAAGTAAAGCGGTTAATTTAGTTGATTCTCAAACTTTATAATTGACCATGAATCACTTTTCTTTTCGAAACTTCATGGTGAATTTCTCGCCATTTTTAGTTTGGCTAGATTCCAGTGAAATTTTAGGTCAGCCCTCTTCGCCAGAGAATCATTTACAAATATGTAGGATGGCCAAATATCACCCAGGATCACTTTTAGTGATAAATTTATTGTCGTCAGGAGTTAGGAATAAAAAAGAGTAGAAAAAGAGAAAGCATGATGCTTGGCTTTAGCCAAAGGAATGTACCGTACCACTCGACCCTTTTTTTAATATTGACCAGCAAATTTTCTTTAAAATGGATATATGAGAGATGCCTTTTTATCAGTATTATTAAATTACGAAAACCTTTTTACATATATTTTTCATTTTTGCATTGTATTTTTTTTCACTGCATCGGAAACAAAAATTTTAAACGGATTTCGCAATTCGCGTCAGGTTTCGCTAATAATGATTCAAATTGATGAATTTTTAATTTATTCTTTTTAAAAATTTCATTATGATTTGCTTTTCACATCAGCAAAGCAAAGAAATATTAAATTAAATCTTCAAATAATAATTTATTTTATTTATTATTATTGCAAAGATTTATACTCTAAGGCAAACAATTATAATGCAATACTTTTGACTCGGAGCTCATCGATTAAACATTATAACACGAGTGCATTAATGATATATCTTTTCTTTTTAACAGGCTCAGTACTATGGCGAAATAAGTTTGGGTACTCCTCCACAAAAATTCAATGTCATATTTGATACTGGGTCATCTAATTTATGGGTGCCCTCGAAACAGTGTCCATGGACCGATTTACCTTGCCGTATGTGCTTTCTATTCATTGATTATTAACCGATAAATTTATTAACTCAATTTAAACTTGATGTTAAGTTTTCAGTTTTCCATAATAAATATGATTCAAAAAAATCAACTACATACAAACCAAATGGACAAAAAATAGAAATTAAATACGGTACGGGATCAATGAAAGGTTTCGAATCATTAGACGTCATATGCGTTAGTTTTTTTTCATAAACCTTCGTAATTTATTAGGGAAAACAGCCATAAGAGTAATATATTAAATAGGGTGAAGTAAATGGTTAACGCTTATCATTTCTCGCTCCATTGGCTGTTGGTATCGTGAGATATTTCTGATAAGGAGGAAAAAGAAGTATAGAGGGATCCGCATACAACAAAAATTTTTTGACGACAGGTTTACCACTCATGACTGGAACTTTAATCGGAATCTGAGATAATCTGAGCAACACTCTCCTATTTCCCTCTGCGAAATAAAAAACAAAATTGTCAGAACTATCAGATTTTCTCATCTCATAAATCTCATAAATAAATTCTCATAAATTTTTAAGTAAAAAAAATTTAGATCGATCAAATCTGCGCCAAAGATCAGGAATTTGCGGAAGCAACAGCAGAACCAGGTATAACTTTTCTGATGGCAAAGTTCGATGGAATACTTGGTATGGCGTTTCCTGGAATTTCTGCTGGCAACATGACGCCTGTTATTTACAATATGATAAAACAAGACCTTCTTGACAAACCTATTTTCGCATTTTGGCTGGATAGGTTTGTTTAGTATCTCAAACAATCTACTTTGTCAATTTATAATCAAAAATAAAAAAAAATCGACTAAAAATTTTGATATTTTGATTTTGATAAAATAGTTTTCTCAATTCAGGCAATTCACATTTTCGGAAGATAATGATTTAAGAAAAAGTGTAAAAGAATTATTTAGACTTTAATTAAGAAAATTTTTACTAATAGCGAAAAAAAAATTTACAATTTAGAAGCATATGGGATGTTATGTTTATTGGGATTTATAGGGATCCAAATGCCGAATTTGGCGGTGAAATATCAATTGGTGGTATAAATCCTGACCGATATGTTGAACCCCTTTCGTCGCCTGTGCCAGTAACAAGCAAAAGATATTGGCAATTCCAAATGGACGGTATCTTAGGTGGGGGAGAACCAATCGCTTGCGAAAAAGGATGCCAAGTATATTATTATTATCATTATTAAATATTTCATTTATTAAGATATTATATAATAAAAGTAATCAAAAATGTTATATGCTAAATGGTTTATTCTTCTCATTTGAAGAATTTGATGAAAAATAAACTATGTTTAATCCAGTTTCTAACTTCTTCTTTTAATAGCTCTCACCATTATTGGTTAGGCTGGTTCCACTGGCTATAAGGGTACGAGGATAAGACGCTTCAAACTGTTCGATCTGATGCCATCACTGATAGCAATAAAAGCCATCCTTTTTTCCGTCTAAATCCATATGTCGCTGGTTCCTCTGCAGTTCAAAATCTTTCCTGACTGTATCAGTCTAGGTCTTGATTGGCCCATCTCGCCTTTGACGCCACCCATCTCATCAGCGGTTTTTGTCCTGTTGTCTTGCTATGCTTCTTCAAAACGTCTGCTAGCCAGGAACTTTTGCATTCGTGTTTTAGCAGCTTTTTCGACGGCTGCTTTCGATACCCAGCTAGTGCACTTCGTAATGGTATCCTAGGGTGGAAGTGCCGGACCGGAAATATTGTTTCAGTTGGGACAAACATTCATCTGCTGTTCCAGAAAAATCATTGACATTTATGCCATTGAAGTGCTTCAATAATTCAAAATGCGCTCACTCCGAATTTTTTTATATAGTTGAAGGATCTTGAGGAATACTATTGTTTACGAGTTATATTTATATCAATGCTGTTTCTTGCGAGTTGCCAATTTTATGTCTGGTTGGACTGTTGGTCATCCGGTTTCATGCCTCTTCTACGATGCCATGAACATAAATTCATGATGTTCGGATAAAGCGAAAAAAAGATTTCTCCACTGGCGCACCAGATATGCCATATTTGCCAATCACCGAGTTCATCATTACTAACAATTGAAGTTCCGCATAGAACTTATCCTTGTCGAAGTCTGTGGATAAAGTGAGCGCACATATATTGATGAAAGAAATAATGCAGAATTTTCTTTTGAAGCGAACATAGGCTATATGGTTTACTGATTTTCGCTCAATCAGAGCAATGGGCCTTTTCAAACGTAATAATTGATATTTCCGCGTTGTCTGAAGTACCACAATGATATAACCCGTATAACTGCTTGGAGCCACGTTTAGTAGTCATTCGAAACCTGAAATGAAGAAGACTGACTGACTGACCTCGACAAGCAAGCGGCATCCACAGGACATTTAGAAAAAGTGTGGACAATGATCACTTGGCTCTTGCAACATCTATAAGCGTTCTGATGTTCCACGCTGATACGGCCAACTTCTCGCGTACAGAGTCGTTTCTCTTGATAAGTTTCGAGCAGTTACCCTGGCGAGTATATGTTATCCACAAACCTTGGTTTGGTTTCACGACTGAATTTTAAATTTATTATATTTACCATCGAGCTGGGAGTATCATGCGTGTCGGAGGACGCAGACGTAGTATCAACAACATCAGACCCTTTCACCATAGAGTCAGTCGCTTGGGAGTAGAGTTACAGATGGTCTCAAGCATCCACTCGGATTTTTGATGTGACAGGCTTACTCCTGTCCAACTAGAAAAATTTAAGAAGTTAAAAAATTAAAACATTAAAGATCAAAAACTAAATTTAAGGAAAAAATAAAGTTGAAAAAACTTATCGTTTAAAGTGTCCAAGCGAAAAATTCATATAATCAATAACCTTTACTACTTTTTTTTATATCTTGAGATTTATGTCCAAATTTATATCCAGTTTATATCTAACTGCATAAAAATTAAATATTTAAAAAGAAAGTGGTACATTTATGCAAAGTTTAAGCAAATGGAGCATATTTAAATTAAGTACAGAATGGTGATTAATGTATATTAAAAAATATGCATTCCAACATTTCTTACATTTCGTAATTTAAAAAGAAAAGAAAAAAAATTATGCAAATTTCTCAATAATTTAAAATTAATATTGGTTAAATAATGGCTATGAAAGTTTAGATTTCTTAATTTAAGCTCTTTTTTTTCAAGAACCTTAAAAGTTGATCTAAAATAAAAAAAGAAAAGAAAAAGAATGATAGAGACAATGAAAATGAGGGATTCTCAGTTTATCATTAATCATCAAAAATTTATTATTTTAGGCAATTGCTGATACGGGTACATCATTGATAGCCGGACCTAAGGAACAGATAGAAAAAATCCAAGATTACATTGGTGCAGAACCATTATTTAAAGGAGAATACACGATTCAGTGCGACAAAATTCCAACTCTACCAAATGTCACTCTTGTTGTTAACCAAAAGAGTTATATTTTAACTGGCGAAGAATATGTTTTAAAGGTTATTTTTCTGAATCGACCTGAAATAATCCATTTATGTTAGAATTATTAAAAATTCAATACGATTTCAAAATTTTTGTAAGTCTATAACAAATTTTTAAACTTTTCCTGATGAGCATAATTATTCTATAGGTAAGTCAAATGGGTAAAACTATTTGTCTTTCTGGCTTTATGGGTGTTGATCTACCTGGTGTTGAATTATGGATACTTGGTGATGTATTCATTGGACGTTACTATACTGTATTTGATGTCGAGAAGGCCCAACTTTTTTTCGCTCAAGCAAAGAATAGCTATGGTCAAGCTGTTGGTGCTGCTGTTGATCTTTATATTCCACCAAATACCGTTAATACTTACGATAAATAATAAAGGTAAATAATAATTCGTATTTTTAAAAAATTATTATTCAAAAATTTCACTAATTATTGTGTTTTTGTTATCACAATTTATTTTTTTAAAATTAATCTATTATCGATTTTTATTAAAATTATTTTTTCAATATTAACTTTGTAAATTACTAAGAAATTTGTGAATTCGAGGACGAATAACAATAATGACTTTAAATTTAAATTGTTGCGATTCAATCAACTATGTTATTATTGAAAAATACCATAAAAGAATGAAGAACTTAGAAGAATTCAAGATAACGAAAATTTTCCTAACCAATTTTTTCAACATTTTGTATTGAAACAATTTTGTGCTATCAAAAGCACTTATAATGAAAGAATTCCCTTGATTATCGAGAAACTGAGCCCCAACCAAGGTTGAATTTTCAATGATATCACTATATTTCCATAATATCTGAAAAAAACTATGTTTAAAAAATCGTATCCTATCAATCAAATATATCAATTAATAAACATTAAAAATGTGGAGAACCTATCGCCATAAAGAAAAAAATGTGTAGCATCATTACCTTAACTGGCCATCAAGGGCCAAGGAATCGCTCTTGCAATTTCATAGATTTTGTTAGCTTGATACCATAATTTAAGATACAATTTTAAAAAAGACTTAAAATCTTAATCTTAAAAAAGACTTAAAAAAGATCTTAAAAACTAACAATTGGGTCTGTATCCATGAGAAGGCTCCAAACGTGAACAATGCTATCTTCAGCAACAGTTAAGATCTGAAATTAAAAAGCAGTTTATATTTGATACACTTACATATTCATACAAAATTTTAATTTAACTTTTTTGGAAAATTTTTTGAAAATCTGTTGAGTTAAATTCTACGAATACGATTTATGGCAAGAATTTCAGGCATTTTTTTTAGAAAACTCATCAAATCTGCAGGCTTCATTGAAATCAGTAGAAAAAACTTTTATTAAGTGTAACCATACAAGTATTTTGATTTAATTTAATTCAATTCGATTGATTCGATTGATTTAAAATTTAATAATTAATTAAAATTCAAAATTTAACTTAATAGTTTTGATAAATCACGGCTGTATTTTTTATTATTTAAGATTTAAAATGCAGAAAACAAATATTAAATTAATAAATAGTTAGCTGCACAAAGTAAGGTAATTAAAGCAAAACATACATAATTATTGTCACTAGCAGTACTAATAGCATTAATTTGCCTACAATGAGCGTTAATTTTAATTAACAACTGCGCCCCATTTAAAGAATATAGCAATATCTCTCCAATCATTGTTCCAATTACAAGATAATTTTTTAGCATATTGAAGCAATTGATGTCAAATCTAAATAAAATCATTTTAGATTTGATTAAAATTGATTAAGCAAAATAGTTTTTGAAATTCTTTTTTGACATATTTTACCGAATATTTCAAAAAAGATAGTTTGTCTTGAATGCTGTTAATGCTGTTAATGTTAATGCAGTTAATGCTGTTTCATGCACAAAAATAATTGGTAAAACGCGAAGTTATGTCGATTACAAGACCAATTAATATTTGCCGTTTGCTAAAAAAATTCATTGGCTAAATGAAATCGAAATATCGGTTAAATCATAAAAAAAGTCAGCAAACCCAGTGCTAGTGGCACTTTGAATATTTTTCATACTTTTTGTCCAAATAACAATATTACCAACAACATCACATGAACAGATCACATCCTCCGATTCATGTTTAATTATATCAACAATAGCACAATGGTGTTCCTAAAAAAATTATCATTCATATTATCATGCAAGCTTTTTGATGAATCACTTAAATTTGTAAATGAATGCAGTGGAATGGAACTTATAATTCCAAATTTTTACTGCAAAAAAAATATATAAATAAAGACATAAAAAGATATCAAACTATTAAAACTTAAATTTACTTATATTTTAATTCTAAATTTTTGAACTATAAACAGAAATCTCGAAAAACTGCAATGATAACCTGGATCACCTTTTTTGAGCTGATCGAATTTTCGTTTGCGTATTCGAATACTAAAATATCGCCTATATGAGTGCCTAAATTTTTCTTATCATTTAATCCAGTAAAATAAATAATCGTATTAAAGAAAAGAAAATATCAAGTCATCAGATACAACCATCAAATATTGTTACAATATATACATAATATCAGTAAGAAGATTCGTCCTATAGATGTGAAGATCGTCGTGAAAAACAAGCATATCGCTACATGGGTTATATTCCTTCGACACTCGTCAACGCTGCTTCAAACCTTTTATCATCTTTTATTTGCCAAATCTTATATCTTAACAGCTCCAATACCAATTCCTGTGCTTTCTTAATATCCTAAGTTACCGCCATATTCTCTGCGATTTTATAATTTTATACTTGTAGATGAGGTAAAAGTGCACTGCGAAATTTAATGAAGCATTAATGGAAAATGGAGATAAAATGGAGATAAATGAGAAAGATAAATTTCTGAGTATGAAAAAAAGTTGCTACAAATATATCTGAAGGGGGTGAAATAACAGAAAGAAGTTTTAAGATAATCTTAAATGGATTATAGCAATAGAATATAATCTAAAATTAGGTCGTGCGGGTGCTAGAGAGATATTTTTATAGAGATTGAAGGCTTCCACAAAGCAAGAGGTTTTCAAAGGATTGCAAAATTTCAAATGCTATCAACATTCGGTACTGCTATTACGATACTAATTATGGATATTAGTAGAGTGCTGTTTAAAGAAATAAAGGCTCTGAATGGAAAACTGCAACTAATTTTCAAGTTGTAGCAAAGAACTGATTCCTTGGTGTATGGCCTAATTTTTTCCAAGCTCAAATAGCACTATTACTTGTCAATATTACTCGTTTTAGTGGGTAATTTTCTATGTACGAATGTTAAAGAAGGGAGAATGACGAATATTATAGAAACAGCATAAAAATTATAAATGAAATGAAGTGAAGGGAAATGAAGGAAATATTAATGGAAAAATACAACATACCGACAAGTATCAAATTGTTAACCGAAGTTATTCCACGAGTGAACTGTAACGGACAATCGTAAACCTTAATTTGCGTTAAAAATCGATGCTATGTTATTTAATATTATTACATGAAATTTTATAAGATTTCCACTTTTAAACAAAAAAAAGCATTAGCTCATGGTAAGAAATCATTTTTTAAAAAACTGTGGTAAAATATACCCCAGTCAGTGAATTCCAGAATAGAATTTTACAGGTTTTTGGTTCATAAATCTGAAAATTACGAATGAATTAATAAATTTGATTCGGTAAAATTCGCAATTTTTTGGCAAACCTTTAGGGAAAATCATTTCTTTGTTCGACAAAAAAAAAATTTATGTCCAATTGCAGAACGAAAAATTTTCTTGAACTGTTAATGAATAAAATTTAAAACGTTATTCAGAAGTTCAAAAACCAAAAAAAAATCAATCACCATAACTCCTTTGACAGAAGCAATAACGAGTAACGGAAAACTTCGACAAGATACCATACAGTACTTTGCTTGCAATATATTTACTGGCTTATCGTTATTATAATCTTTAATAGGAATTGTGCTGCTTATGAATCCTTCATATTTTTGATCCCAACATATCGTATTCACCTTGCATTTTTAAACCATTTAAAAAAGGAGTGAAACGACAATAAAATTTCATATACAAAGAAAACGATTGGTTATTGACACTGTGACAGAAATTGGTTGGATAGGCGAACCAATTTTCCCATTTCTCCGCCTTATGTTGAAAAAAAAGATTTTAAATTACTACTTATAGAATACACTACAGAATATTTGAAGCAAATCTACCTGTTGTTTATGAACAATGCATGCATAAGTTAATTTCTTCGATTCATCATAGTGAATATCTAAATTATTCGGAAAATTCGAAGCACTACCATTCACCATGAAAATTTCCTTCGAAAGTTCATACATATCTGCAAGGATGATTGATAAAATCGCAAAATTTCATATAACTTTGTCAGTCAAAATTTATGAATCGAGATCATCTGTAAGAATCATATGAAATTTGAAGATAGTTTACCTGACCGATTATAAATTATGTAACTCGCCAACAATTACCCCCAAAAAATTCGTACGAAACGATTATGGCGATATAAATCGCTACCTGGAATTAACGACAAAAAGGGTAATTTTTAAGTTAATCCGTAATTATATACAATCTGCTGCAATGTTACCATGGAAATTCCTAATTTATTGACAAAATTATGCAAAAACTTATTTATTTTCAATGCATCGCTAAAACAATGTATTCATATAAAATCAAGCGTGTAATTTTCCAAACGAATTACGAAATAAATGCTAATAGTTTTATGCAACTGTCATATATTAATGGTTGTATAGAATTCCATTTCTCCTATATTATTTTCACTCATTGCATATGTCTTTTTGTTGAATTTTTATTACATAATTACATAATTAAAAATAAAGTAAAGAAAAAATGATGATATACTACGAATTTTCATAATACGATATGTTTTTTGCATCGAATGATCTTTTTATGCATCACATCACGTTTTTCGATATTAAAGCATGACAAATACAGGGAGCAATGCGAAGATTTTAATGTTAATTGTTCGATAAAAAACAATTTAGAGACTCAATCATAAGCTTCAAATTATAAAAAATTTCAGACTAAGAAGACATATATACACCATACGATTTCAAAGAATTTTGAAAATCACGATTTTCCTCTTTTATAGCCATCCAATCCTTCATCATTTTCTCTACCATTTCGTCGATTCCTTTTTGCTGTTGGATATTAATCTATAAAACATTCGGATCTTTTCCCTTCATGGAAATTTTTAAATCTCTAAAAATTTTCTAAAATTCATAAAGTGAAAAAAAAATAAAACTTCATAATTGATTTCATCGATTTCACAACTCAGCTGCCCAGATGCTTCGATCTCAGTAATAATCAAACAACATTCTTCATGAATTTTCACAAGTAAACGATATGCTTTTTGCATCGAGTGATCTTTCTGCGCATCCTAAAATCGTTTTTCGATGAAACATATTAAGATTTTAAAATTAAAAATAGCAAAAAATAATTGGTGAAACAATTTTGATAGAAGTAACTCACCTTATACAACCGGTCCTCTACTATAGTAAAAATGCGTTCCAACTTTCCATTCAGAGTTTTGATTTCTTTAAACAGCGTATTATTAGCATTCACAACCTGCGACAAATATTAATATTAATAGAGACATGAATATAAATAGCTGTTAAAATTATTTTTTTATAATGAACTTTTTACAGAATATTGACAGCAAATAAAGATTTTTTCCACAATTCTATACTTTAACCCTACAGTGATGCCATATTATAACATTCTATAACCTTACAGTGATGCCATATTATAACATTCTTTTTCTGCTATTTTAATCTTATCAGAATTACCAAAAAAATGATAGGAGGAAATTTTACTATACACATTTAAAAAGACATTATAAACAAATAAAATTTAGAATTCGTGTATGACAACTTTTAATAAATACCTTTTGAATCTCCGCCTGTTGTTTCTTGATATTTCCAACAATTTCCAATATATGTTTCACATAAGAATGGCGATTCAATTTCTTTTGATTTACCATTTCCACTTGTTTTTTCTCAAATTAAAAAATTTAAAAAAATCTGCAAAATGAATGAAAATCATGCCGTGTCTTTTGAAGATTATTAATGAAATATTGAAATCGTATGCATAAAATATTTGGTTCATGTGCGCTTGTAGGAGGCAAAGTTATGACCACAAATTATGAATTATTGCCACCTCCTGATATTTCCAAAGCGTAATATTTTTAAAACTTTCCAAAATCCTTTTAATATCTTTTTAAATACAATTATACTTTGTTGTAACCCTACGGTGCCATATTATAACATTCTTTTTTTGCTATTTTAATCTTATCAGGCCTCCATCCACCCTCAACAATAATTGCCTAAGGTCGCAGTAAAAAATTATAGAACAGCAAAGAGAAAAAATGCCTACTGTGACATGACGCTGATATAACGTGAAGTCGATGAAAGGGAGACGAAAAACGAGAGATGTTAAGTTGGAACAAGAAGTATTAAGAGGATGTTTTAAAACATTATAGCAGAATTCAAATAGGTGTTGAGGAAATATAATTTTGAGATCTCAAAGGGTCTAATCGGGTTTAAAAATGGTTCTCCCAGCTTGTAAGGTGTTTTTTCGTAAATTAAGATGATACAAATGATAGAATGTAATGATGTAAATTATGACGCAAATGATAGAACATCACATAGATTTCATTACGAATACGAATAAACACATAGTTTCGAAAAGAATGCTTTCTAGATCGTCAAAGGAGGAAAAGCGAAAAAAAGTGGGACAATCGCATTTCTTTACCCCCGATATAAAAAATTATTACAAAGATAATCAAAATATGTAGATAAATCTCCGATTTTTCCTCCAAAAAATAAAAAAAAACCATCGAAAGAAACCCTCACCAAATTGGATAAATCTGCTAGCCTTATAGGCAGCTCAATCTCTAAATCTCTAATAGTAGCCAATAATTCAGAAATTTCGAGGCGAATAGAATTTGTATTAATCTGAAAAAATTTCAATTTTCATTCACTTATCTTTTAATTTTAATTTCTAATTTTTTAGCATTATTATATTAAGTTAACTTTATTATATTAAGTTTTAACAAAAAAGGTAAAAAACGAAAAATGAATGGAATTTTTTATTCATGCACTTGAAATCCTATCCACTTGAAAACATTGAACATTAAATTAAAAAAATATTAAATCATTAATAATCACTAACAGCTGATTTATATTTTTTGCATAAATCGTCAAATTCTTGATCCTTTTCTGCTTTCGTTTTTAACCAACTATTCTGAAGCTGCTCCATGCGTTCATCGCTTGTAGAAATATAATTCTAGAAGAAATATCTATATTAAATGTTGAATTTTTCACTGTTTTTAGAAAATTCCTGATGGATTTTTTTTCTTATTTAGTTATTTATTTATTTATTGCAATTATTTATGAACCAATGAATCTTCAGTGACAATGCTTCCTACAAATGATTAATACGAATGATGAATTTATTAATTCATTAAAATTAACTAATGAAAATGCAGCAGAATATTGAGGAAAAGTTTTTGCGAATAAAGATAATGAAGTAAAACACACCATAAGTTTAGTGACTGCTTCAGGTTCTTCAAGCAATTTTACGACTCTTGTGTCCATTTTCGATAATTCATTTTCTAAGTCAACTAAAGATGCCTTCAGGACTGAACATTTCTCTTGTTTCTAATATGATAAAAAATAATATAATTTGATTTTTAAAATGCCACAGAGTAGCATAACAAATGTTACTTATATAATCAGTTGAAATGTATTCAAAAAAAAACTCCTCTAATCCTCACTAACTTGCCATATTTACGGGTTTTCAAATACAAGGTACCATGAATTTAAGGAAATTGTTGATCGAAAAAACATAATGGAGCTTGAATGTCGGCAGGAAAAAAGAACTTGTACAACGCTACTTGAGTCCCTAAGAATGTTAAAGGAAGAATGGCAAAAAGCAAATAGAAGCAAAGCAAAACTAAGGGCTTATGACGAAAAGCGAATGCTTTTGCACAGGATGCCAATGGAATCCAATGAAATTTGAGAGAATTTTAAGGAAGTATAACGAGTCTTTAGAAAGTATCGATGAATCGATGCAGGAAAAAAAGACCTTTTTGTTTACCCTTTTTTAAATTTGTCTGCAAATATGGTAATATGCAAGTAGATTTATTAATATTAGATTAATATGCAAGTAGTAGCAAATATGCAAGTAGATTTTACAGGATTTTTGAAAAAGAAAGCTTTTGAAGGACATAAAATTCCAAAATGGCAAGCCGAGATTTTGTAGGCATTTGACAACTTTTTCAAAATTAATGGGTGATACAAGGGCAAAAGAGACGATTGCAGTATATAAGGACAGTGAAGTTAAAGAAATACATGTTTTACGGCTAACTTTAATGGGTAACATTTTGGGGATATGAAGGTTATGTTATGACGAAATCATCACTCTAATTCCCTCTATGCTTTTTCATTGTTCATATGCGGCCGCAATAAAATTATATTGCGAAGCTTACTGATGCATAAATGCAAAAAATGGATGTAGGTAATATCCCATGTGGGCAATAAAGTGGCTTCAAGAGAGTTAGAACGCTAAAAAGGGGTTTAAAAAGGTATCTTCACCAAATTGGAAAAAAAAGGCAACAGAAGCACTAAGGAGATATTTGGTGAGGTTTGAAAGGATAATGAAGGGTTTCACACGGAGAACCGATTTTTCGCAAGCTGAATAACGGTATTTTAGAGAGTATTAATGGATGATAACAAGGGAATAAAAAAAGACCTGGCAATAAATTAGGGCTTTAAAGAGGGATCCAAGAAGTTAACAAAGATTTAAGGTGTTATTATCAGATTTTGAATGAAGAATAGAGAGGTATAAAACGGCGAATGGTAAAAAGGATTCAAGGAATTGCAGAGAATAAGAATTAGCAAGTTCTAGGGAATAAATTACAATAAATTTGTTAAAACGACATGACAAAAGACCAAATCGAAATTTGGTGGAACAACAATGGAATATAATAGAGTTAAAGGATTAAGGGATGAAGTGTTAAGGGAAATAATGGGTTCCGAAAGTGAATTGTTGCTGCACAGCAAGATTATTATGAGAAGATATTCACTGAGGAAAAATAAAAGATCATTCGGAATGAATGAATGAATGGTATTGTAAATGGAAATAATTGGATCTAAAGAATATCATTTAAAGCATAAAGATATGATAAAGATGGAGAAATAATTTGGAAAATTTCGCAGATTCTGCTAAGAATAGATAAGTTCCTAAACACATACACACATCGACCCAAACACAGTAAATTATGTATTTGAAATATTTGAAAATGTAAAAAAATAGAAATAATTTTTATTTTAATCCATTATAATTTAAAGGTTAAACCTCTTTAAAAAGTGCACTTTTACGCTCTAACAACGACTGGTGAATTTTAATTTGTTCCATAAGTATAGCAGAATATAGAGCTTGACCCGCATCGCCATTTGAAATTTCATCATTTTCCAAAATTTCATCTTTCTCTACATAAACAGATTCGTTATTAAGTTCGATGTTCTGAAGTTTTGTTTTATCGACTGCCTTTACTAATGGTTTTGGTTTCGGCCTAAAATTAATACCATTCATAATATGATTATAAGACTTGAATTTCAATAAGCCTATTTAACCTACAGTAATGGAGGCTTAATCGGTGGATTTCTTTGTTGAGCTTGTTCTGTCAGCGACCAGGTAGGCAAATGACCACAAGAGGAAATAAGTCTTACACCAGAAAAATTTTTTTCAAGAGAAGCACAAATTAAAGCACGACTTCTATAACGGAAATCGCTTTCATTAAAGGAAGTCTTGACATCGCCATTAAAACCAGTGTAAAAGAATCGACTTGGAAGTTCCTATGAAGAAAAAAACATTCAAAACTTTATAATATGTTATAACTGATAAAAAACCATATTTCATCATGAATAGTTAATTATTCGAGAATTAATTAAAATTTTTTCCCATGAAAAGAAAGTAAAAAATAGACTAATAAAAAGGTATTTTACCGAAGAAGATGCCGAATAATGTAAGTTCTCATACAATCCAGACTTTTTACTCTTTAAAACATCGACAGCATCACGGAATGATTGCGCTAATACACCTTTATTTAATTTAGAATATTTAATTTGAATTGTAGCACAAAAAAATCCCTCTTTGACGTGAAAGTGTTTTAAGAGTTAGGAAAAATTTAGGAAAAAAGAAAAACATTAGAAAAAAACAAAAAATTCTGCTATCTTTTCATAGAAATAATTCAAAAAACATGAAAAAAATGTTCAGTTATCAAAAAGATTTAAAAATTTTATAGAATAAGAGTTTAAAAATCAAAAAAGTTTGATAAATAAAATAGAACGAAATAAATAGAATTTTTTATAAATAATTGAATCAAGATAAATCAGTGAATAAAAAAATTTAATTATTCTCAACCACTATTAGTTGTAGTTGATGAAGAATCTTTCGGCAGTTTTTCGATAAGACCAATAAATATATTGCGTAACTCATTCGATTGACCATATAACAAGGTTTGATAACCAATTCTATCACGAACTCCGATTCGCTGCAAATAAATTCACATATAAAAGTGTTACGCCTCTAAACAGCCTGAAAAAAGGCTTAGGCTTGAATTAACCTAACATAGAATTAAGCAAACAATTCCATGAAAAAAAAGTTAAATAACAAATTTGTCAACAATTTAAAAAAAACAAATTAATTAATCGCTGAAAATAATGAGTAATTAAAATTACTTGTATAGCACCAACGACATCAGTGGCAGCGCGAAACCGCGAAGTCATATTGGATGGAAGTTTCGCTGATTTAATAAACGATCTGCAATTAAAAAGGATTTGATAAGAGATTAAAATTATAATTGTGTGAAATATTAACCAAATTAAATTAAATTAAAAGACGGAAAATATTATAAAATGAAAAACAAAATACACAAATGCATATAAATTTCCTAAAAGAAGAACCTCACTGATGGATCACACTGCCAAATAAATAAAACGATTGCTTCATAAATTTTTTCACTATCAATTTCCTTGAGGTTCGTTGGAATCGAAGAGAATTCACAAAAAAATGTGCTAAAATAATTTAAACATTAATTCGCCCTTAAAAATTATTTTGATGAAAGACCGAAAAAAATTTTTTACGATATTCGGCAATTTAATAAAAGGGGATATCACTTTTGTTAATAGGTAAGGAGAGTAAATTGCGAGAAACAGTGAATCGGTGGGAGATATAAGAAAAAGGCAAAGTAAGGAATGCGAAGCAAATATTCGAAAAGCTTTTCCGAGCTTTTTTTGATAGCAAAACCTCTGGAAATTTTCAAAAAGTTTAAAGAATTTACCTATCGAGTTCGATTATTTTTTCGATGATAAGACGATCAATCATTTCCATTATTCCCAAATAATTTTCGTAGATAAATTTTTCAACAAAAGATTTTACTTAAATATTACAAATAAAAGCATAAATTATAGGGAAATACAACATAACAACATGAAAATGAAGTATTTGCAAACTTTACATAAAATTGGATAAAATAAACAAAGTTTTAACAAAAACTTTAACAAAAACTGCAATATCGCCATTTTAGCCGAAGCAGTACCACAGTTCGCCTCCCACCAAACAGACTGAACCCTCTAACTAAGATTTTGAGCTAAATAACAATGAGCAACACAACACTGAGCGACAGTTACATTTTACATAAAGCACATGAATTTTCAGTAAAAGCCGACAATTAGTAAAACTAACTTTCAGCACGGTTAGACAATAAGTTTTTCAAAACATTGCGATAAGTTGCAGCCGCGCTTTTCGCGGCGAACCAAAGGAGAAATCGAGCAGTCGGGCGGCACAGGAAAACAATTTTAATTTTTAAGGAAGTCGATTTTTATTTTCGCCAACCGATGAAAACAGACTAGTGCACCAAAGACTTAAGGTGGCGACAGGTCGCCCATCGTTCCCACGATGGCACCGGCTTTATTTAACCGCACCCCGCTGATTATCGATACTACGGGACAATTCTGCCAAGAGGAAGAAATTAGAGCACGGCGTCGATGCGGTTGTTCAGGAAACAACCACTCCTTGGTCTTCTGAAGTCGGTGCTCCGCACTCGTCTGAGATTCATTCGTCTCCTGAAGACAAGCGCCAAGTCCAAGAACAGTATAAAATGAACCATCACACTTTCAAGAATTGGAGGCGTAAATTTTTGAAGTTAAATGAAAATGAAATTTTAAGCAAAAATGTTAAATGAACAAATGAGCAACGACCAATTATTTAATTCAAAAAGCCAAAACTTCATTTCAATTTTGAATAATTGTAAAAAATCAAACGAAAACGTGAGCGAATTAAAAAAACATGAAAAAATATGTTCTAATAATTTATGAATGAAATTAATTATCCACAAATAAAAATAACAAATAAAAAATAGCTGGGAGACATACATATTTAGTACTAAACTATTAGTAGTCCATTTAAAAGGAAAGTGTTTAAGTGGAAAATTATAATGAAGAATCAACTACTTAGAGATTTAGACATCCCTTGCAATAAATGCATAAAATTGTCGAATACTGATATTCGTTGCAAAACTATAGTAAAACAATACTCAGAAATACTAAATTTCATTTTTTTGTAGTTCAAAGACTTACCAAAGTACGAAAAGCTTTCTTCTGGTCTCTTCTTAAATCTAATACAACTAATTAGTACTTCGCTTTATACATCGCCTCTCTTATAATAGCAGCCATTATAAACCTCAGCAATACAACTCAGACTCATTCGCAAAAATTTAATTCATGCATATCAAATTCTATATGGTTTTGTTAAACTAGATTCAAAATATTACAATTTTAGATTAAATTTGAACCCAATAAGATCTAATGGGCTAAAATTATTGAAACCTTTATGCAATACTAAATTAAGAACTCATGATTTTTTCATTCGCACCATTAATTTCTGGAATAAACTGTCGAATGATAAAGTTTTTGCATTATCCTTAGCTGTTTTTAAAAAATTATTCTTCAAAAGTTCAAATTATGCGAGAAGTCTGAAATCTTTTTATTTGTATTATTTCGCTTTGCATTATTAGCTTTTGGTCATATTTTCTTCGTATTCTGCGTCGATATCATTAATTTCCTTTCATTTGAGGCATAATTTGTTAGTTGATGGCGCTTGTCGCCCTGCTTGTTATCAAATAAATAAATGAGTAAACTGGAAAATTGTGTTATTAGGCCCATAGCAAGTCCCTTCATTTTTGCTCACAATACTTTCCACTACCGCAATTTTTTTATTTTTCACTGTTTTTTTACTATTCTTTAATAAGAATTGACTTTATTCGCTGCAAATTTATAATTAACTTCAATTCAATTGTCTAGCTCCAGCAGTCTATTTCATCTCCACCTATCATTTTTTTACAACCTTTTACAAATGAATAACCGTTGCTGTGGACCAGATAACTGGAAAATACTGGAAATAGAAATATCATAGAAGATATATATATATAAGTAGAGTAATCACAGTTCTGTTGTGCACATCGGCAATATTTCTCAGTTAGTCTGGATCAACTGACATTTCACGAATCTGAAAATCATTTACAAAAATTAATGAAATGAAAAAGCCAACTTTATACTTTCATATTACTAGTGATATTGGAACTGTTCGATATATTATTCATTTACAATTAAAAACTTTAAGCACAATAAGCACAAGAAAAGAAAATCTTATTGATAATTAATGGATAAAAAATCAGCGAAAGACATTAAATACTTATCCTTGTGCAACAGATGTGAATGGCCAGCACCACCCGAAATATAGACCATTTTCGAAACATAGTTTACTCCTACCGCACCTATCGCAAGCAGAACGCTATCACGGCGTTTATTCATTTATAACACTTTAAATTTATATTATTACATTAAATTGAATAGTTCGAAAATTCAGTTCGAAAATCAGCCACTTCCACGCTAGGGCATACTAGTAGGAAGTGCGCTAGTTGGGTATCAGAAGCAATTGTCCAATTGTCTGAAAAAACTGCCAAAGCACGAATGTTAGGTGATCCTGACTACCGAGTGCTTCGAAGATTCGCAACGAAAGCAGCAAGGTGGGACAGAAATCTCTATTGGAGTGAGAAATCTCTATTGGAGCATGGCCTCAAGAATGGAGGTGGCGGCTCGATTAGGCGACAATAAGAAACTATTCTGCCTTCTTCATAAAGCAATTATGACTCGGGAAACGATCAGTGAAATGGCAAGGGATAGCAATGGCGTATCGATCAAAAAAATATTAAGGACCGCCTCATAAGATGGAAAGAGGCCAAACTTAACCAATGGAAAGAACTCTTTGAGGCCAAAGTTAACCATGAAGCGCTATCTGTTGCCCCTGACATAGCTGATACTTTTATCGAAGCATACGCTTGCAATTGCGAGCCTCCAAGAGAAGAAGAAATAATTTCAGTTATCCATAAGCTTAAGGCCAACAAAAATCCAGGAGAAGATGGTCTTCGGGCTGACCTTTTCAAATGCTGTCCATAGTCCTTCATAAGGCACCTTCAACAACTCTTTAGTATGGAAAAAAGAAATATTACCAGATGATTGCAGCAAAGCAATTCTGCTCCCAATTCTCAAGAAAGGTGATAGGACATATTGCGACAATTATTGAGGAATCAGCCTATTAGACGTCTCAGCAAAAATTTTTGCTTCCCTGCCAATCAACAGACTTATGGAAGTACGAGACAGCAGGATGTGCCCTAGCCAAGCTGGTTTTAGACCAGGGCGCGGTTGTACTGACCAGATATTCACGTTAAGAAGGGTGTTGGAACATCGCTTCAAATATTCAAATATTTGCAACCCACTATCACGTGTTTCATCGACTTTGCGCCTGCCTTTGATTCAATTAATAGAGCGGCGCTTCGGAGGGTGATGGAACGTGATGGTGTTGCAGAGAAAATCATTAGATTCATAAAGGCATTTTATGAGCGCATGTCGGCGCAGGTCTGTGTATATGGGGAGCTGACAGATTCCTTCGAAATAAGAACAGGTGTCCGTCAGGACTGCGTCCTTTCCCCCACAATATTCAATTATGCGATAGATTGGATAATGGACACTGCTTGTCGGCACTCAAGAGGTGTCCGAATTAGTCCAGAGCATCGTATCAGCTGATGATGTAGTTCTTTTTGCTGACAGTTATAACGAAATGCAAGTAAAAGCAAATAACGTGTCAGAAACTGCAGCAAGAATCGGACTCAGGATCAATGTAAATAAAACGAAAGTCTTTTCGCCCTATGTGCAAGAAGCTAATAAAATGCCTCTTTTTGCAAATTCATTGCCGGTTGAGGAAGTGCTTGATTTCAAATACCTTGGGTCCACTCTAATACCAAATGGACAGGCAAAAGATGAAGATGATATTATGAAGATGACTCGGATCACGACATCTAAAAATGCGTTTCTCCGGTTAACGAAATCTTTATGGAATCGTCGTGAAATCACCATAAAAACGAAAGTCCGCATCTATATTGCCGTGATCCGTTCGATTCTATATGGTTTTGAGACATGGCTAATGAGAGTGGAGGATATTAAGAAGTTATCTGCCTTTGACCACTCTTGTCTAAGGTATATTTTACGGGTTCGCAAGTGGATAAAACCTCACAAGAACGCATCCACCTTCGTTCAGATACCACTTGCATAAATAATGTTGTCACAGAGCGCCGCCTTCGCTGGTTACGGCACATTCTTCGCCGTCCACCACAGAAGTTGACGCATATTTCGTTATTTGCTTAACCATGTGACGGTTGGCGTCAAAAGCGAGGTGGGCCAATCAGGACCTGGACTGATACGGTGAGAAAAGATTTTGAACGTATAGGTGGACCAGCAATATATGGACTTAGACGATGGAAAAAGGAATGCTTCCTTTTATTACTGTCGACGATGGCGTCAGATCTCGCCACTTGGAAGCGTCTTACCCTTGTAGCCGTTGGAGCCAGCCTAACCAGTAATGGTGAGAGATGTTAGAAGAAAAAGAAGAAGAAAACTGAATATTGCATTATTTCAAAATTACAGAGAAATTCAAACGGCGATTCATTTCTTCTTTATGACGACGCTGCATTTCTTCCTTTTCTTTTTCAATTTTTTTTAGAGCTAAACGAACTGAAATTGTATCCAATTCACGTTGATTTGCACGTTTTCCATCCAAATACACCTGAAATTCCACCAAATAGAAAGAAATTTCAAAAAAAAAATCCTTTTTATAAATCAAATATTATTTAAAATTTAATTTAAAATTTAAAATAAGAAAAATAAGTTGGTTCGTAGCACAAAATAAAATAAAAAGTGGAATGTTTCATACAAAAAAAAGAAATAAAGGAATAAAAGCAAACTTCAGCCGCTCGATCATCGAAAGATTCGATAACTTTAGTCCTATACTCTATGAGCTGTCGTATTGGATTACCCCGAAGGACGAGATGCTCAAGACATGGAAGTTTACCTATTGGTTGTATACAGCTTGGTTCTGCAATAATATTGTCACTCAAATCCAAATATTCCAACGATAGCAATCTTTCAAGTCCTAAATATTTGGGAGATAATAAAATAATTTACAGATAATTTACAGAAAAAAAAAATTAATTTAAAAAAAATAATTAATTAAAAATCAAAAAAATTTAATTAGAAAATTAAAAAATTTTTTTAAATATTACCTTGTACAGATGTGATTTTATTTTTGCATAAAAAAAGCTTTTTAATATTGCCAAGTTTTAGATTCCAATTATGCAATTCTCTTATCATATTGCCAGTCAAACAAAGTTCAGCCAAAGTTGTTATATACTGTAAACTTTCGCCGATATCTCGCAAATTGTTGTATGAAAAATTCAGTTTAGATACTCCTTGAAGCACTGTCTTAAACAATTTGAATTATAAAGTAACTGAAATTAAGAGAAATTAATACAATAGAGCCACGAATTTGATCTAATTCTTTAATGCGAAAAAATACTGATTCTCTCTTTTTTGAAAGCAATAAAAAATTTATGATCCATAAAAATAGCAATTTACGGAAACGCCAACTGACTTACTATAGAGTTATCAATTTCAATGAGTTCGTTAAATGAAAAATCGACATATTCAATGCAGTTCCACTTTTCTAAGTCCTCATCGAATAAACCACTATTAAAATTCAACAGCAAATCCTGCAGTTTATACGAAACGATTAAAAGCCAAATGCTCAGTGTAGCTGCCAACTAAGACTTATAAATTATTTTGATCAGATTGATCAGATTCTTAATATACCTTAAAATAACCTTTATATAATTAAATTTTAAAAAATATTGATAATTAACTGACCGACAATTTTTTCATAGAATAATGAACAATAAGCCGTCTACATGTTTTCTTCACATTTGTGAGATTTTTGATCTTCTTCACATCGAAATGCGCGATCTGACATTAAAATAAGACAATTTAATTTAATTAATTCAATAATCAATCTTCAAAGAACGAAAATTAAATGCTTTGAAAAATAAACATTCTAAGAAAATCGAAAAAAATAAAAAAAATCGAAACATTTGGGAGCATTAAATGGAAATATTTTCAGCAATAATTTAATGGCCATTTAAAAATGACTTATGAAAAAAATAAAAAAATTAAATAAAATTCTAAAATAATTGTAGCAAGATAACAAAAAAATATATCGAACCCATAACGCAAGCAAACTTTTGCACAAATGTAGGCTGACTGGCAAATCATTATGCAAAATATTTGAAGAATTAACATAGCCTGAAGAACCACGGATTTTCAGTGCGCGTGCTTTATGAAGAAATTCAACGTAATTTGCAATATCTGCTTCTCCATTTCCTGTAAACTAATACTTGCCAGACTGGACTGAAAATATTCCTGTAATGAATTGCCTTGTCCCTTTAGAAAATGAAATTTTTATATTACTACCTTAATTCACATCCAAAAATCCACAACAAAGAATCAATAAAAAATATTAAATGCCACTGAAATTAAATCTCATTAATAAATTATTAAGACAGCAGTAAATCACAGTAAGAAGAGATTCCAATTTTTCATAAGCTCACATACCGTTTGAAGAAGCACTGAAAGATGGTTCAGCTAATTTTAAACGTTCTGATAATGCAAACAATTCGATTGGTTTAAATTCAAAGAATTTTGGTTTGATGAGACTCGCTTCCAACCATTTTTCACCAAGCACACCCAACCGCAAAGAGAGATCCTCAACAATTGAATGGACTTCCTGAAATTACTCTCAAAAGAAAGGACCAATATACGACGAAATACCTAAAGAATATTAGATATCATACAAAATTAAAAAATAAGCCATCCAACAAAATTCACTAAAAAACCATTAAAGTTGACTTTTAACATTTGAAGTTTCCATGAAATATTTGAACACCACCAATGCCAACAAAAATGACTACTGAATAAATGAATATATACAGAAATGAAACATATGAAAGAGATGTATAAAATGTGAATGTTTATTATCAATTTTCAGTATTAATCTACAAATAATAAAGGAAAAAAAATAAAAAGTTTTAATAGCGACAGAAGAAAAATTTACGAAGAATCCCTTTATAACTCTCATGCTAATATCATTCGCATCTCGACGAAATTATTATATTTCAGCTTCTTACTCAAAATAACTAAAAGTTATAATTATCCAAATCGTATTCATATTCTTGATAATTCAGTAATTTCGTTGCAAAATATCACAAAAGGTCAACCTTTGAACATAACAGCAGATGGCTAATCGACACTAAATTGTTAATGATTGATATAAATTACCAGTAATGGCTGAATAAGTGCTCAGTTGGAAATGCAAAAAACTAAAATGGATAATAAATGAAAACAAAAAATATTAATATGAAAAAATCTTGGAAAATTTTTTGAACATCTTAAATTCCACTTTTAAATCAAAATGCCAAACACAAAAACGAAATAATGGTCAGAACAGTTGGAAATGCAGTCAAAAATCATGGTGGTAAATCAGCATCAACAGCACCTAAACCTAAAACGCCTAACATGTCTACGAGCACAGTGTCGCAAATTAAATGCAAAAAATAGACGGTGACAGTGGAAGATATTAAGGTGATATTAAGGTTTATATTAAGATTTTCTAGTGTGTCCATTTCAAGATGCCTATAATATGTACTTTCAAAGCGAATAGAATTTGCACTTATCTCCGTTCAAATGTATTTATATCGTCACAGAGTAAGGTTTATGATGGTTAAAAGTATATTTTTCAAAGCTCATTATGAAAAATGGCACATATCTCACTATGTGCTAAGTCTAGCGACTAAAACCAAAAATGGGGAGAACAGAACCAGAGCTGGATAGAGATTCACGACTAGGAGATGTTGAACACAAAGGCAGTCCCAGGTCCATATATTATATTAGACTTAAACAGTGAAGAGGAGTGACTCCAATTATTTTCAGATTTTGCTTCATAACTTCATAATGATAGGCCTGAAAACAATTCACTGTTGTGGTCAGCCTAATCAGTGAAGGAATTATGAAATTAATTCAGAAATCCAACATTCAGGCCCATGAATCAATAAACAGCTCACCATTAATTTATCCAGCAGCAATATGGAATAGGTAACCTAGGAAACCAACTGTAATTCTACCTTATAATGATCTTTGATTAAAAGATCTCATCTCAGTGATCAGTGGAGCTAGTTAAGCCCAAAAATATTGAGTGATATCAGAAAAATAATTCAAAACATAATGAAAATTTCAAAAAAACTATTTAGAAAGAAAATCAATTCTTTAACTGAAAACCAATTATTTTAGAGACAAATAAATGTCTTCAAATTTTAGGAAGTAATACAGGATAGTAATGGTTATCTGTTAAGGCTGTAAGGATCGATTTGTACAGTTGAAGGATAATTCTTTAAGGTCAAACTTAACCACGACGAACTATCTGCTATTCCGGTTAGTTGAATCGCTCGCCGAGTCATATGTTTGCAGTTGCATTGCAAGCTGCCAGCAGAACAGGAAATAATGCCTATTATTCAGAACCTTTAAGGTTAAAAAAAAAAACCTTTAAGACCAAAAAACTTCAAAAAAAAATGGTTTTAGAATGGCTGAAATCTTTAAATATTCTCCATCATTTTTCATAATACATCTTCAACAAATGTAATCTCTGGTATGGAAAAAAGAAATAATACCAAATCATTGGAGCAAAATAATTCTGAATGATGAAATTCTGCTCCAAATTGCTAAAAAAAGGTGTGACAGGACACCCTATGACAATTGCTGAGGAATCAGCCTATTAGAAATATCAGGGAAAATTTTAAACATAAATAAAATGTACTCGAAAGAAGTGGATGTGAAGAAGGGCTAAAGGTGATTTCGAAATTTGGAAGTGAAAAATTTTTTAAATTATACAGGACAGAACGTCTTCGTCAATCGAAAGCCTGCAACAACCAAAAGAAAAGGCATAATCCTCCAAAATGACAATGCAAAAGCGCTTCCTTCGAAAAATATAAGCTATCAGGAAGTTTGGCTGGGAAGTCCTATTTCTTTCATCTTATATCTCTTTCATTCCCCTTCAGAATGACTTGAAATAAAATTACAAATTACAGTCTAGGAAGAACGAATTACTAAAAAGGAAGGAGGTTCATGAATTGACAGATGAGAAAAATTGTAAAAAAAGAATACAAACTAAAAACTTATTTTAACTCATATTTTCGATAAAAAAATTGATTACAATAAAATGAAGCAAATCAGCTTGCCAGTAATTATTTTTCAAATTCATAAGTTTATTATTATTATCATTCTCCTATCTTTATCATCGGTGACAAATACAACAGGAAGCAAGATCGTAAAACCCATCATAAGTATCTTCCAGTGGAGCGAAGCAAAAGTAGTGAACGCTGATCGACTGATTTATATAAAATCTAAATTTGACTAATTTATCAGTATGTAGCAAGCATCCGCCATTTTCTGGCTGTGCTTGTGCCACTGGCTGTTGGTATTTGAAAATTGCCAGAGAAGACGACAGAAATGCAAATGGATTTTTTTAATGATAGATTTCGTGTGACGATGAGCAGACTTGGAATATTTGCCTCTCAATAGGATAACCTCAGTCATCACGCAGTCCACTTTTTCGCTTCTAAAGACTTCTATAACCTGAAAAAATTCCACTCGAACTGCTCCATTACACGACTTTTTTTAAGTAATTTTGCTCTATTTAAATGTAATTTTTTGAGGCAAAAACGCTAAACAGTTAAGATAAATAATAAAAATAAGATTCGAATTATTTATCCATTTTATGAGAATTTATCCAATAATATTTATAAGCCAGTCAGTGCTGTCGGCAGTAAAATTCTATTGATCAAATACGAAGAAAGGAAGAAATTATTTGACTCAAAACGCCCAAATCGCCTGACGCTAACGGCAACAGCGACAGCCTAGCAATGTCCTCATCAGTGTTTATTTTATCCTTCGAAAAACCGAAAACAATAACCGCAGTGAAAACGATGATTGCCTTTTATTGTTTTTCAAAGCCTTTTTATTTTAATTAATTATTAATTTGATTTAATTTATAATTATATTATAAATTCGTAAATTCATATAGTTATTTCTTAATAAATTTCGAATATTTTAAAAAAATTTCGAAAAAAATTTTTGCGTCGCAATTAATCTTTAATGAAAAAGCAAACCGATTTTAATTCATTTTAAAATAATATTACAGCGAAGTATAATTCTATAATTCTATAATTCTTTATAAAGTCAAGCGATGGTTTTTTCTCGAATATATTTGCAAAGGTGAATTAAAATAATTTTCGAAAATAAAAATTCCATGGCAAATTTACGATGCGCAACAATGAGGGCAATACTAGAAAAGCAAGCATAACTGCTCTTGACGATACTGAAATTCCAGGTATGTGATGACAATGATATTAATACTTTTATCTCATATTATTGATAAAATAATTGAGATCAAAGTTTCACATTCCTCTTTTAATTCGTTCTATAATTCCTTGATAGACTCCTTATCATTCTTTTTCCTCTGTCAACCTTAACATTCCTTATTTTTCCAGAATTGTCCTTCTTGTCATTTCATTAATTGCCGTGTCGTGTATCTATTTTTTTATTTTCTTATTCTCTTTTATTGCATTTATTTTCAAACTATTTTAATTATTATTTCGATAATATCGAAATATTTTAAAATGCAAAATGCAATATCCCACTAATTTTATATTTTTTTTGCCACAAAAGCGGAGTTAAGAGCCACAATTAATAATTACGTCAAAAGGAGTAAACCTGTACAAAAATCCGGGTGATGTTGGCGACTCACCTGTATTTATATTGCCGAGGGACTCCCTAGCATATTGCTCAATTGTGACAAGCCAGCGGAGTGAGTTTAACCAGCACTGGTGAGATTCTTAAAAAAAAAAAAACTAATTTTATATTGCACTATTTCCTTTTATTTTTATAAAAAATTTTATTAAAAATATAAAAAATAGACGAAAGTTTTTCACTTTTTATACTTAACTATGATCTATATTTTATGTCCAAGATAATTCCTCTTCACTTAAGGCGGCCCAGGAAAGTCGAAAATTTGGAAATCCCTGTGATAAACCACCTTTTTTTTTGCGAAAATCGTTATTTCCATATTTTTATCATATTATTTTTGAAAAAACGAGTGCGCCTGTCTAATCGTATTTTGGCTTATTTACTTTCTTTGCATAACGCTAAACACTAATGAGGATGATGATGGTGACGCTGAAGATGATAGATGATCGATATAGTCGATATGCTTCCTTCCTTCTCCCTTCTCTTTTACAAATTCCTTTTAATTTTATTTATGACTATAAAAATTACTAATTTTTGATATTAATAAGATTTATTAATAATATTAATATCAAAAAATTCCATGTCGGATAGTAATTTTCCAAAATCTGTTAAAAATATTTGCAATATCCGTTCAACTTCAATCGCACGGCAAAAATGATTATCTCAATTATCAACTAATTTCTAACAAACTTATCAAAATCATTTTTGCTACCTTTAATTTATCTTTTTCCTAAGGTCAAAAGGTCAGACGACGTAGGACGATTTCAAATTTCAAATAAGTCAAGAAGACCGATTTCAAATTTCATATTTAAAATTTTCATGTTTTTTCTTCATAAAAACCTTTCAGTTCCAAATTGTTCTCAACTAAACTAAGCAATTATTTTCTTTATTATAAAAAAAATATCCGAAAAAGTCACAAATGCAATATTTAAACAGCTGGCATATTCGCTACTTCGAGAGTAGCTACATTCACTACATTCTCAGTAAATAGGTCAACAAAATATACCTTTTCTATCTGGTCTATAATTTTTTTTCCCTTAAATTCTTATTTATTTCTCTTGAAAAAGTTCGTTTAGTAAAGAAAAATACTATATACTACATTATATACTATATGCTAAATAAGAAATGATAACTTTTTTGCCAGTAAACTAGTAATTTATCGAAATTATTCCATATTTTATTAAATCTATAGCTATGACTCAAAGGACCAAACAGTATAACAGGATGAATAACTCGAGAATAATGATGGAGAGGGAGGAGGGGGAGAGGGAAGGGAGAATGTAATTTCCTATTAATTTAAATGTATTTAAATAATTACTGGCTTATTTTTTTTGCTTCATTTTTGCCACAACAATCCATAAACTAAAAAAATTATTGCAAAGTCAAGGGATGGGAATACGATCTTCATTTTCGAGACTCTCGACAGTTGTGTTTTATAAAGTCTATTAACTAAAATGTCAGAAAAATAATTGGTACATAGATAAATAAAAGAGAAAAATAGTTACTACTTCCCATTACTAGTAAATTACTGTTTAAAATTACTTCTTACCTACTCACCGACTGGTACTACTACTTATTAGTGCTAGTTACTTATTGTTACTATGCTATTGTTGCTACCGCTTCTTACTATTGCTTCTACTAGCTAATTGCTACAAACCACATTATCCATTTATTTTCACTCGTGTTTACCAATCGATTTCAACCAGCAAATAATATTCTATTTTCTTCTATGCAATTTTCGCTTTACTGAGCAATATTCAATAACTAGATTTGCTCTTGAATACTCCCAAATAATTATAATTTTGAACTCAATATTCCACTAAAACCATGCAAATACATTTACCTTGACCTCATTTATTTTATTTTACTTATCTTCGTGGTAGCCCGAATAATAAAGCTGATTCCACAACTCATTTCATTTAATAATTCTTATTATTATTGTCATCACCGATCATTATCATTATCACTGATGCCATTATTTACCACTGTTTCGTCTTCGGATCTTTTCACATATCATATCATTCGAAAGTCATGAAAATATTTGTCATTTTTGGTAAGCTCGCCTAAAAGTAATGATGCGGACTATTAGAAGTCCAAGTCCAAGTTTAAAAGCTTTAGCTCTTTCAGAGCTTACTTATTTCATTTTCAAAACTTATTGTTCTTCTTCTTCTAATATCTCTTACCATTACTGGTTAGGGTTAGACTGCACTGGCTACAGTGGTAAGACGTTTCCAAACTCTTCGATCTGATGCCATAGCTGACAGTGATAGAAGCCATTCTTTTTTCACCATCTAAGTCCATATATCGCTAGTCCCTCTATATCAAAATCTTTGGTTGTATCAGTCCAGATATTGATTGCTCACCTCACTTTTGACGCCATCCACCACATGGTTCAGCAAATAACGAAAACTCTTCAACTCTTGCGATGAGAGACGAAGAACGTGTCTTAACCAGCGAAGATCACGCTGATAGTATAGGTGATATTTAAGCGAAGGTGATGCAATCATGTGAGATTTTGTCCGCTGGGTGAACACGTAAATATGTCTTAGATATGAGTGGCCAAAGGCAGATAATTAATACCTTCCACTCTTATCGGCCATGTCTCCCATATAACAAGATAGTCTCCCATATAACAAGCAAGCAAGAGCGGATTACAGCTTTCGTTTTTAGGCTAATTTGCGACGGTTGCTAAAGGTTTTATCAACCAGATGAACGCATTTATAGCTACCACCATCCGTTAAAGCATATCAATAATAATTAATACTCTCTTTTTTATTAATATTTTTTATCATTAATATCTTCACTATTCTTGGACTTAAAAAACAAAGCCGACAAAATCTAAAATCTCTATTCCGTGAAATATTATCGAATTAACGATATTATATTTCGGACCGCAGATAATAGAAATTTTTTTAAAATCTAATCCTTTTTTTTCCTCGATTTCCATATTTTTACAAGGATTTTGCGGAAAAGAAAAATGAAATAAGTAAAATAAACTGATAAAATCTTTCTGTATTTTAATTCATTCCTTATTTAAGATTTTGATCCAAAAGTTTCTTCTTTCGTTTCATCTCTCCAATAATTTATATTCTTTAAAAGTTTTTAAATTCATTTTGGCATTTCAATAAAAAAAGTAAAAATGAAGGATTAACGAGTAACGTCACCGATATTTAATCCGTTCATTAATATTCAATTTTTACGACAACTAGAAGCTTTCTCTTTGATCCTTTCTAAACGAATTGCTACTTATTCATGCTATATAATAATTTAATAAAACTTTTATTTCTATGAAAAACTGAATAAAAATATGATTTAACTTCTCATTAACCAAATCAAGCCCAAGTCATGAATCAAAAATTTCAAATTTCTAAGCCATTTTAATCTTTAATATTCTATAGCAGTGCAAAAACCAACCAACAAAACTCCCTTGACCGCAATTGTTTTCTACGCATGAAGAGCATGAAGATGAAGAACAAGTTTACACATTAAACATTGATCCCATGCCAGTCATTTTCCAGATTATCCTCACATTTATTCATTTTCTCTTTCCATAATTCTCCATTCATTTAATAATTCGTTTATATATTTCATAAAGAATTTCCGCTTTGTCACAGAATTTTCTGCGAATATTCTATGAAATAAATTAAAGTGCGACGCAAACATATGGTTCGCAGATTTCAAGTACTCTTTTCGGGATTCAACTCGAAAATCTATCCATTTCATACAGACATTTCTTTTTATTGATCTCAATTTATTAAATTCGTAAAATACAAAAGTTGTATCAAAAAAAGAAATTAACTAATTGTCTCGCAAACGAAAACCAGTTTTTCATCAATCGAATTGTTAATGACAAAATTTTCATTTTCTTGTAAAATTCAAAATCTGTTATAAATTTGCTGCAAAAATTTTTTATGAATTTTATATTAGAAAAAATAAATTTTCCCCAAAAATCAGCTAAAAAAGATATTTGGAACTACCTTTAAATATAAAAATTCTTAAGGGGTATTATTGTTAGAGAGTTGGATTTCGGCAAATTTGCTGTTACATCGTTGGTTGATCAGAACTACCTCATCATCATCATTCCAATAATTTGAACCAATAATTAGTTTGTCTTCATCAATATTTTCCTCTGTTTTAGTAAAATTATATCAACTCGATTTTCCCTACCATTCATTCATTTAATAATCATATTTTAGCCAATTAATTTAATTATTTTATAATTGTAAAAAGTGGTTAAACTGCTTATGCTTTTTGATTAGACTCATCATCATTTCTAATTAAATCTGATTTCTGATTAAATTAACTCCGCTAGCTATTATTGATACGATTAAAAATTTTTGCTAAAAAGTCACTTAGGAACAGTACAGCTGGAAAGGCAGCATTATCGGCAGGATTTTTTAATGACACTTTTACCCCTATCAGAGACATTCTTCTTCTTCTAACAGCTTTCACCATTACTGGTTAGGCTGGCTCCAACGGCTAGAAGGATAAGATGTTTCCAAGCAGCGTAATCTGATGCTATCGTCGACAGTAATGGAAACCATTCCTTGTTCCATCGTCTAAGTCCATATATTGCTTGTCCACATATACGTTCAAAATCTTTCTGACCGTATCAGTCCAGATCTTGATTGGCCTATCTCGCTTTTGACGCCAACCATCACAAATAACTCCTATGGTGGCGACAGAGAAAGTGCCCTAACCAGCGAAGGCGACACTCTGTAACAACATTATTTATGGAAGTGGTATTTGAACGAAGATGGATGCGATCATGTGATATCTTATCCGCTCGACAGATCCGTAATATGTATCTTAGACAAGAGTGGTCAAGGGCAGATAACTTCTTAATATCTTCCACTCTCATTGGCCATGTCTCAGAATCATATAACAATCGAACGGATCACGGCTATACCTTTCGTTTTTTTGGTGATTTCACGACGATTCCATAAAGGCTTCGTCAACCGGAAGAATTCATTTCTAGCCATGATCTGGGCTATAATATCGTCTTTTGCCTGTCCATTTGGTATTAGAATGACCCAAGGTATTTGAAATCGGGTACTCCTTCAACCGGCAATGAATTTACAAAAAGAGGCATTTTATTAGCTTCTTGCGCATAAGACGAAAACTTTTGTTTTATTTACATTGATCCTGATTCTTGCTGCAGTTTCTGACATGTTATTTAGTATTACTTGCATTTCGTTATAAGTGTCAGTAAGAAGGACTACATCATCAGCGTATTCAAGATTTGTGATACGATGCTCTGGACTAATTCGGATACCTCTTGAGTGTCCAATATCCAGTCTATCGCATAGTCGAATATTGTGAGGTAAAGGACGCAGCCCTGACGGACACCTGTTCTTATTTCGAAGGAATCTGTCGCTCCCCATATACACAGACCTGCGCCGACGTGCCTTTATGAGTCTAATGATTTTCTCTGGAACACCATCACGTTCCATCACCCTCCAAAGCGCCGCTCTATTAATTGAATCAAAGGCAGGCGCAAAGTCGATGAAATACGTGACAGTGGGTTGCCAATATTTGAAGCGATGTTCCAACACCTTTATTAACGTGAATATCTGGTCAGCACAACCGCTCCCTGGTCTGAAACCAGCTTAGGGCGCATCCTGCTGTCTCATACTTCCATAAGTCTGTTGAGTAGCAGAGAAGCAAAAATTTTTGTCTAGTAGGCTGATTCCTCGATAATTGTCGCAGTATGTCCTATCACCTTTCTTGAGAATTGGGAGCAGAATTGGTTTGCTCCAATCATCTGGTAATATTTCTTTTTTCTATACTAAAGAGTATATTTGTTGAAGATGTGTTATGACATTTGGAAAGCTCAGCCCGAAGACCATCTCCTGGAGTTTCAGTATCAGGGACATTGCTACATATTTGATAAACCATGAAAAATTAAAGACTTTCTTCTTTCGGCTTTTTAACTGCCTTTTAGATTTAGATTTGTAATATAGATTTATAATATAAAGATTTATAACTGAACGAGTAAAAGCATTCATTATAAGTTAATTTAGTGAGATATGGAAAGTTGACAGATGAAGTGGAAATAATTTTTTCATAAGCTTAAAAAAAAAAGATTCTAATAGAGAAGGAAACAAAGGTCAAAATTAACAAGTTTCATCCAAACAGATCAATTTCAAACATTCTATATGTGAAACTTCAGCGTCTTCAAAAAATGGGAAATGTCAAAGGTCAAAAAATTTATAAAAAAAAATTTATAAAACTTTTATAATAATTAACAAATTCTTTTAAAAAATTTCTATCTGTACAAAAATAGTTAGAAAAAACCGAATTCAAGAGAAAATTTAATGATACATTTGAATGAAAAATGAAACTATAGATAATAATAAGAAATCTGATAATAATCCTTTTTAAATTTCTTATTTCCATAAAATTGATTAAAATTTTTATTTCCATGGATTAAACGAATAATTTAAAATAAATCCATTTCAATGAGAGGATCGAAATCTTTCTTTTCCTTGTTTTTTTAAAGTTTCTTCTTGTCTTCACAGTTTCCGAATCTGTTATCTTCTATATTATCTGAATCTGTTATCATAGATCATCAGTCTCGAGAAAAAAACTACGATTATTTCGGGGCTCAGTGGTTCAACCCACATCTTGGGCAGAACACGGATGGACCCACATTTGATGCTTCTATCCATAATTGACTCTCTAGAAGTCAGTGGAATTGTCAATTGCAATGCAGTGTCCCAGAAACAATTTTATGGATAAAGGAATTTATTCTCTTAAGAGCACACACCGTTACTCCTTAGACTCGATATGCTGGCCCATCAGACTGGACAAATATGTCAGAGAGATTCTTCATGATACAAGCATAGTTGCCAGCATCATCCGGATTTTTGAACGGGTTTACTCCCGCCCAAAATGCAACTTCAGCATCTCCGTTAAGCGACAGTAGCCGCCCGACGAAAAGTGGTGCTAAGTCATTCGCGAATCCTCCTACCCCTTATGGGGTGATATGGATCACTCTCAACCTCTGGTCCTCTAACAAAGGCTTGGGAGATTGAGGTAAGGAAGACAATCTTTCAAGGACAGGACCTTCATCGGAAAGGACTCCATATTAATCACCCTTCCTTAATCATACACTATTCCGCATATAATATAAATTATAAAACATGCTAGCGATGTAATTTTTATTGCTATTTCTTATTCCTATTTATTATTTTTCAACATTATTATTTGTTGGAAGAGGCAACCATTGATAAGAAATGGTTTTCCGAAATTCTCATTCACTATTATTTCTATTATTGAATAAAACAGCCAAGAACACGAACTAATATATCAATTTTTAAGAGTAATAAACTTGTTCAAATTAATATTTAGTAAAATAATATAAAATGAAGGTAGGTGAGTGGTTATTGCTTAGAATATTGTCTTAATTAATCGGGGTCCCGGATGCTACCTGTGATATCAGCAAGCCATTAAAAAAACCAAGTGATGCTGACAATCCACTGACAAAAATTTCTAACCGTACCGTAATAACAGCCAATTGAGTGATCATAAAAGAACGCTGATCACAGTAATATCGGACGGAATAATAACAAATAATCGGACGGAATAAAATGAAAATTTTTATAAATTATTATTAAATATTTGAATAATTAAAATAATTAAAATTTGCTATATTATATTTATTATTGGCGATTTATTTTTTATGTTATCCACACTTATCTACCTTAACGTCAGTCGACGCTTTTCCGTCATTTTTTCTTTTTTTCCAGAATTCTGCCTTCATTCTGAAAAAGAAAATGATCGAATAAGTTTGATGTAATCCAATTTCTATTTTTTTCTTTATTCAGCTAATTCCTTTATCGATTTACCGATAAAAACCGATATTCTAACGTCATTTTTTCTTTTTTTTTTCAAGTTAATAGCAATTATCAGAAATGATAAATCTTTGATTTTCTGGAAAAATAATGTCTAATCTGTTATTTGTCAAATATTAATAGGCTTTATTAAATCATTGTAAATTTTAAATAAAACGCTTTTCCCAAGGGAAAAATTCCTCCGATGATCATCGGTTCATGAGCGACATGAAGAGATGAAACGGAATTGTGAACAAGCAACAAATCTGACTTTTTATTCGAAATTTTTTAAAATTGAGATCGTAAATTTGTTTATCAAAAGTAGAAAGATTTATCATTCGCGTTTTGTTGCCTTAGAAACTTATCGATTCGAAACTAAGCCAAACGAGCACCTCAAAAATCGAATACGACAACGATACTTACATAAAATTTTCCCTCGAATTACTAACATTAATCCGTACACTTTTATTTCTATTCATCAAAGATCTCTCTGAATTCTTCTTCTGCTTGCAGTTTTTTTCATTTGTTTCATTTTTCATAAAAAATTAATCTTGAAATTTGATTTGAAATTAATAAACAGATATGCGAAATTATAATAGGAATGATTCTTATAATTTTTACTGAATTCGTGTTTAATTATTTCTTTGTAAAGTAAAAAGATAAAAATTTTTTACAATTGACTAACCTATTTATCTCAGATAATACATACGAAAATTACGTGAAAAACGGAAAAGAAGCACTAACTGAAGAAGTTGTTGAGGAGAACGCCGAAGACTTTATACGTTACGAGACTTTTTATAGCGGTTCTTGCGACGACTACGAATTACCTTATCTTTCGAAAATTAATTATCCTGATAACAAAACACCAAACAAGTACTATAAAAGTGATAAGATCCTCGACAACATGTCTGTCGTTCCAGGTTAAAAAAGTTGAAAAAAAATTCGTAGAATTTTTCAAAAAAACTTATATGATTTATAAATATTGATCTAATAAATGATTTATCAAGTTTTTGATGAATTATTTCAAAAAGCCATTATAAATTTAGGACGAATTGTTCGAGGATGTCTCGATATTTTTGCGCATACAATCACTTTGTTGCTGTTAATCATACAACTTGGACTATTAGATTACTACTACCTAACTTTTCTAAAAGATAAGATATGGTACGCATGGATTGGTGCCGACGCACTCGTTGTTATCATTTTCATATGGCTATTCATTCTAGCAGTACGTTACAATCAAGAACATATGGAAGAAGCAAGTTCAACTGGTTCGTTTATTCAATTTCACTCATTAAAATTTTTCTATCGCCCATTTTGAGTTTTCTGAAACTTCTGAGACTAAAACCAGCCTTATTACACTGATATTCTCACTATAAAACAATTTGATAATTGTCACTTGCTCATCATTTCGATCTTTTAAATTATTTCCCTCGAAATTTATCTATAATCATTTATCATTTGGTAATATAAAATATTTTAAAAAATTATAGCTTCAATTATAAAAATATAAAAATTAAGATGGAAAAGTGAAATTCGCATGGATTGCCTGGTTCGCTTATTCCATTGTGCTCACCGGCAAAATCATTGCTTGTTTTCGAATCTTTTATAATGAGGTTAATCTGCGTTAATATATATATATATATATACTATCATAATTATTATAATTTTTATTAACCTTCCTCGAATATTTGAGTCATAAATGGTAAAATTGGAAAATTTTATTCTAATTCAAATTTTATTCTAATATAGAAATCTAATATTCATAGAAGAAATCTCTGGAAAATTTTTATTCTAATTCAAATATAGAAATCTAATATTCACAGAAGAAATCTCCTTCACTGAATTCCAAATAAAATTTTTCATGGGAAGACATTTTTGAAAAGTTGTAGTTTACGACGAAGAAATAAAAATATATTTTTAAGCTACCTCCAACAAAGTCTGATAATAATGATAAAATCTTTGATGATCATTTGTTCCGTCTTGGATTGTCGCTCAGTCTTCTGTTATACGTATTTCTCGTGGAATCACATCATTACACATCGCTAACCAGTATTCGCCAACTTTATATCATTTATCTCACCACAGCGATTTGTTTCGATCTCATTGATACCATTTACTTTCTCGACCTTCTCTGGCAATCATTCGTTAGTTTTTGTTTTTAGATATTCTTCAACGAATCGCTAAAAAACCAATCGTTTCGATATAATATTACCAGGAATAATTACATTAATTTGAATTCAGCAACTGTTTTATTTATCGTTCATTTTTTTCAGATTCACCGGATTTCCATAATCTGAATCTGACAATCCAGTAAATCAGAATAATTTTTAAGCTAAACAAATAAATTAACCAGAAAGATCCAAAAAGATAACTAAATTGGAATAAAAAACCTGCAAGCTTTATTTCTAGAAAAATGATTGGAACCTACCACTATGGACTGATATAACAATCATATCATTAGTGGGTGTCAATATTATACTTCCGACATTTTCATTACTGCGACTTCGTTTCGAAAGATATCCACGGATCTCCTATTTCAGCGATAAAATGCTTGCTTTGGTCTACGTATTAATCGTACATTTTTCATCTCTATTATATATATGTGTATCTCTATTATATATATGTAATATATATCGGTTAAAAAAACTGAACCGAGCAGTTGGATCGGTTATTCAGTTTCGACAGCTAATCTCATTTTAATGAAATCTCTTTTGAATAAAAACAAATTATAATAAAAGTTACGAAACGAAACCATAAAAAAGCTGATGAAAAATTAGATAAAAATTAATTTGAAAAAGTTTCAGTAACTTCGAGGATTTCCAGGTGAATGGACCTTATCTGGGAATTCGCATTTACCTATATGTTTTCCTCGAAATTCAACAACGCGGTAAAGCATATAATACAGATTTATTGGTACTGAAAAATATCGCAATGATCTATTTAGCGACAAAAGAAGTCTGGAATCGTATACAATACTGGCGTCAACGAAAAAATATTGGTGGATCGAATGGTCATCTAACAGCAGCAATAGATTCAAATGAAGAATAAGAAAATAAATAGAAGAGAAAAATATTTTTCTTCCAATGAAAAGAAAATTAAAATTTTTTTTCGACGATTTCTCATCATTTAGGATTGAAGGTTTTTACTTTATCAAATCATTAACGACTTTTTTATCCCTCGAAAACAATTCTTATTGAAACCTTCTTACATTTTATTTTTATTCTAGAAACTTGGATAAATAATCAGCAAAACCTTAAACCTTAATTTTATCACAAAATTCCAAATTTTTATAATTCTCGACCTTCAAAAACGGAACTCCTTTTAGTTTGATCTTATATTTTTTCAGAGTTCCATAAAAGGCGTTAATTATTAAATTATATCCAAAACTAAAAAAGAAAATATCAAATAAATTGATAAATTTGCTCATTTTTTATGAAATAATTATTTTTCTAATATTTGAAATCCACAAATTGTAAAAGTTTTTTAAAAAAGAACGAACCATATACGATCGAAAAATTAATCGACATATATTTCTTTTTTTCGTATTCTTTCTAAGTATCTTGGCATTTCCTTATATTCCCAAACAAGAACCAAAGATTAAGCTTTTTTTTATTCCTATTAACATAGTTTCTATGGAATTCTTTGCAAAAATACCGCTTATTTCAATATTTTTATCGTAAATTTTCGATTTATCGATGATATATTGAAATTTTTTTGCTTTTTGAAATGAATGAATCAAATCAAACTGTGCGTAAATTTTCTTTTCCACTGGCTAATTCTATCTGAAACTTAAAAATTTTCCATTTTTTCCACAAAATCAAAAAATTCTTAAATTAACCATTAAATATTGCTTATTCAATCTTAAAAAGAATGAAAATATTTTCTTTTTTTTATATTTGCTTTACTCCAATATAGTTATAGCTAAAAAGTTAGAAATTGCTCTAATTGCCTCCATCAATCGACAATTAAATGTCACCGAAAACTATTCGAAAACACTTTTGAAAATAATTTTGTAGATAAAAAGTAAGAAAAAAAACCAAAAATACTTTCATTTCTTGAGAAAAATGTTGTTAACAAATCATAACTAAAAAATTTGTTTTGCTACTTATGATTAACTTGTGAAACAACGATAAAAAAGAAATTAAAATGAAGATAAAATTATTTCAATTATTAAATTATAATAAGCTGTGACAACGACGATTGTTAAAACTAAATTTTCTTTCTATTACTGATTGTTTTTCTTTTTCTCCATATGCTTTGCATTATTTTACAAGTTAAAAATTTTGCCATCAATTCAATTTTTTTTTTATTTAAATTGTCTTTAATAATTTTGAGCTGCAAATAAGATTTTCAAATATTTTAAAACTATTAAGTGAACATTATTGTTAAAATGAATTTTATCAAAAAATAGATTCCACAGAATTTTTTAATACATCTACCTAGTCCAGAGAGGAAATGAATTTATCCTAAAAGTAATCGTCACCTAAAAATTATTAACAATTGCAAAAAAATCAAATTTTAAAAGTGCCTTTCGAAATAATAAAATTTAAACGAAAAAATTATGCAAAAAAATAAAACAATTATAAATTAAAATAACTCAACAATTTTCTGGTAATAATGCATTGTAATTTTTCCTTTTCTTTTACATCAATGAAATAATAATAAAATTTCTGTTAAACAAATATCATTAGTTTAAAAATAAAATAAAATTAAAGCTTTTCATCAATCCCACCTAACTATTAGATATAAAATGGAATTTCATAATAAAGAATTAAAAAACAAGCTCATAGCAAAGACCATTCAGGAAATATAAAAAATGGTTTTAAGGTGTTTGAAACATATGAAAAACATGAAAAACCATGAATGGAATTTATTTAACCGCAAAATAAAATCAATCAATGGAAAACCGGTTTTTAACGCCAAAGAGAAAAGAAGAAATACTAAATTCCGTATAATTGAATTGACTTTGCCATTAAAAGTAATATTATAAGTATTGCAATTACTGCAAATGCCTTGAAAAATATGCCAAAAATTATTACATGGTCAAATTAATATTTGATGTAATACCTAGTTTCTCTTATTGTGCTAAAAAAAATTTAATCAAGTGCAAAGAAACAAAAGTTTGAGAATGGCAGAAGCCATAAAAAATTGTCTAAAAATGGATTCGATTGCTAACCGGTCATCAAAAATTAAACAAAATTTGTGGTTGAAAAAAATGAACTGTGGCGAAAAAATCAACTAACATATTGATGAAAATCCAGAAAACGTGCTAAAAGCCTAGGCAATATGAATTGCTTTCTTTTTTTTAATAGCCAAAGTTCAAGTTCCACAACAGTTCGAATGTATTTCTCAAGCTCGATACGCCTTTCTTCTAGAAATTCAGGATCCTAAAAACATTAAAATTATAAAAAATATGTCTTAAGCGAATAATGATGAATTAATTTTGTTTTAAAATTACTTACCATGTTACCGACAAGTTTCTTTGGTGGAAGGAAAGATTTCTTGCGATCTTCAAAACGTTTTGCATCGAACTTGACAAAGTCGCTGTATCGATGTTCTACTGTCCATTTATAATTATCAATACTAATTCTTATACAATATACCTGAAATTTCCAATTTTCAAAAACCACAAAAAAAAGTAAAAATCAGAAAATAAATCCACTTAAAAGATAAATTCAAAACATAAATCTCAGAGACAAAAAATCAATTGTTAGCATACGTTTTAATGAAATGAAATGTTTTTTTTCGATACTCGATTTTTGAAAATCGATATGCAAATCAAAACTCGATTGAAATCGAAATATTCACTGAAGCCATTTTACTAAATTCGCTAACATCAATGAAAAGGCTCATCCTAGATGGCCAAAATCATTTTCTCTCTGAGATTTATATTTATATTTTGAATTTATCTTTTAAGTATTCTATAAGTCATGTGAAATGCCTTCAAAACTTTTCATTATTTTCCTTAAAACCTTTACAAATCCTTTCACACTCGCCAAATCATCATTGTTTACCATCCTTCTTCCTCCTCCTCTATCCCAGAATCCTCTTAAGCATCCAGGTCATCTCTTAAAATTTTATAATTTATTGCTATGTCTGAGGCAAAACTGCAACTTGATGAAGTATTAAGGAAAAAAATGGAAGTGAATGGTATCAATGAAGACGTTAAATGGTAGAAAGATGTCGAAGACAAAATTATTGATGAATTACAGAGCAAAAAGGCAAATTTTTCACATCAAATGAAATCATTCAGAATATTTTTGGAGGTATCAAAGGTTAAGATTTCGCAATTTAAGGCAATTCTTTTGCTTACTTCCAAAAACGCAAGAATTATCTTGTATAGATAATTAGTAAAGTACGATTTATTAAATGCATTTTCGACAAAAAACTCGTTAAATTATGAAAGAGAAATAATATTGTATAAAAATTGAAATAATAAAAGTGAGTTAAAAGAAAAAAAGCCAACAGCATGTTTGTCATTATCAATAATTTTGTATTCGGGTATCGAAACAATATAATTTCGTTCAATATGTGGAGTAATATCATCCAAATTCAACAATGCCATATGAAAGATTAATTTACCAATTTTGTATTTAATAAAACGGCTTTATCAGAGATATCTTGTAGAACATATGAGCCTGAAAGAAATAAAAAATATACACGCGTTCACGCGTATTTCGTCTCTGAGATAGATTTTTTCAGTTGAATGAAAATATGAATTCTGCAATTCTGCATAGAATGGACACAGTAGAAAAACTCCTCAAAAACATTGCAAATCTTTTACAAAATAAAAAACAATATAAATATAAAAACAATAGAGCATTCTAAAAGTGATTATAAAATGTTTTCAATAGGAACCCTGAAGGGAATCATTTGATATTAAATTCGGCAACAAACCACAAACTATAACATCATGATAACATGTCCAATTCTTATTTTGCCCCTTTTTCTCTTTTTTCATCGTTCATCACCATTACACTGCCTATTTTATTCCCAGTCATTTCTAGTTGGAATGAATCCACTGATTAACTGTCACCGAGAATCGAGGCTTGAATTCGAGTCCACCGATGCACCACTCTTTGCTTAGCGGTAGTGTCATCTAAGAGTGGAAAACAAAGGAAACTAGTATGACCAGTTCGAGTTCGGAGCACTGATGGTGAGGTGTCACTCCAGGCGGAATTAAAACTACCCTTCAAAAGTGCCCTGTGCTGGCGACCTGTATTTCTGTCGCCAAAGGACTCCCTGACGTATTTGTTTAATCCGACAAGCCAGCGAAGTGATTCTAGCCACCAGGATACTTTTAAAAAAAAAGAACTTCAGCCTTTTCCCACGTTTCAGAAAATGTCACGTGCATTAAATAATAAATCAAATAATGTCGGAATTAAATCATATCAAATAAATATAGAATGTGAGAAATGGCAATGAAAGTTTACTTTGTGCATTTTTTTTGTTAGAGTCCTCACCATTACTGGTTAAACTCGCTCCACTGGCTTGTCACATTGAGCAATATGCCAGGGAACCCTCTGGGAATTAGAAATACAGGTGAGTCGCAGCACCGCCCGGATTTCTTGACAGATTTACTCCTGCGGGGAAGAGAGCCTCAGCATCGGCGCTCCGAACTGAGGAACAACCCATTAAGCCATTCTATTCCTCTTTGGTGCATTATTTGCAATTCTCGTATATTCGCAATTTTATATTTCTTATATTTTATTTCTTTGAATTCTAATTCTAAGCAATTAGTTATTGCAAACGGTTTACTTTATAAATAAAAATAAAATAGAATTGACGAAACTAAAAAATGCACAAATAAAAATAAGAAATATTAATACAAGAAATTTGAAATTTTTGGAACAAATTTTGCGAAAAACATCAAAATTATTGAAAATATTATAAATAAAACAAGTAAGTAAAATAAATAAAACTAACTAAACATACATTTTTGTTTTATTTTATTTATGAATAACGCACTGAAACATTCCCCATAGAATTTTAAAAAGTGACCGCATCCATATAATCGCTTCAAGATAAAAAATAAATATTTAGCAGCTCAAAATCCAAAAGAAAGAAGTAATAGCGAATAAATGTCGTTTCTTTAAATCCTGCTTTTCGCTAATTTCTAATTTCTATTAGCGAAGTATTATCCAAATCTATTGCAATGAAAAGCAGCCAACAATTGCTTCAGCGACGAATATTTGCTAAAAGATTATTGAAATAAAAAGCGCGGATTATTGATAAACCTTCCGGGAATCAAACTTATGCAAATTCTCCAACGTTATTTTTTTGAGAAAGAAGCATTCATTCGAATGTCTTTGCTAATTGATGGCAAAAAACGTTCCGTGAAATCGATATAGGTAAATCATTGTAGGAGAAAGAACTGCGTTATTTTCGGCTGTAAAATTTACAAGCAAAAAGTCAAAAGGTGCTTAAAATTTTTGTTCTCGAAATTTATTCTTCATTCATTCCTCTTCCATATCCTCGGTGGGAACAAACGTGCCATTCCTGCTGAAACTGCCAGCTACACTTTAACTTCTTAGTGGAAGAATCGCAAGCCTTTGTATTCAGTCGAGCGAGAAGATAGAAATTAGACTGCCAAACGGAACGCAGAACGGAACTTCAAGAAAGAGTGCATTCCAACATAACTTTCTATGGACCGCTTTAAAAAAAAATCATTTTCAGATGGGTTTTAATCGAAGATGAGGAAATTAGATTGAAATATTTTATTTTTTCAGCATACAAAAATTTAAAAATTTTCTTAACAATAAGGAATTTTTTAATTTTTTAGATTTTTTCGCTATTTAAATAACTTATGAAATTTGTTTAGAGGAAAACTAAGATGCTCTTTTGCAGAATGTTTTTGAGAATTATTTTCATTTTCATTGAAATTTCATTCTTATTTGAAAAGCCATTATTCAACGTCTTCTTTGCCTTATTACAAGCATTTTATTGTTAACTGAATCTATAAAACCAAAGTGAATTTGCATCACAAGTAGTCGTCATCGCGGAAAAAATCGTTCATTTCCTTCGAGGATTATTTAAGATTTCTATAAGCAGTTACGATCAATTTGTTGAGCAATCGAAGTGGAAAATGTCTCTAATTCTTTGCAAAAACTTTTTAAAACGTATGCATGAAAAGATAGATAATTCACGAAATTCCTTTATTTAAGCCATTAATTAAATGATTCTCCGAATAAAAATATTCTGCTAATAAAAAGATTTGCAATTATTATGGTGAATTCTGTTTAATTTCCCAATTCTTTTTAAGAAAAATAACAAATAAAATCCGTTGAAACAATCGTTGATAGATAGATATTTTGAAATATTTCTGAAATCATTCACTTATTAGACAAAATTATCGAAAATTGCAAATTGCGAATTTCAAGGAATCCTTCAAAGCCATGAAATATCAAATCAAATGATACCGCTGTTTAAAGTGAATTGTGAAATGTGTAAAGTCTTTGAGCGGGCAAAAAAATTATTTGGTGGCATTTGGCATTTCTTCTATTTCTAAATTTCTGTAAGAATTTGGCTATTTGAACTGGCTATTATGATGAAATCTATTCACCAGAGAATCATTTAAGGATAAAAATGAAGGTCTACCTAGCACTACCTGGATTTCAATGAAAGGTTTGGGTTCATTTTTTATCAAAATGTGGGAATGGAACCTATAATGGCTTCAATCGAAGAAACATGTCATTCGAGCAACATGAAATATTAAGTTCATTTTCTATACGGCTTACTTTAGTGGTTTAAAATGGTTTTGGTCTTTCCAACTCGATTTGTTGCAGAATATCACGAATATCATTGTCATGTAGAGCAAAACTCTGTGAACTTGGAAAATTTGGCCCTAAACGCAATACGTGTCTGAAATGCGCGTTGTATGGGAATGCCTGGAAATTGAACTGATTAACACCTTTTCGTTATTGTTAATAGTTAGAAAAGATAAATTGAGCCAGAAATATAATTTAATCGAGATTATCAAAGCAAAGTCCCCAATTTTTCATTCATAAAAATAACCTTATACTCTTATTCTTAATTTTTTGACGAAGCCAAAAATTGAAATTTTCATTGTTTTAATGGAAATATTTAATTTATAGTTTGATTGATTTTTAAAAAAAATTTTGTAAATAAATTTTTTAATTAAAAAAAGCACTCGTATTAGCCGGCTTGCTGTAATCGCTTGTTGAAAATGGCCTAATGATGATCCTATACATATTCCAATAAATACGAGGAGTACTGCGCGGAAAATAATCGCCATTAGATTTATCTGAAAAAATACTTGAGTGGTCTTACTTTTCATTTACTTTTACTTTTTTCCTGGCTAATCGGACTTTTATCGGACTTTTAACTAAGTTGCAATCACTGCAAGATGATATGCATGGAAATTTTTAAGAATAGCCATGTTTCTTATTACAACGGTTAATAATTTAAATCGACACTCGATAAAGATGTGTATATTGATATTTCGTAAATTTTAATTTAATTTTTAATTCAAATCAAAAAATTATCACAGTTCTTCGTTTTTTTAGTTTATTTTCGAATTTTTGTTGGATCTTTAAATAATCAAGAAGATTTTTGCCTTACCAATTCATTTTTTGAATTTTACCGAAATAAATCATTAAAAAAAAAAGAAAATGGAAATTGAAAATACTTGCAATAATTTAATATGGAAAATTGAAAATATAACAAAAAGTTCGTCTTTCTAGAATTTTAAATAACAACAATTTTTGCTCACCAAACGTTTGACTCATAATTATCTGAACTGGAAAAAAAAAGGTTTGACCATTTTTTATATAAAATACAGCAATTCATTAATAAGCTGTTAAATTTTTAAAAAATGTAAACTTCAATTAAAACGTTTAATGAAAAGAAACCATGCATGAATATCAACTCATTCAACTATTTAATAACGGAATTTGGATTTCTCATGGATATTTTCACAAATTTTTATTGTAATGCGTGCGTGGAAACATTTTCGACAAGATCCTTCGTTTTTTATCCAATATGAGCGATTCACTTGAAGCATAAAATTTTTATCAAACAATTAAATGATTATTGAAAGATAGAATTACTATCTTTTTGAGATACACTTTGTTTGAATGGGCTAATAAAAATTCTTAAAGAAAATAGCCTTACAATTTACCTTAAAGAAGAGCAGATTGTGGAATGAACAGTGGTTATGACTATAGCACTGCGAGGCCTCCGCTCCCGCCCTCGACATGAATGCATGAAAACTCAATAAAAAATTGGAATGGTGCTGGCGATCCATCTATATTTCTATTGCCAAATGGTTCCTTGGCAAATTTCCAATCGGACTAATAGTTAGCATAGCGAAGGTAACGAAAAATGGCGAGCACCAGCAAATTAATATAATTTAAAAAATGTAGAACTTTTATACCAATGATCATTAAGATATAGTGATAATTGCATTGAAATAGGAAAGGATATTGGAGGTGTTAAGTGGATATATCATTAGCCAGGATGCAAAAAAATTATGGTTTAGATGGGAAGGATTAAAGTCTGGTTCACAGTCTAGGAAAAATTAAGAGCGAAATAACGAAGTCTGAAGAAATGATAATAAAATGATAATGATAATTTAAGAGGATTAGAGTGTTTAAAAAATGATGGGCAAAGATTTTTGTGCGGTACTTTTATGTTAATTACATTTCTCGAGATTTCTGCGGTAGCTCCAAGTCCGACCATTGGCATTTTACAAATCGCACGGTTTGAAGAAATATGGAAAGATATTCGAGGTCAAGAAGTAACAAAGTTGTTGAGGAAATAGAGAAAATGCTTGAAGGGTATTAAGGTGCCAAAAAATTCTGAGATCATAAAAGGTAACGAAAAACATAAAATTATGATGTTGCCGTTGACTGAGAATTAATTAATTGGTTTGGTTGCTAAGGTCAAATTTGAATCTGCCTTTATCCATGAAACCAATTAATTTCTGTTTATTCATAAAATTCCGCTTGACCTTCACTTCTTAATTTCTTCAAAAGAGTTCTGTGGCGAATGCTTATAATTTGATTGCTTTTAAGTTTAAGACCATACCTCGCCTTATGTCTCATGGTGCTCATTTTATTCGTCATTGGCATCCGTGCTGTTGCACTCATTATTTTCATTTATTTCTATTATATTTTGCCAAAATTACGTTAATTTGGATTATATTAATTAATTCTAATCTTATTATTAATATTATTAATCTTATTATAAATAATTATTGACATGTTGTAAGATTCTTTTTTATCCAATATAAGCGATTCATTTGAAGATAAAATTTTTAATTTTTGTCAAATAATTAAATGATTATTATAGGAGATTTGAGAGGTGTTAAGCGGATATATTGCAGCCAGAATGTATTTTTGAAATATATGGCTTAGGTGAGAAGAATATTAGAATAGAATCTATTGCTCGCCTGGATGTCATAAATAAATTTATTAGAGGACTACAGAAATACTTTGGTACTCGTTTCAATTTTATTCATTCATTCCTGGCAATTAATTGTAGGCCAAAACTACAAGATTTAAGTTAGATTCATTATAGTTGAAAAAAATGAACAAGGGCACCAAGATTTATGTGACCATGTTAGAATACTTCGACATGAATATGCAAAGCGATCTAAACAGCTTGAATCTATCGAAATCCATGCAAAATTAAGTTGATTTTTCCATTTATAATAAGTAATTATCGGAATAAATTAACTAATAGTATAGAATATATTTTATGCTTAATTTTGAAAAATTATTAATTAAATGTATTCCAGTGCATGGATTGCTAAATGATTGAAACGGTTTTCGAGAGTGGATCTATAAACAAAGGGATTCATTTCGTGTTACTACGCTTCGATATTTTATATTCTCCGATAATCATCGTTCTCCTGTTGTTTTCATTGTTGTGCAGTGTTAGTAAAGCCGGTCCTTGTTTGAATAAATGAATGTGTAAAAAAATTTTAAATGAATAATAAGCGGAAAAATTGGAGTAAATAAGCATCAAGTAATTGATATTCAATGATGAAAATGAAAAATGGTCATTTGCTTTTGTTTTGTTTTGGTATTTTAACATAAAAATACAAAATGAAATTAGAAAAGCTAAATCATTCTAATGTATTACGCATTTTTTGAAAGATTTGCTTTATTATTTGTTTTATTTGTTTTTAACATTTCACCGCTGTTACATAATTTCTTCAACATCCTAATTTCTCATTATATTTTGCCCATTTTACTCGATCATAATCTAACGTTTCTTTTTTGCGACATTTATTAATTTCTGGAGATTTACTAATTACCCTACGTGCCACATATATTATTAATTGCTGAGTTTAGCTAATCATTGGTCATTGACCATTGAAATTAAAGTTTTTTGGTTGAAGACAAATTATTGTGGTCACTTCATTTCTAAAAGTTGATTTTTAAACAAATTTATATTTACTTATGAACGATATTTCTTAGGTCATTATTATCTAATTTGTTTATTATTAATTCTTAAGTCAGTAATAACTAATTTATTAGGAATACAGTAAATTAGTGGATTATTGCTCAGAGTGACGGAAATATTATGCCAGGCAGGAGTAAACGAATTTTCTTCGGAAAGATGATTCTATGAGACTAACAATTCACCTGTATCATCGCCAAGCATTAACAGAATTGGTCTGATGCGACAAGTTAGCCAAGCGAGCCTAACCAGCAGTGGTAAGTGCTCTTAAAAAAAAATTAATTAATTGATCACTAATCGGTGTGCATTGGACATTGTGCACTTTTATGCTAATACGATTATAAAACCTATATTTTATGAATGGAATTTAAGTCTAAAAAAGTTCCAAATTTTTATAAAGCATATAGAAAGTTCCAATAAAAAGAATAAAATATATTTAAAAAAGTATATAAAGAATAAAGATGGAAAATATACAAAAAAAATTTTACAATTCATATAGCAAATGCCAGAAGTGTTATGTGAAAAATCCATCATTTAAATATTTAGAAGATAGCCAAGTGAATAAAATATCAATAAATAGAATCATTCTTTCGCTAAAATAAAAAGTTATCTTAAAACAAAAAAAAAAAAAATTACTTGCCCAAACCAATTTATTCATTCACAAATGGTTCTATTCATAATTCAACTCATATTTTCAGTTATGTAATAATTATGTAATAATAATTGGAGGTTTCACTTACTCATCACTCTTATTAAATTTAAATATTAATGGAAGATTTTGTCTATTTTTCTAAGATAATATTTTAAGGCGCATGAGCAACAGCGAACAATCAAACTATATAAAAATCTAATTTGATGAAAACGAAATAAAGTTTTTGAATACTTTTTGACACCTGTAAAGCAACGATTTGGGGACCGAAACCTAGATTTTTTTAAAGGTTTACTCCTGCTTTGGATAGAAATTAAAATAAGGTGATAAGGTGTGATGAGTATAAGGTATCGAAATGACATTCAGTTACTCTGCCCCTTGTTTTGTTAATAGTTATATTGGTAACTATTTGTATGCAATTCACTTAAATACGACATTTTGCCACAATTTTGAGAATGTTTTATAAGAAGAATGTATAATGTTTTTCTGGTTCCAACGACATATTTTATATATTTTAAATTGCTAGAGAAAAAATTTACTGATTATGAGAACCGATAATTAATTTTCAGTACAAAACGTCTTTTAAGGAAATTAACGAAATGCTTCTGAAAAAAATTGAAACAACAAAAAGAAAACCTGAAAAACATTCTTTATCCTGCTTCTTCGAGAATGGCAATAAAATTTTTGATATGTTTCAGCAAATTTTTGGCTCGATTCAAAGCATTTTAAAAATTATTCTATACAATTTATTTCAAAACTTCGAAGAATAAACAAATAAATCAAAAAATTTTATGAACAACTGACAAATATAAGCAGTTAGTTTCGAAAGTTTTTTAAAATTCACAGCTTTTGTTAATAAAGGAAATGTCCTTTTTAAAATTTAGATATAAACAAAACAAACTCTTGTTCCACAACAATAAGCATTAATTTCTCGGCAACTCGACAATCCCATTACTTAGGTTCACAATTAGTGCTGTCATTTACATATCGCATATTGAGCATTATAAGTAGCTTATCAAATACCCGTTTTATGAAAAAACGTCGCTAAGAAACTTGGAAAGGATTCACAGTTTAAAAAAAGCACGATGAATTAAATCGACCATAGTTTTCATTTTTACTAAATAAGAATATTTCATATATTTCCTATTCTAATCTATTTGAGAATTTAAGTATGCTTTTAACTGAATATACAAATATTTCTATTAAAGCCTTTTATAACAAAAAAATTCTTGAAGTTATACTGTTGTTATAATGAAATTGATGATGGAAATCTAGTTGATAACTTTTCTTTTCAGACATCGTCAATGAAGAATTCAGATTTCGAATATCCAGATACCATTGTTCTATCGGTATTAAACTGGATTTAGATAGAGTAACTGTCTGCAAACTGGTCGAATCACGGTTTTCAATATATATTTTTTGGACTGAATTCATATTTGATAAATAATCTTGGTCAACTGTAGTGTTATAGCCGTGCTAAAATTATAATACTTTATTCTGCATATGTTTATTTAAATTATTCTAAATTATATCTAAATTATTCTAAATATTTATAATAGATCTACAGTTTATAATTATGATTGTGCCAAATTTATTCACAAATATTCAAGAAACAAACTCTTTATGACGAGTATTTATAAAAGTAATATTCTCAGGTCTAGAAATTTTGATTGCATATTTGTTCGCGAAATATTTTAGGAATTATTGAGACAACCTGGACTAAACATTTAAATTTGATAATTGGGACGATTATCTGAGTAAATTTGCCAGTTTTCCGCATTATCCACGGAATGCAATGATTTATCACTATCTGATCGCATAAAACTTTTAACATATCTTTAATAAATTATTAGTTAATAACAATATAGCAATTTCAGAAAATAAAAGCGAAATATCTTTTGAACTAAAAACCGCAGCTTTAGATTGCTTTAGATTTTGAGCGTATAGGTGGGCCAGCAATATATGGACTCAGACGATGGAAAAAGGAATGACTTCTGCTACTGTCGACGATAGCATCAGACCGCGTCACTTGAAAGCGTATTACCCTTGTAGCCGTTGGAGCCAGCCTAACCAGTGATGGTGAGAGCTGTTAGAAGAAGAAGAATGCTTTAAAATTATGTTATGTTTTCCACTATATTTTCCATGAAAATCATAAAAAGAGAATTTGAAATCTTCATGAATATTTGTTTTAAATCCCCATCAAGTAAGTAAAATAATGGAAAAATTACATTCGATATAAATATAAACATAATGATGCAAAACAAATTGCGAGTATTATGATGAGAAGAAGACTTAATGCTGTTGTCATACCAATTTCATTCTTCTCTTGTTTAGAATAATAGTAATTCGGGTCATTTATGAATTCACACTGTTTACCGCGAAAACCCGTTGGGCAACTGAAAGTTGTGCTTTGGCTAAAAACATAATATAAAGTCAGAAGGCAATTTTACAAGCAATTTTTATTGTGGTTTTTTCCTAATTTCCTATATTTCGATTAAATTTAGTGATAATCATTTAAAGTTCTTATAAAACTCTTTTCTTCATGACCAACCTTTAGGAAAATGATATTTTTAGAATTAAAAACCTATATTTCTTCCTGCTATTATCCAAAACTATATTCAAGAGTATTATTCACATCATCATAAACAATAAACTGATATCTCAGATCCAAAAATGCAAACGGCTTCATCTATCTCTAACAAATTTGCGTAATTTTTGATGTCCTTGTAAAACGAATTGATGAAAGAAAATATGGCTGCATAATTAATAATCACTTTTATTAATTAAAATTCTGTTAATGAATGCATATTCATTCTTTTTCCATTCATTCAAAAATAGTTAATTAAATTAGTTTTATTCTATAACCTCATTTAATGGGTGAAAATGGGTACAATGTTTATAGAGAGATTTTGGAATGTTGTAAATGATAGCTGTGAGCAGTTGTAAAATGGATCAATGAGTCGCTCTCATGAGGGAGCGCCAGAGATGCTATAACTCATCTTCTCGACAGAAACAAGCATGACCTTCAAAAAATAACATGACACTAGTGATACTAGCAATCCATCTATGTTTCCATCCAAGTTAAAACTTGTCTGGTCCAGCAAACCAATGGAGTGAGCATAAGCAGGAATGATGAGAGCTTTTCAAAAAAACTTACGAGCAAATGGGAATGATACGATGGGCAATGTCATATGTGAGTTTGCAAATACCACTATTATGGCAGTATCCTTCAAATCTATCATCACAGTCTTGAAGATCAGCAAATCGAGCCGATGCTACGGTTCCTCTGTTTCGAGGTTTCGTGGAGCAACCACCTATGAAAAAATACTTGCTATTAACAAAAAATTATTTTTAAGGGCAAAATTTTTACAGAAAAAACTTTTATAGGAAACATTCAAAGACCATAGAATTTGAAGAAAAATTTTGCAATCGATGAAATTGTCAATTTTATGGAAAACGACAGATGCATGTTGAAAATTTTCATTTGAAATAACTAATTAAGTGACTGTTAGGTTTTTTTTTCTTAACATATGTGCTAAAAAATAGTCTTTTCTCAACATAGGAAAACTAAACTTCTATAAAACTCGAAAAAAAAACGATTAAAAACCAAAATAAACTAAGAAAATATGCTTCGTATTACAATATACGAGAGTGTAGTATAATTTATAATTTTTTAAATGGATAAATGACCTAGCAATTTAAAAACTTCGGCAGCTAAAAGAGATGCAGGTTTCAATTAATTTAAGCACCACACCGGACCGAGAGATGGGACGGTCTTACTCTGGTAGCCACTGGAGCCCGCTAATTTATAGAAAAATTTCTAATTTTATACTCACTCACTCACTCACTCACTCAAAATGATAACCGCACTCGATATAATAATCTGTTAAATTAATATCTAGAAAGAAAAAATCCTCAGATCGCCAATTCTCAACTCGTTATAATCAGTTTAAACCTTTTGATATTCCCAAAATCTGTATGGATTGTTAAATTCCTCTTATAATATCTATTCTTTTTTGTCATAAATATCCTTTAATAATTCGTGATCAATATCAAAATCTTTTCATGTCACTCTCCTCGGACCCAGTTGCGGTTCATTAGCACCACTCAGTCCCACTATATCTCTTAGCATCCTATTTCGTTATAGATTTAAAAAGCAATTATTGATAATTATATTAATTACGTAATTATTAAGTTATAAATTTGTAAATTGTAAAGTTGAAATTAAATGCAAATTGACATTGAGGAAAAATGAACTATTAAAAACTTGCTATTAAAAAGTGAACTTGCTACTAAAGGATAATAATGGAGAATTAATAAATGCATTTTAACAGAGTTCAAATGAATGCTGGGGAAAATAATGGTTTTTGAGGGGATATGAAATGACAAGTTTGGTTTTGAAGATTCTCCTTCTTTCGCCTTAGAATTAGCCTCATTATCCATTATTAATAATCCCTTTTTATTCTAACCTATCTTTTCGAAAATAAATTTACATATGGTAATATAAATTTTTTATTACTTAGTTTTTCCTACACTTACCTTTCAGCAGTTGACTCATATCCTTCAGAATAAAGTGAGATTTAAAAGATTTAAAAGATGTATGTCTTCACCGAGGTTTTCCGGAGTATTGCCTTGATGCTGATGTGCTTTAAGGTTTAAATTTCAAGCTAGAAGGGTTTTAAAGGTCCAGCAAATCATTGATCAAATACCGATGAATATGTAGAAGAATGGAAGAAATAGACTAATATCCTAATATTTATTTGCTGTAACATTATAACATACAGGATTTACAGGAATTATATTTACAATATATTATTAATAGACTGATAAGGGGATTTGTAAAGAATTAAATCCTTTTATTTTCATATATTCAAATAAATCAAGTGTGATATTTAAATATTATACCATTCATTTTCGATAATCAGTTTTATTCAAAAATGTTGGTCACCCACTCGGTGCATAGTTGCACAGTTTATTTACCATAAACAATTTGCAAAACTAGGAGTAGAAAAAAGGTGAAGCATTTAATGTCTATTCACATCTTTTACTTCACATCTAGGGAAACTCGTGGAAATGGGGAATGGAATATCGGATTTTCCATTTATATATAATGTTTTTTTTCCTAGAGCTATGAATAAGACAGAATATGAATACTTTTTCGGAAACTTTTTTCTAATAAGTTCAACCAAACTTTTTGCTTGATTAAGTAGATAAATACAACAATCAATTAATAGTAATATTTACCTTTCACATGAAAAATTATTATTTACGATAAAAGATATTGATGATAAAAATACGAAAAAAAGATTGACGAGAGAGAATGACCTTGTAAGAACTCGCCATATTAGAATTAAAACATTTTGATAAATTATTCTAATAGGGTCATTTTTTTTAAGTCTAAGGACGACTTATAATTTCCGATGTAAGTAGACACGTAAAAAACTAGCCGACAAAAATATTTGATGCGTTTAAAAACAAAAACTGGCAAAGAAGTACAGAAATGCTTTATTATACTAAGTAAGTGGGTGAATGAGAAGAACGTACCTATTAAAATGGGTAATCCAAAAAGAAAGAATAATTTCAACGAAATTATTTTCGATGCCACTGTGGTGGCTCGATAATTGTGTTGAGGAAATCTCAAATTCGGCAACGTCACGTGGTTTTTTCTTTTTACGCAACCAATTACAAATAAACTGTTGAGATAAGATACTATGTCGTTGATGAGCACATTGATCACACAACATAGATTCTCAATGAGAAAAGTCGTATCTATAATTAAACGGATTAAGGTTATAACGATCGCGTTTTTCGATATCCAATATAAAGCACGACTTTATATCGAAACTGCATTAATACAAAAATTTAATCGAATAGGTAATTTTATATATATATATATATATATATATACATAAATATTCTACTGAAATATATCTATAAAAATAATAAATACCTAAAACAATAAACTTGACAAGTGAGGCTTTAATGGCATCGAGAAAGTTTATTATGTAGATTATTGATAGGAACATATAGAAAAGATTTATGGTTTAATTAATTCATCATGTAACGCCATAAGGTATCGTAACAATAATCATAGTAATCATATTAGAAAACCCTAAATAATGAATGTGCTATGTCTAAAAATAATTGGTTCCATAATTTCGCGATTTTTTTGAAACCATTTTTATTAGAGGATTGAGCCTAATAGGCAATGCAAAGGAGCTTAGCAATTAAAACAGTCGTGAAAAAATTAATACAATGACGAAAAAATCCTGAAAAAAATTTGAAATTTGAAAAAATAAAATTAACTTTATCGAATAAAATATGGTGAAATTCGAAAGGTTCGCTTTTTTATTTCCTATTTCAATAACAATAGCTTCTTAAAATCTCAAAATAACTTGGATTTCTTATTGCCAAATAATCCCCGACAAAAAATATTGCATATTAGTGAAAATAATAGAGAATTTTCCATTTTGCGGAAGAATTTAATATATATAAGAATTTAACCAACCCACAGTGTGGATGGCAACATATTTAAGCGATAAGACAATAGGACAACGAAATAACTGTTGCAAAATTACAAATTTCAGAAGGATATTGGAAAGAAAATTAGTCTCAAGAGATCTTTTGAAGAAAATTTTATTACAAAATATGCTGCCAAAAAAATAATTGACGCCATAAATGAGATGGTGAAATGCTGTTTAAATATTTATTTTACTATACAAAAACTCTCAAATTCAACAGGTATTTAAAAAAAGCAAAATTTATTTTATATTTTTTTGAGATTAAAACAAAAAGAAGATGAATAGCAAGAAGCGAAGAAAAAAGATTGCAATAAATGATTTGACAAAAATTGTTCGATTCAATCCACAAAAAATGGCACTTTATATTCAATCATTAAAGACAAATATTACTGCTAATACTGCTAACTATTAAAAATACTGCTAATTTTCTAGGATTAATTTTAAAGCAATTTAATTTTCAATTTGATTATTAATTTATTTTGAAGCAAAATTAATAAAAAAATTATTTTTAAGATTTGCCAAAAAAGATAAAATTTTATTTATTAAATGATTTATATTATATTGTAAAAATTTCAGAAACAGAAAACATTTCATAACAATTTCATTTCATTTACGAATAATTTCACGAATTTTTTTCGAATCAATTACAAAAATTATTAAATAAAGATCAAAAATCTAAGAAATTCTCTAAGCACCAGGAATAGAATGGCGGCAAATATACGAATAACGTTTTTTTGCAAAATCAAAATTTATAATTGTAGAAATTATTTTGGAAAAAGGAACGAAAATCAGCTTTTTCTTAATTTGGCAGAGAAATTTCATTAGATCTGATGACGAATTTTAAAAGGCTAAAAGATTTAATGCCTTAAAACTTGCAGAATTAGCCGGAAGGGATCGCGCAATTTATCATTTAATAAAGAATTTTATCCCGAAACATAGTAAATCCTAGCTAAATTTAAATTAATCATAACTCTCAAATGCTTGAAGATTAATCTGCAAGAATGGACAGAGATACAGCATTTATGCATTTTTTTAAAATTGTATAGCACAGACGAAATAATTCATAAATTTTACAGTCAAATTTCGTAAAAAATCCGAAAAAAATGAATAAAACCGGAATATGTAATCAAAATGACAATAGGATTATAAATAAGGCAAGATTAGGCATAAAAAATACAATATTCTAATATGATAGCACAGCAAACCGCAATGATTTCAATAGTAGAACTATCAATGAAAAACCATTGAAAAGAGCACCTGCTGTTGAAAAATACGACCTAAGAAATGGCTGGTTAATCGTAGAAAATGAATAATAAATTTCTTTAATTTAATCATCAAAAAATCGCTTCGCTTTTGCCTAAATCGTCCTAAAAATTGAAAATTCAAGTCGATACTTTGTTTAGCTAAATGCGTGTATTTAAAAATTTTTCGTGAATATTCCCTATTTGATACAACATAATGGCGATTATTTATTTAATTATTTATATCAATTATATTTATTGTATTTCTATATTTATTTACTTATTTGTATATATATTATGTATTCAATTAATTATTTGCCAGCAAAAAAAAAGAAAAATCCAGCTATAAATAAAAATAGCAACATTATTCAAAATACAAAATAAATATCAAATAAAAAAAATGAAAATAAATAAAAAATGAATACACAGTGATTAGAAGAAAAAATGGAGGATTAAAGACTGATTTACAAAAAATTTTATTATTTTACAAAAATAAAAAACATTAATTGAAATATTATTTTTAGAAATGAACTTGTCAAATTTAAGATAAACTAGAGAAGAAACAATAAAATGACCAAGTGAAAGGCAATTTTGGTTTTTCTATCAGAATTCTTGTTTCTTGTTGCGAATTTTGATTTTGTGCTCCACAGTTTAATCACCAATAAGCATATTTAAATATCTGCCACTACCATTTCGATTTTCTAGTGTACTGTCTTTTCCACAATTTCAAAATAATCCTAAATAATGTGAAACATTGGTGGTCGAAAACGCATAGAATTCACGCAAAATACAAAATAATATGCCGACAGCATTGTTCTAAAAACGATTTTTTGCGGTTCATAAATTTGGAACAAAAAGTGAACATTGGGCACGGTGAATTGCAATCAACTTTAGATTTTCATCTATAATACCACCCATATAGGAGTTTTAAAGAATTTGCCAAGCTTTTAAATTTAAACAGACATCAATTTTATATTTTCATTATTTATTCTGAATTCACCAAGTTACAATCTAAATAAGTTAAGCTATTCACTGAATTGTGCAAAAAAATTTAGAAATTTTTTAATAAATAAAAAAGCTATTTATGCTCTTGCCAAGTGACTGAGCAACCATCCTTATCTTAATAGCCACTGGAACCGAACCAGAAATAAATTTGGCTTCAATAAGCCAATTGACCTGCCATCCTATTTTTCTCTATTACTACATTTATTTACCAAAAGTTCCACGCATTACCAAATATATTCTATCTCACTTATCTCACTTTTGAAATAAAAAACCAGAAAGCAAATATCATTTATGGAAATATTATTTTGGTGATTTTAAAGTATTTTACCAAGTTCTGAATTCACCAAGTTATAATCTAAATAAGTTACAATGTTCAGTTTTTATAATGCTCTTTTTCTTTTTTTAAACTTTTAAACTTCTTTTTTTAAACTTTTTTATGAGTAAATAACGACGCGCATATTTTAAATCGGATTTCACTGATCTCCAGTTCCACTAAAGCTTTATTTTATTCAAATAAAATAAGATCACTTCTCGCAAGGATTAAACCTGAAGCTTCAAAAAAACGAAAGGGCAAATTCAAAACTTCAAAAAATAGAGATCCTTAAATCCTTGGAAATGCTTTTGTATTTTGTAAACATAATTTTTAAATTTAATTTTTTCATTTATTCGCAGATAGTTAGCACCACAGGGTTTATGCAACTTTATTATTATGAAGAAATAGCAGCCAGGATGAAATAAAATAAAAAATTGCAAAGTGCAAGAAAAATTAACCAAGCTAAAAAACTTTTCGACGAAAATATCAGTTCTTTTGCGGACAAAATTGGGAAATTATATTTGTTAAAGGTTATTATGGACCAATAAAATATGTCTGATATTGACCACAAAACACAATAAGTAGGCTTGAATTGAATGTGAATGACCTTAGCTAAGGAAAGGTGTTTATTTGCAAATGACACATTGTCAGCATTGCGACATTTTGCATAAATGCACAAGCCGACAAGGACAAACTAAATATAAAAAGAAACAATTGAAAATATACGATTATATTTGATTAATCACTCACAAAATCCGATATAACACAACATAAATGTGAAAGTGACGATAAATTATCAGCTTTACGGCCACCCCACCGTTGATCTCAGTCAACAAACTAGAAAATCCAGATTTTTCAGCTGCTTATTGGCATCCTTTGTCGCTTTTACATATATGTACGAACATGTAACAAATAATAATATATGTACGAACATGTAACAAATAACAAATAATGTGAGAAAGCTTACGATGTTTAATGCCTATTATATATAACAAATTATATGTAAATTTCAGAAAGCACTGGCTTGAGTGTAAGCTATATTTTTCTTCTGCTGGTTCATCTATTTTATCTATTTTGCGCTGGCAAATAGGATGAAAAAAAAATAAACCGAAAGTGAAAAAAAGCAATGCATCCTATTCGATTCTAACCATTCTTATAAAATATTACTTTTTTACATTTGCATTTTTTAGATTTGATAACTTATTTTAAAAATCTGGAAAGCGGAATCGCATGCATGCACCGATATCGCTAAATTTTATTTTTTTCTTTACGATATTCATTTTTAATAATTCTTTGGTTATTCGTTTGTTCCTTTCCGTTTATTTTTGGTGAAATATAAATAGATCTCCAGCACTACCTAAATTTCACTTTAATAATGAGCTTACTTATGTTAAGCACCTGGAATAAGCGCTCATAATGCTTGCCTTCACACTTTGTAAAATGCCACTATTGACCACATTGACTATGAATGTAGAGCGTATAAACTAAGTGATTTTCATTTAACTTCAATCTTATTTTAACCGATTTGCAGAAATAATTTTAAAAACAATGTTTGGCAATAACCATTTATTCACCAAGCCATTTGCTTTAAATTTCAATCAAAAATAAACCAAATTAACCAAAATCAATTAACCAAAATCTGTATGTTTTTTGAATCTCTCTGGAACTCTTACTCTGCTTTTAAAGTTCACATACTCTGCAATAATCGAAAAAGGAAAGCAAAAAAAAATTGCAGATGGCAATCGTCTAATTCGAAGCTTAACATCTTATCTTATAGTTTGCATTGATAAGACGATTGCATAATAATGTGAAAATTGAATAATATGAAAGTTAAAAAAAAACTCAGATTCTATTTCTTCACTGATATGCACGATTAGAAATTCAAAGAAAGGATTCTAAATTTAATCACTTTTGTTTGTTTGTTTTCACGATTTGAGGTTAGGTTGGCTCTATTTGGTCGAATGAAATATTTTCAAGAGAAAATCATTTGGAGCATAGAAATATAGGTAAAGCCGCAAAGTCGCCATTTTTTGATGACGAATTCAATGATCCAACTACGGAACGGTAATCTAAATAGTCCATTCGGTCGTATTTTGATGCTTTAGAAAACAAATTTTGAATTTAATTTAAATTTAAAAATTTAAATTTAAGTAAAATTTAAATTTAAACCAAGCAAACGCCATAAAATCTGTGATTTCGGTGTCATTATCAGTAGCTTTGATTTTTTAGCGAATTATTCATATAAATTAAATTAAATTGATCATTATTACATCAATCAAGGTATAGTTGTAAATTTTTAACAGTAAATTTAACTGGTGATTGAGTCGCTTTGACTAAGATTAAGCGACAAGAGTTTGATTCTACTGGTTCAAAATTATGGTTGGCGCCTCTTTTACTAAGGCTTCTTTGCTTCTTTGACGAATTTATTTATCAGAAATTCAATAACAAATATCAAATTGACCAAATAATTATTAAAAATGAATATCGTAAAGAAAAAAATAAAATTTAGCGATATCGGTGCATGCATGCGATTCCGCTTTCCAGATTTTTAAAATAAGTTATCAAATCTAAAAAATGCAAATGTAAAAAAGTAATATTTTATAAGAATGGTTAGAATCGAATAGGATGCATTGCTTTTTTTCACTTCACTCAATCAAAGCATTAATATTTAAACTCAAGTTCGAAACAATTACGATAGAATAATTATTTAATTTCTCCAGTTTTTTTATCAAATATTTTACGATAACTTAACTGTAATAAAAACAAATAATAATTCGTTTGTGTGAATTTCCTCGAAAAAAGCTTATTTTTATTTCGCAAGCTTTGGCAAAAATAGGCCAAAATTCATCCAAATTCTTTTATCTTCATTAAAAATAATTTTCAGATCCGTATTCCCTTCTAGAATATCCTCCCTCTCCTCCTCCCCCTACTCTCCCTCCCCATGATGCATTATTTTATTAATTTGTACTTTCTATCTGTACATCTGATATACTTTTAGATCATGCGGGATCATTCTTCTTTCTTTTTTTCTTCTAGCAGCCTGCACCATTGCAGGTTTAGCTCACTCCACTAGCGACGAAGATAAGGCTTCCAATGCATTCAGTCCAATGCAATTCTTTTTAGTCCTGAAAGTAACTAAAGCCATTCTTTTTCACATCGTCTAAATTTGCACATCACCGGGTTGTTTATGCATTCAGAATCCTCTCTGACCGTATAATTTCATATCTTGATTGGAACTTTTGACATCATCTAGAGTTTGGTAAGTAGTTTGGTAAGATGTACAGATAAATTTTAAATTTTTTGGAAATTCCTGAGGTGAGCGACAAAGAATATGGCTAAACCAGTGCAGAAGACGCTTTATAACGATATTCTTAATGCCATTTAGTATTCAAGAGAAGATGTATACAATCATGAGTTTGTCCACTATGTAGCGAATGTATTTTATTTATTTATTGAAAACTAACCAAGCAAGACGGCAAGCGCCATGTGCTTGTATTAATTAACAACAAATAGAATAATAAATGATGAAAATTAATAAAAAAGATATGACAAAAAACTAATAAAGTAAGAAATAAAGAGAAAGAAATAGTACAGTTCGAAGTGAATGTATTCTTTATATTAATCGAATGGTAAAAATCACGATTTCAAACTCCTGCATGATGTGAATGTGAACTTTTTAATATAAATATTTTAAATGATATTATCCACTCTTTTTTTAAAAATAGCTAAAGAAGGCGCACAAACTACACCGGTAGTTTATTCCAGAAGTTGAATAAAAAAGTTATAAGTCTCCATAGTTTAGTTTTGCAAATAGGATTTAATAATTTTAGCCCATTAGATCTTATTGGCTTCAAATTTTAATATTTTGAACAATCTAGTTTAACAACCATACAAAATCTTATAAATATGAATTAAACCTTGTTTAATTCGACGAACTGAGAAGGAATCCAGGTTGCTTGTTGTGTTTTACAATTAAAATTGCTATTAGGAGAGAGGCGACGTATTTATTTTTGGAATCCTTCAAGTTTTGGCAAGAGTGGTGAAAAAAAAGATAGCTTTCTGATGTCTTTCACTCTCACTGACTAAGTTTCGTAGCCATACAGCAGGAATGTATAATAGCTAAGTAGCTAAGAAGATGCGAAATTTTGTTTTACTTTGATTTGAGGTTGATTTTCGCGACAATTTTTTTGCTAGACGAAAGAATGCACTTCTGGCTGCAACTTCCAAAGCTGGAATTTCATCTATTGACTGTCCAGTGGGTGTAAAAGTGGATTCAAGATGTTTAAAATTCGACACCATTTTTTAACTGTTAGCAAAAAGAACATCATAGAGTATTCAAGGTACACTATGTTCCAGACTGATTTGTACACATTTGAGTGCCGACAAGTAGTGCCTGTAACCCAACTATCATAGTTAAATATTAAGAAAGTGCAACCTTGATGCATACAGGAACAGTATTATATTTTATGATTTGCCAGAGCTCCTCTTTAAGTTGACGAAGTAATGGTGGGCTGCCACTGAAACGTTCCAATGCTCCTGGTGTGAAAATTTGGCCAGTACATATCCTGGCGTAAATTCGGTTTAATTACTGCCACGCATTGTCATGAATGTATTTAGCAGAAGAAAAGTAAAAAATTAGCAAGCTGATTCTCGATTTATCGCAGTGAATCTCATCTCTTTCTAAGAACTGGGAAGTGCCTTAGTCAGATGACATTTGCCTCTCCTACCCAGTGAATATAATAATCTTTGCAGTTATGAAGGATATTGGATAGTAATTTGAAGATTTCATATGCCAGTTTTGGATCCGCGGTAAAAGCGACTTTATCTAGTATAAAAGTTTTCCATCTGCTACTGACCCTGAGTTGTATGAAATACCAATGTGATGTAGCCAATTTTCAATCTGATTCCAGTGTTTGATTGGCTGACGAATTCTGTGTAATTAAATGTTTTCTGCAGTGCTGAAAGCATGCGCTATTGGCAAAAATATCATACTCCTTAGCATGGAAGAAAACTTTTTCTGCTGGCACACCAGGTCTCAAGGCTATATTTGCTGACCTCTGAAGATAGCACAGCATCCTCACATGTATTCCAGTCTCCCACGATTACATCGGAAGAAATACTTTTAGCAAGATAAAAGTTTTCCTTATCCAGATCATTCGTGCAAGGCGTAGTAATATAAACCAAGATGCTGCAGAACTTGCCTTTAAAATAGACGTAGGTCAACTGGTCATTAAGAGTTAATCGTGCCTTTTTGGACAATCGCGATTCCATTGCTACCATTACCATTAACCCCAGAATTAAAAAACTCCACTGTGATATAGCAGTTCTCTTAATCGAATGAGGCTATTGCACTTGACCCAGAATTAATAGTTCTGACCGGCAAACGATATCCACTCCACATTCGTGATTGTCGCCTGGCTTGAAGATCCATAAGCATTCTGACCTTGCAGACGACAACAGTCAAGGCCTCCTCGCATGCATACAGAATGCCTTAGATGTGATAAAGTAGTTCCCTCAGCTTGAGAACTTAATGGCCTTTAATATTACTGTCCATGCATATTTATTGTACCATCAGGTTAAGAGAGCGTGACGAAATACGTGAATGCCGCTAGCCCAATCACCATAGAGCCACTTGATAGTACAGAAGGGTTCTCAGCAGGTACCTCCGTTTGATTTTAATGACAGGCTTCCTTCTGTCCAGATGAGTAATGAGGTATTTTCGTAATTAATTGGAAAGTCCAGAAGTTCAGAAGGCAGAAATTTTGTAGGAAAAAAAGAAAATAAAAGACTTCCTATAAGAAAAATTCTTTCTAAGGAAATAAAATAATTTTTTTTAAATTTACTGTTATATATATATATAAGATTCAATTTACTGAAGAACTTGAAGAATCCGAGCATCTTTTCCAGAAAATGCTAATAAGCTAATCAATAATAAAATAACTTTGAAACTTTAAACAAAATAAAACTTTGTAAAAGTCCTCAGAATTTTATCGCTGCATTATTTACATGGGGATGCATATAAAAAGGAAGAACGAAAGTGCATATACATATGCGTGAACAAATATATTTATATATATATATTACATAATTCAAAGGGGCAAACTCATACAGTGCACACGGACCTGCAAATAATCATGCACATGTTTATCCAGAGTTATCTACTGTAGGTTCGAGTCTCACCAAATAATTTTTCCTATCCTTCTCACTTACTATTTTCCTATTCAGTTACTCTTCCGAATCTAAAATTTATTTCTGCGAAATTAAATTTGTGCACTATTTTCGAATTCCATTGTGCAAAAATCTTTTATGAATTTATTTGGGATTTAAAAAGAATGCAAAAGATTCACCTTTTCTGGTTAAGCTCGCTCCGCTTATTTGTCGGATCTTGTCAAGGAGTTATTTGGCTAGAAATACCACCTAAATGACCCGAAGTTTTGAAAAACAGTTTTATCATGTAGATGATAAAATTCTATCATTGAACCATCGAAGAGAATAACCCATTGAATCATTCCAAATCATTATTACAATTTTTTTGTTCTATCAAAAAAATTAAAAAACCTGTGGTGCTGCAGTTGGAGGCTTACAAGATACGCCATTTAGCGAAGTCTTATATTTTTATTTTTTTAAAAAAGTTGTATAAATCAATTTAATTAAATTACCCATTAAAAATCAATTGACTTTGGCTTAAAATAGATTTATTCAATTGCTTTATTTTTTTCAACATTTTAATTTAAAATCGTACCAATTCCTCTTATTTTTAAATATTAATTGGTTAAAAATTTTCTATTTAATTTCAATTATTTATTGAATTATTTAAATCTTTCAATATTAGTTTGAATATCTAAAAAGTTTTTTTATTCATTTAAAATAGGTTTATTCTTAACGCGAGTGGAACTTTCGCGCCGACAAAAAAGAGCAACAACAACTTACTGAGCCATTCCATTCTCAGTTAGCTAAGTTAGGGTACTTGTATGCACCTCCGGAAAAAAACTTGTCCATTTTCTCCAAAATTTTATCAAAATTCTTTCTTAAATTGCCTTGCCTACTCCCCGGTTATTTTCCTTTAGAGAAATTTCCATCCACGAAATCCCAATTATCCTCTTTGATCCCACGTGATACCTCAAATTTTTCGAAATTTCTCATTTCCTTGGCGACTTGCTATGCTCCTTCGAAATCCCTCTTTTTTATCTCAATGTACCTTCTTTGAATTCCCCCCACCCATTCTTTTGCCTCTTTTGTTCGCTTTTACCACATCCCATTAAATGAGGTATTGCAATAAACTTTTTTACATAATATTACACCTTCAAGTTCCTTATCTAATCTAATCTAAACCTAAGCTAAAAAATCTATTTTAACATCCTCTGAAACCCTACCTATTCCAGCAGATCTCACTACTCACTACGTCGCTTCATTCTTTTTACAGTTTTCGCTTTAAATCCATTCTACTCTCCACTCTCCACTCTCATTAATAATCCGCAACACCTCTTTAATTTGAATTCCCTCCACCACCACGTTTTTCCTGCATTTGAAACATCGTAGACCCCTTTAAATTCATAATACTTTATTTCTGCAAGCTATATCACTTTATACCTTTATACATTATACCTTTATACATTATACCTTTAAAATACATATGATTGCATTTTAAGAATATAATCTCGCCATATTCAGTGTTCTCTCAAGATTCCAAAAAATCTCACTCTAATTTTATACTATGTGTTAACAGTAATATTACTTAAATCGTCCCACAATCTGCAACATTATCTCAAGTTCTTTACGATATCATTACAATCTTCTGACAACTTTCCCAGAACCTTTTATGACGCTTCGTACCAGTAAAATATCACCTTTGAAACCTTATATTTCGTTATAAATCAGATTGCGTTCTTTTAGATACAAAATCCTCCCTGAATTTTCTAAACTTTCTTTCATTTTCTTCATTTTTGCGTTGTACTCAGAGCTATCATGATCCTCTACGTTAACCTACCAATATGAAAAACCCACTGTTCGCGAATTTTTGGCTTGCAAAACTAAAAACCTTTACCTTTAAGATCACTCCATTTTTTGTGGAGAATCTTCCTAAATTTCGTTAAGGGTTCTCCTGGTAAATCGAAATTTCTGCTCTTTTTCCATAATCCATTAGTAAGGCCATTTAAAATCTTTCTGCTGCTTAGCCGATTTCTGCTTTGTTGCTCTAACTTTCACATATCACATTGCATTTCTTCCAAAGTCGCTATCGCAAGCCCTATTACAATTGCAAAAAGTAAAAGTATGATAATTAGTTTCGAAGATATTGGCGGAATAAAGTCACAGTCAGAGTTCGTTGGAGTATTAAGGGAATAAAAGAGTTTCGATAAAATTACGCGAAAAATTACGTGGTAAAGTTTGAAGACAATTTTGCAGATCCATAGGAGGGACGAATTTACGATGAGCCTTTTCTGGTTTTAACTTCTGATTGGTTTGTTTGAAAAATACAGAATTAAAATCGTTTTATTAGGACTATTCTATAGAGCTTAATAAAATGAAATAAACACACAGAACAAAAGTAAAGTTCAGAAAGAACAGCCTACACGACTTAAATGTTACTTTTGGCACTCTTGCAGCAAAGGCAAACTAACTAACTATAACTTCTACGGTTTATGACTGTTCTTCATTAAGGCTCCAACTATTTTCTAAGAAAGAAAATGAAAAAAAACTTTAAACTTTTGGAATCAAAAAACTCTACAAGAGCACTTTTCTAAAAAAATAAATTTAAAATACGCTCTTTTTGCAAATTTACCTTTTTTTACTTTAATATAGTGTTCAATTACACTGTATCAAAGTTTTCTTCTGAGAAATTTTTTAAAATAAAGTTCTTATTTTATCATGTGAATTAAAACAATTTAGTCCTTTCTTACTAATTACTAATTACTACATAAAAACAAACGTATCACAGAAAAAAAGCGAAGCTTATATATAATAGAATCAATGCAAGAATATGCTTGAAGCGATTATATGAAAAATTTTAGGTCTAAAAACGAGAAAAATTTACAACAAATGGGAAATGGGAAATTCGACGCAGATTTCCAAATGGGAAAATACTTTCGATTTTTAAAAAAGAAAAGAAAATGAGATTTGTGCCATTTTATTGCTTGAAGCATAAATAAAAATATTAATATCACCGGATGTTTAGCCGATTATATACGGAAAGCCTTTACAAAAAAAATTGTCCAAAATACAGACAGATAAAAAAGAATTGAACCAAAAAAAGAAGCTCAAACAATTGTAATTATGATAACGGTACATAATCGCAAGGTTGTCTAATTATTAGAATCTTCATTGCGAATATTGCGAATATAATCATAGAGATTTAAATTCAAAATTTCCTCAGATGGCCTTAAAATAATATCATTCGCCGGAAATATTTATCGGTTTCCATGAAAAACTTTGGAATCTTAAGGACAACTGTTCATAGAGCTCGAATCAACAAAGATATGAACAAAAATAGTTTAGATTTGTTTTCGCCAAAAAGTACAGAAATTTTTTATAATACATTAACCCATTTAGGCCTTTTTTCTTCGTTGCAGGCCTGATACAACATATATGCAATAATAATATGACCAGTAATTTATAAATACGCATTGGTAAAAAATATTTTTTAACACACTCATCAATTTTAGATTAAATAGATAAAAATAACATTTTCATACTATCATAAATTTACATGATATACAAACGATTCATAGCTAAAATGAAAATACAGCCATAAATCTTCAGTACTAATAAGTACAAATAATTTGTTATTAATTTTTTTATGCTTATGAAAATGATACACTACTAATCCCTGAACGATAACCTAATAATGAATAGGTGAATAGCTTAATAATTGAGATGCAAAAATTATTTTTACTTTTAAATGAATTTTTTATATTCCCAGTTCAGAATATATAAAAAGAGAATTATTATAATTTGTTATCAGTTATATTCTTGAAAACTTACCAAAAAATATTTCTACAATTTCTCCTGATAGTCGAAATTCAATTTCTACAAAAACTTCGATCGGAAAATTTCCCTTCTCTTAAAATGAATACCAGATTTATTGCCGATTAGTATTAAACGGTGGTCGACCATGACCAATAGGAGCTAATTTCGAAGGAACAACACGTTGTGCCTTGACTAAACCCATTGCAACTGCTTTATCGACAGGAAGCTACAATGCAAAAATATTTTTCAATATCATAATAATTAATAATAATAACAATATAATCAAAAAATAAAAATAACAGTAGTACCATGTAATAAATGCATTTTGTAAATTTACAAAAGCAGATCAATTATAGGGCTCAATAGCAGAAAAAGATGCAATAAGCTCGTACCCACCAACTGTGGCTAACATTATCTAACAAAAATTAAATTTTAATAATTGAAATAGAAAAAACTAAGTTAAACTTAAGACTGAAATTTTATCGGTAAGATAATTTATAGTAACCATTTCCTTAAAATTAAATAATTATAAGATTATGAGATAAATGCATCATAAGGCCTCAAAAACCTTGCAACCTACAACTGAATTAAATACTCTCTTTGATGCATGAAACCTATTCTTAATCTCATAATATCTCATAACTATACAGGCGAGCCTATAAAAAATTTTAGGCTAAGGAATTTTTTATTAAAAATTCAACATTTAATCACTTAAACTAGTCGATGGGAATGTGAAATCTGACCTGTTTATGAGGGAACACAGGAATATGACATTTAATGCAACTCTGTGCTTCATTGGCAACTGAGTTCTGACTCGTCCATTTTCTTTTACACTGCTGACATTGAAATTCGCCATAACATTTCTTTCTTCCTTGATATGGAGTCAGTTCTTCATATGGACTATTGAAACGCTTAAACATTTTATAAACATTTTAAATATATAAGTTTTAAGTTGCACTTTTTCGATACATTCTCATAATTTATTACCATCCACTGAATTTTCTAAAAAAACTTCGGTATAATCAACAATAATTCATAAATTATAAATTTCAACTTGGAAAAATATTCGTAAGCAATTTATAAATTAAATATGGATAGGAATATTAACCATAGGACAATCAGAAATATAATGACCAGTACGATAACAAATGTGGCATTGATATTTGGATGGTGGTGCCTTTTTTGGAGAGCATAAGAGTTGTGTGAATTGAGCGATTTCATCATGTGAAAAACCATCTTCTTGAGCGGCTTGAGATGGTATATTTTCATCATTCTCCGAACTTGGAGACTGAAAGACTGATTGGAGAAAATAATAAGAATCAATAAATATTATGAAATAATTAAAAGACTGCAATCCGATATCGATTCATCGAAAAAATGATAATGAAAGGTGAAATTGATAAGAAAAGAACAAACCTTAAATTTATTTGGTTCCATATCAATCAATGTTGGTCCTAAAGAAGCAATATTTTCAGCCTCATCAAAAAATCCATAATCACAAAGAGCTCGCTGAACATGTGTTGGTAACAAAAGCATATGCGGTGCAGGACTTGATAATGGAGTAGTACCTGATCCCGGACTACCATAACCCGAACTTGCACCACAGTCAAATCCATCTGGTCCCGAGAATGAGAAGCCGTTTCCAACGTATTTACCCTGTAACAAACCAACAAATATTAATTTATTAACTTCCTCGCAAGTGAATAAAATGCATTTCTAACTTGCTTTGTGAGTGTCATTCAAGCAAAAACCATTATAAATGGTTTATTTATAAATTTTATTTTTCCTATAAAGATAAAAAAAGAATAGAATGGATACGAAAATTTTACCACAAAGTGATGCAGTAAAAAATTAATCACTACAAGTAACATTTTCTCAAAATTTTTGCTTATTTGGATCGTTCAATTATGGATTTTTTTCTAAAAAGAATCTTTAACAATTTCTAAACAAAGTTTCAAATTTAAAAAACGAAAAAAAATGTTTAAAATTGCGTAAATGCTTAAATAATTTAGTTTGATAAAAAATATATATGAAACAATCATTTTAAATTTCATTATGCCAACATAAAAAATAAATAAAAAATAAAGATACTGATTAATTTTAAAAAATTAATGCAAATATTTATATTTATGGATTAAAGAATAATGAGAGGTTGCGATCACCATTTTCTTTTAGGCCCACTCCGATAGCCGCTTTTAGCAGGAAGTCACCTGGTGAAAAAATACTATAAGTCACCAGCATCACCCGACAAAGATTCAAAGAGGTTTCTTCGTCTTATTCAAAATTTTTAATATTTTTTTCGGAAATTTTGTTAAAATTTTCTTATTAACAATTTTTTCATAGGTCCATTTCTTGGTTTGTTAAATTTAATTCTTAAATTTTATGCTTCAAAGATTTGCTCTGAAAAAAGATTTTGCTAGAAAATAGGAAACAAATGGATAAATATCTGATTTGTTTTATCAAATAATATTATTATCGATAATACCAATAAAATCATCATCATAATTTAAAAAAATTTAAATAATATAAAAATATTTAAATAATATTTAAATTATTTAATAACGGATTAGATATTTTTTCATGTTTTGTAATATAACAACAAACTCTCTTTATTATCTTTATTGTGAATAACAAGTTGGGACATAGAAAGACAGATAGATAAGTCGGTTGGTAGGTCGATAAGTCGGTCGATCGGACAAAAATGATTTGTTTCCTATCCCCTTTCCATTTTTCAAATCAAGAAATTAAGAAAAATTTCCCCACTAAATTGCAAGTGATTATTTTCGATTGATAAAAAGGCAATGTAATCGAAGATCGCGCAAAAAGAACTTTTCATTTACTTTAATGTATGAAATTACCCACTTTTTTCTCTACTTAAAAGTTATCGAATTTATTAAAAATTATTAAATATGTTGAATTAGATCAAATTTTTTTGTACTGGCCTTTTCCCAACAATTTTCCCAAATAAATCAGTCTTAAATAACACTAGCCGTCTTCAATCCTAACAGGTTTTGCATGATTAAAAGCGGAAATTATTACTGACAAACTTGAGAATTTGAAACAACGAATTTAAAAAATTTAAAAATGGATTATAAGAATATTCAATTAGCATTCTTTGAAAAATGCTTCTTTTACTCTTGAAAAAAGAAAAAACCAAATTACCGACAAATTGTCTAAAATTTGCTTTGGTGAACTCGCGATAACAGTTGAACGAATTTGGGCGACTTGCTCTGCAACATCCAATGCGAGTCGATCATACTCAAACATTTTGGCTGATCCGGTCGTCTAAAACTTTGTTATTATTTTTTAATTTCTAGTGAATCAGATAAATGGCGAATAACAAATCTCACCAATAATTCGCAACAAAAAAAATGCAATATATGATTTATGAACGGTTATGAAAGAAATAGACTATAATAATTAATAAAGCCAAACGAATTTTTACTATTTGATTAAACGGCGATCAGCTTAAATTTAAACTTATCCTGAACACTTTTGGAAATCCTTTTTTATTTTCCTTTAAATCCTTAAAATCCAACTTTTTTTGAAAATTTGAGATCCATATTAACCTTAAAATCCACTTATTTCAATGAATTTCATTATATAAAATATTCTTTCACTGTTGACCATTTATCATTAAACAAATAAAAATTTTTTTTGAAAAACTTTGCAATTGTATTTATCTAATGTAGCATTTTCAAATTATCAACTATGCTATCAGTTATCAATCAGCGATCAAAATTAGATTGAATTTTGACAAATTTTAAGAGAAATTTTTTATGATTATTAAAATCTGATTTTATGATTTTACCTTAACAGAAATTGGATCAATAAGAGTTTTTAAATATCAAAACAAGTTTTATGTCATTAAAGAATATTACTGAAATAAACTAGAATGATTGGTCAGTTGCGCAATTTCCTTAGTGATGTAATATCATAAAAACATTGTTAACAATCCGACTAAACCGAATTTTACCGAATACTTCGTTAATTAAAATCCTTACAAATATTTGGCCAACTACAAATTATTTGCTAAAAATTGCAAGAAAAATCGAAATCGAACGTTATTTTGTAAAATTATTGCGAAATGCGCAGAGAAAAAATAAAAATGGCCACTTTATAACAACAATCGTACCAATTTTCGCAATCATGTAAAAATTATCCAAAATCGAACGATTGATTGTGAAATACAAAAAAAATCATTGGTTTTAATTATAAATTATTAACTATCGATTAATTTTATAAAATAAATATAATAATAAATAATAGATAATAGACAAAAACAACAAAAATAATAAATAATAATGATGAAATGAAATGAATTTATCAACGGATTTAAAAAAGCGTCAATTTTTCATCAAAATGAAAACTGGATAAAGCATAGATTTCTAGAAGAGAACAACTGGTAAACGATGCCAAAGTAATGACTGATAACGATATCAAGATGAATATCAAGACTGACAGGAACTTAAAATAAATCTTTAAAAATTGTACAAAAATATAAAATACATTCATTAATTTAATGGCTGGTGAATAAAGTAGATTTTTTGACAAAACTTTTTCGAAAAATTCAAAGCAATGCAAATCAAGCCTAAAAACCCTAGTATATTATTGTGACAAAATTAAATTAAATATATGCAATGCTCTCGGCTCATAAAACCGAAAGGTCAAATAGAAAGGTCAGAAATGTGTCACTAAAATATACATCTCATAAATATTACAAATAAAGAAAAGCAAATTTCTTTAGCAAAGTTTACCGACATTAAGAAGTAGTATTTCGAGCTACATCGTTTCGCCTCTCTGGAAAGAGCTATCACAAAAAACGGAATGGTGCTGACGATCCATTTGCCTCCAGTTGGGCCGCTCATCTCATCCTTCTCATAACCAGTAAGAGAATAATGGAATAACAGAAATAGCAGTGCTATTCACTAACATATATAACTCATTTCTAAATCACTTTTATTACAAAATCCATATTTGCATGAAAAATGTCATAAAAGGGCGAAAAACAAAGAAAAAATGAAAGCCTTAAACAGCGAATTAAATCTGTTGGCGAAATTCATGAAACAAATTGTCAGTGACAATATATTTGAACTGAACTGTTGTTCGACTTAAAAGAGAATTCGCTCGCATAAATTTCACTGACAAAAAAAGCGAAAATTAACAACGAAGATTGTCAACAACTCTCTTTTATTGGAAATTATAAATAAACGAGTTATGTTGAAAAATTCGGTTTAATTTCTGTTCTTACCAATGAAAAAAAAAGAAATTTCTCCGTTTACTTTAAAATGAAAAGTTTTTATAAGAATTTCGATTAATAAATTCGAATTAAATCGAAAATTAAATTTTTAGGAAAAAATGTTCTCGGTTTAAATTTAAAACTCGTTGAGGTACGACAGTCACGTGGATTCAAATTATCGCAGTGGGAAACAAAAACTCGGCTTCTGACCGCGACAGAGATAATTTGTCTTCTAAAAACCCGGAAAATTTCTAATCGTGGTAAATAAGCGCTCATCACCTAGTTTTTTACTCATGAAATGAAAAAATCAACAAAATTTTTTCGAATAATAAAAGCAAATGCTTGGCATTTTAGTGATTACTACTTATAGTTAGGCTTGTTCTATTATATTGTTTACATTGCACAGAAATTATTGCTACAGTCAGCAGCAGCAGGAATTTTTAATAAGTTTTCGGAGGTAGGGTTCGAACGATTGATTTCGAGGCGATAACCTGAGTAACAGCCAATCTCCTATTCTGTCTCCCATTTTCTCTAATACACGATTAAATCTATTATAAGATTGAAAAACTAAAAAGCTAACTTTCAAAACTTCCAAAAAAATGTAGAAAATTAATCAAAATCAGTTACCAATTTAGAAAAAGGAGATCATGCCGAGCAGAAGGATATACAACACGGCAGTTCAATTCTGCATAACAATAAAAATTCGCGACCTCGAAATCAGGTACTAAAAAAACCCGCGGAAATTTCCAGCAGAGCCCAATTGATTGGCATAAGGAAAAATGACCACCTTTAAACGAGAATATTATTATAAACTTGAACTTAACACTAGTTTTTGTTTTATCATATGTCTTAATTAAACGCATCTGATATTTACCATTTTTTTCACACACCAGCTGCTGTAAAGGGAAAATATGTTGTCAATGAATGACAGATTTGGATCCCTGTTTCGGTATACTTCACAAGAAATCTTGAAAAATCTAGTATTCCGATGGTGCTGTGGACTCATTTATAATTTTATCTCTAAGTCCTTCTCTAATGAAAAAGTTTTATTCATCCGAGTCAATGGAATCAATATTATATATGGTACTTCTACTAATTCATTCTTGAAATCATATCAGTATCATTTATCATTATCATTTTTCTGTATCATTTTTTAGTATCATTTTTTCAGTATTTTTTTCTCATTTTCACTATTTCTATCTATCTACTATTTTGTAAGACGATAAAACAACACAAGTTTTAGTGTGAAATATTAAGATGGACTGAATAGAGCTTTGGATCTATTTATTGTCCCAAGTTTTTTTGGACAGTTGCAAAACGGTAAAGTAGAAAACTAAGCTCCTAGATTTTTCTGCTCAACAACGCCGAATTTTTTGAAGTTTAGTTTTTTAGTTTTTAATTTGCAAATGGATCGCGCTTTTACTTATTCGTTTATGTTCTTCAATATTATTTTTCTTCAAAAGTTTGAATCTAATAGACAATGAAATAAACTTTTAATAATTTCCATGATTCATAAGTGAAATGATTGACGTGGACAACAAAAAAATAGGCAAAGATTCGGAAGCTCAATATCAAGTGTGTTCATTGAGGATGCATGGATGCATGTCTGAAACACATGAAAATCAATTCCACATGCCACTCTTAAGGCTTTCAAAATATAGAAATGCTATTTAAGCAGTGTCTAAAAAAATAATCTCATAATGATTTGAACTCTTCCAGTGACAAATAAAAAATAATAAAAGCAATTAATTCGAATTAAGATGAAAATAAATTAAAATCAAAATTAAAAGTTCTAAAGGTTTTGGACCAGTGAAAAACTACTATTACTATTATCTGCTACCACGAAAATAAGAAGATGACTCATTCGAAGTGCAGCGACATCACTGCAACCTTTCAAGGTTCAGGCTCAGTCTCGATTTCCGGTTGTCGCGAATCGGTGAAAGCAAAAAGGTTACTTTTTGGGACCTACGCATCCCATTCTTCTTTGGCTTCGCCACATGGGTTTTTTATCTCCATTGCTATTAACAATAAATCTTCTTTCTAGTTCATTGACTCCTATCCAGCTTACATTTTGCTTTCTCCGTTACCTTATTACATGATATATTTGAATATTCTTTGCTGATTCACATTTGGGGTGCCACTAAACTTTGATGCACTTTTCTGAAAACTGGTGAAAACCTCCTCTTCATTCATCGACAATGATTGCTAAGGCAAATGCTGGTTCGAATCCATTTTCTATTTTTATGACTCCATAGTAACCTTTTTACCTTTGCCATTTTGCGACGTCATATTTTTCTGAGGGGTTTACTCCAGTCGAAGAACTCAAATCCTAATATTCTATAAAATCCTAAACAGCAACCCTTCGGGAATAAAATTTATCCAGCAATCTTTTTCCATTTTTTTCAATATTATTAACAAATATTGAAGACTTCGAAAGAAAAAAACATAAAACGATTTTGATTTTTTGAGGTTCAAAATTATAAATTTTAAAATTTATGAGGCAATTTACGATGAAAATAAGTTTAGCGCTCATTTCTAACCCCAATTTTCTATTAAAACAATGTTTTCTTCGTTGACTAATATTTTCTGAAAATGCAATTCTTGAAATTTTCGTTAAAAAAAATAAACGACTTGCGTAATCGATGAGAATCGATGTTTTTTTGAAATTTTGTAGATTTAAAAAAGCTTTTTGACAAAAGGTTTTCTGCGATAAAAATTTTCTGTGAATAAATTTTTTGTAAAATTAATTCCAAAAAACCGCAGAAAGTGAAATTTAAAATACTTGAAATATGAAAAAAGGATTGGAAAAGTCAAAAGCTTTTGGAATATGGACGATATTAAAATTGATTTAAAAATAAAGAATAAGAAAAAATTTTTTTCGAATTTTTAAAATAACGGATATAAAATAAAGAAGCAAAAAACCGATAAGAAGGATACGACTTTCTCTATGGATTTCATCGGATTTAGCAAAAAAATGATAAAAAGTAAGAATTTGATAGAAAAGAAAAAATCAGCCGAACAAAAAATTAAATTTATTTATAAAGAAAATTTTCAAGTGATTTTTAAGCAATTTAGCAATTTTCTCTAATAGGAGATTGATAAAATTTAACAATTCAATATTCTTCGAGCAACATTTTAGCACCATTTCTGGTTTCGCTAATCAAATAAGATCCATTCGTCAGAGAGCGAACTGAAGAACGAAACAAAAATGGGTCCTCCGCACCATTCGAATTTCTCCTCTCATGAAAAATTTACAATATTCCAAGGAATATAAAATATTAATCAAAAAAATACTCTATTTGAATACTACAGAACAAATAAACAGTCTATAAAGTATGAAAAGTAATGTTGGACGCCAGCAATAAATATAATAGTTTTATGATTCTTTATTGAAATATGATGAATTTCGGACGCTTCGACGAATTCACTTTCGACAAAATAGGAAATGAACGAATATATTTCAAAATATTAAAATAAACATTGAAATAAAACTGTAATTCCAATAGAAAAAGAGAAGCTTTGCTTTTTCAAGTTCTATTTTGAATATTTTAAACCAATTTTTTTACAGATTTATTTCCTGAAAAGTCAGACCATCATAGTCTATTTGACAGTACCAAATGCACCTTCATCCGAGCGAAATCCGAGTCGTGTTGGCAACAAATGTCACCTCATTCCACTGCTTGCGAAGCGAGACTAACAGAAATGATAATTATTACTAATCACTTATTTATATACGCACAAAAAAATGGTTTAAATAGCCCTGAGAGAATTCAATGCAAATTAAATCATCAATAAAAGTCAAAATACTTCAATAATTCGTTTCAAGCACTGTTTTCTCTAAAATCTTTGAATCATAAGTTGGTTTGTTCATAATAAATCATACTTTTTTTTTTTCGCATGCATTTCATTCATTGAATTCGATTTTAATCAGATATGGGAAGAAAAAGAAAATCCAAAAGACTTAAAATGAATAATTATAAATATTAAAAATTTCACGAAAAAGGACAGAAATTATTAAATATATGTTTACCTTTTAAAATAAAAGACAAAAAACAGGCAATTCGAAAATAATTATTGTTAAACTGATTAAAGAAGAACTATGCATCGACGCTACTGAATCCAAGGACAAGGTAGCTGAGCGCATGATGGCTGCGTTTATCATGGTGAGGTACAAATTCTACCTTCGACAGGCATAAATTCATTGTTGAAAAATCTGGATAAGCTAGCGACCTAGCGACTTCTACCCGTCTAGCCAAAATTCTTAATTCTCCCGCGGTAAACGAGAGCAGTAAGCGTAACCAGAAACGATGGGCATAAGCGCTAACTAATTATTTGCTCATGGCCTAACCCAAGAATTCCATAACTTCGATCTTACAAGTGCTCACCAGCTTTTAGTCGAATAAAGTTAATTATCAGCATTATTATTAAAAATAAATTTTAATTAGGTTTGTAAGATATTTCTAATAATAATAGAATAGTAAAATTTGTTTTAATAAAGCAACTTTTTACAGTTTATTGCGTCCCAGAGAATCGTTAAATTTTAAATAAAATAAAAAGCAGCGACAATTAATATTTGCAATAAAATAGCGTTCATGCGATCCAATATTATTATACTGCAATAAAACATTACGGAAAGAACTGATACATTAAAAACAAAATGGTTCGAGTGCTTTATTTTTGATAAAATTATGAATATTACAATTCATCGAACCGAAAATGTATAGCAAAAAGAAAAAAATGATGGAATTAATAAGAAAAAATTGGAAAAAATAGAATTTCCACTTTAAATTCGAATGATTCACAACTAATAATTTTTAAAAAAATTAATTTTAATAAAATTCATTTTCATTGAGTAAATCATAATTATTAACCAAAATATTAAAATTTCATGGGAATTGAATTTCTAAAATATTTAAAAATAGTTGAAATGAGACGTTAGTAGAAATAAGCCAGAAAAATCCGAAAATTTTCGAGGAAATGAAAAAATAACGAAAATATGATCGATTAAATCGATAAAGAGTAAAAGCATTTAGTAAGAATCTAACAAACACAACGAAATATTAAAAATAATGGAAGAACGAATGAAGATGATCAACACACATCGCCATTCAGCCAATCTTATCAACAAACCAAGCAAGCATTTTTGGCTACAGTTTGCCCACTCAGTTTTAGTCCATCAAGAGAAATGACTTATTTGCAAAAAAATATTTAATTAAAATAAACGTTTAATTAGAACTAAAATAGAAATATATCTATTGAAACTGCTAAGCAAACTCGACTAGACCTAAGCCACAAGCCATAAATAACAGCAAGATCCGGATCGTGCTGGGAATTCAGCTCTACTTCCATCCATTCCAAAGTGACTCACTGATGAACGAGTCTAACAGCCGGTGGAGCTAGCCAAACCAGAAAAATGATGAGCGTTGTTAGAACAGTTTAAAGTAGGAGAAAAAAGTTTTTACTTGAAAATTTTTGAATTTAAAATAAAAGGAAGTTATAATATAATGCAATTTTCGCAAAATATAAGATTTAATTAATAAGAAATGCCTATAAAACAGCTAAATAAATCAAAAAGAATGTTGGGCTATTCGTCTGCCTCAATGTTTCCTTATTTTCTGTTTCCTTATTTTCTTATTGATTTAAAAATTTATCAGTTTAACAGCTGATAAACGACAATTTCCTTAGAATTAAATTCATTTAACGAAGGAAGAGTTTTAAACTTATTTGGTTTATATTATTTTTAATACCCGGCTTATTCAAAGAGAAAATTGGAACCCTTCGAGCAGAACAAGATTTGACTTAGTATTTCATATAATAAAATTGCATAAACTCTGAGTCAAGATTGGATCAAGATAGTAAAGAAAGTAGAAGAAAATATGCTATCGCTGGGGCAAGCTTGGTTATTATGTCTCACAGGATACCTGCCATTAAAAGCCAATTTCAGGCTGCAGGCATAGCTATTATCCTAAAGTGATTCTGTGGAGGAGTTCTATCATATTCCTATAACAAAAAATTAGCACTGTTGTAAGAACAACATACTATGTTGGTTTAAAATTTTTTGTTCCGCTAACAAATCAGTTATAGGATCGAAATATTTGAAAAAAGGATATATTTATGAATGTGTGATGCAACTATGTTTTTTTTCCTATATTTTCTATTTACCTGTATTATTATTACAAGAATATAGTAGATATGGCCGATCCGATCCGATCGATGTATTACTAGAATTTCTGTATGAATAGTATTACCCCTCCATAACATTCTCGTCAATAATTTACCAAGTGAATGGGCATTTTAAAATATTTTCAAATTTTTAAATTAATCTAGTCGGTGTTCAATAATCAGTTAGATGAGCTTCTTAATGAAGTAATGTATGATAAGCAACCAATACCTTTCGTCAGAATTCTTTCAAAGTTAAATTCCGCCACGCCCGAAAAAATAATTAATTGATTAATATAACCATTTCCTCCCATAATATGATCGTTACTATCATTTTCTAAAAAGTAAAGTTCCACTATTTTAAAGCTTTAACGTTTAGGGCACGACTGGTCGAGTGGTACGGTTGCCTTCGATTAGTATCATAAAAATCTGTGCAATGATGGAAACTCACCTGTGCTCCTATCGCAAAAGGAATTTTTTGCAAATACTTCTAATTATATTAACAGGAAAAACAGTTAGAAATCGTAAGTACTAAACGTTTACTTATTTTCCTTATTTTAACGTTTAGTTTTATGTAAGCCTTGACTTGAAAAAGACAATCTCGCAAATTCATGAATGCTGTGATAAATAAGTAATATGAAGAGGAAACATAGAATTACAATGAAACGAGCAATTTTATTGATTTCTGGAAGAAAATAAATGCTCAGTGTTTGTGTCCGGAATTCAATATTTCAATATTTCCTTCCATTTATTTCCAATAAAATTTTCAATAAATTTATTTTCATTAACTTTTATTTTCTACCTTTTCTACTTTTTCATTATAAAGTGCAAAAAACCATATAAAACCAAAAAAAAACGAAACAATTTATGGCCAATGTTGCCGACTTATATAGCGAACTTGCGAAGCTTGCCTATGGTCTGAAATGATCAGAGCTAACCCCTTATGCTTTTAAAATTTATATAATTCATAAATTGTGTAAGAAAAATTTCATTATAAAGACTCTTATAAAAAATTTATTGGCTTTTTTTTCCACTATTAAGCCACAAATTTGAATAGAAACACGAAATTCATGAGAATAATTCGATGGCTTCACAACTATCTTTTTACAGCACTCGATATTTCTGATTTGGCTAGCTTCACTGGCTAATAGCATGAAATCTCTACACCAAAGAATTTGAGAATATTAAACGGTTTCTAGCGCTACCTTTGGCGCACTAATGACAGATTCGTTCGCATAAATAGAAAAAAATCGGATTTTTATTGGCTTGCTGTTAGCATAATCAAAATACCATTTGACCACAATGTTATCCACAAATTTCATGTGTTATATTATATTATATTATGTTAGATTTCTAATTTTAGATATTTTTTGCTAAAAACTAATCTATTCGAAGGATAAAATTGCTGAAAATCAATCATAAATAACTTCATTTCGCATTCGAAAAGAAAAAACAAGAAACATTCTAAAAATTAAAAATTATTAAAAATAAAATATGAATATGTGAATATTAAAAATTTTGCCCGATATTAAAAAAAATTTGACTGGATAAACGAAAGCTGAGAAACAATGATAACGGTAACTTATGCAATATGTGCCGTCCAAGTGCTCTCCGAAACGATAGCTGCCTGGCACATTGTTTAATTTCCTTATTAGATTCTAAAAATTAAATAATACCTTAGGTTTAAATTTAAAAAAAGAAAATAATCTTTTAATTTGACTTAAAAAGCCGACTGTTTAAAATTTTTCATATATTATATATTATATATTATATATTATATATTATATATTATATTATATTATATTATATTATATCAAAAACTTCAAAAATAGTTATAAAAATAGTTATAAAAATAAAACGAATCACCATCATTTATAAAGAATAGAGTGATTCTAACGCATTAAAATTGCGGCCATTTCTTCGCTTTGATAGACCTTTTAATTTTTAATGACATTTATGTAATGCATTTTTTTAGATTAAACAATCTACTACTTCTATTTCTAAATGTTATAAATAGTTTCACTTATTTTAGCAGATGTTTTTTCAGTTAAATGTTGATCCTTAATAAATGTCGCTGAACGCAAACTGCCATAGAGTATAATCGAGTACAGGTTTCAAACTAACAAGCCGTTTTAAATTTACCTTATCAATTATTATAAGGACCAGTTAATGAAAAGGAGATTCCCATTTCAGGTAGCTTATATTATATTAGGGGGTAAAATGATTGCCAACAATGTGTCTGTCAATAGCGCGGTTCGATCGAAGGCCGTTTTCCTCGATATTGTCGCTGAAATCAGAAGCGATTGAAGCCGTCAAAAACCAATCAACTACATTTAACTTAACATTCAAGCCAGTACAATTAAACAAAAAACAATAAGCAATCAAATTAAACAACAAAGTGAGCGCTAAACAAAGGTTGCAAAGGATCAGCAGAAAGAGTTACAAATGTATTTGACGACTCAAGAAATGAATAAAAATTTGCTTGCAACGACCAAAAACAATTAGAGATGAAAGGCTAGAAGGCCGAAAAAATAATTTTTGGGTTCATCGGAAAATTTTTTAGCAATTCTTTTAAATAAAAATGCTTGAGTCAATATAGCAACTATTCAGTTCAAAATAAATAAAATATTTGTAGGTTAGCCTGGCTAGGTGTCAATAAGGTTAGAAATATTTGCGAGGGAGGAATTACTTGGCGATAGAAGTACGACTCATCAATACCACCCGAATTTTTCAATGACAAGTTCACTTTTGGGGAGGATTTGAACCTCCACTTCTCGATATGAATCACCACTAACCATCAGGCTATTCTGCCTTTTAAAATATTTATTAATGCATGATGGTAAAGACTGGCAAAAAAAAACTGACAAATAAAAAAATGGATGAATTAGTGATGAAAGAAATCTCCGAAAATTTTCGTTATCTGAAGTAAAAATCATTGAAATACAAATGCTTCTCTTCCTCGTTTTCCTACTTTTTTTTTTACTCATATTTTGTTTAAAAATGGAATTGATAATACGACAACTGGTTTTCATAATTTCACTAATAACGGCTAAATTTTTAACCAATAAACAATACCTCCCATTCAACGATCCGGGGTAGTGTTAACGACCCACCTGCACTTCTGTCGCCAAATGATTTAAAAAAATTTCTAATAACCAGCCCAACTAGAAATGCTAAGCCTTAATCACTTGTTAACACTTATTTTATTTTATTTATTAAACTAAATTATATGGTACGAATAACATAAGAAATCAATTATATTGATAATTTTTATTATCATTCTTTATAGATTTTCTTTATAAAATTATCAATCGTACGCACTTAAATAAATATTCTCAATGATCTAATCTTTTTCATTTTGTCCATTCGTTTAGGAAAATTGTCCTTTAGAAAACCGAAAGTGGAGATCGAGTGGCTTCATCAAAATCAAAATCAAATAAGAATAAATGGTCGTACTTCCAACCGACTCTGACAAAATGGTCTCTACCTAAAAATCAGTTCATATCTCACAATTAACTACTTAATATCGTTTCGATTTATAATTGTTAACAACCAATAAAACATAATGAGATCTATAGGAAATGATAATAATTAGTCAGAAATGCGAATGCAGCCACAGATTCTCCAAAAAAGAACAGATAAATTGAGTAAAAAGTAGTAACGAATGCTGGAAAGTTGGATAATTGGAAATATTTTAAAAAAATTGGAAGTGAAGAAAAATAATTTTGTTATTTGGTAATGATCAACATTCTTCACTTATGTCGCGGATTTCGTCTCATTAAGTTTCGAAAAAATCATTTCCTCTTGACAAAAGGTCAAAGTTCACTTTTTAAAACATTTAAAGCGATCAATTCAATCAATTAAAAAATAAAGGAAAATTTTCAGGAAATTTATTGTATTTATGTTAATAAAAATTTAAATAAAGTTTAAGATACTTCTAAAGAAATCTGGAATCGCGACAAGCAAAATTCAAAAAGAAAATGACCAATAAAAATAAATAAATAAATATGAACAAAAAAATCCACCTGGAAAAAATTAAAGTTATTGGCTTAAAAAAAACTAAAAATATAATCCCTTCGCTAGAGGTCCATTTGTAGAAAGAAATATAGGTGGATCCGCAGCATCATGCGGATCTCGCTTTTAATAGCAGATTACTCTTTGCTCACGCCATAGAAAACGAATCCAAGATGCTCTTTTTAAGAATTTAAGAATTTTTTCATTCTACTAAAAATAAATAATGATGATAACAAATTTTCCCATCAAAAAAAATAATTTCAAAAGGACAAATTGCTATGCCAAATGCATATTTCAATGCATAAAATTCTCATTTTTAATGTATATATGTATCAAATCTAAATGACAAACAACTTATTTTATAAGTAAGTTTTGATGCTGAAATTGACTAATATACATGTTTTTTTAAAGAGTACTTTCCACTGCTGATTATACTAGCTCAGCTGCCTTGCTGGATAAATATGGCATGGAGTTCCTAAGCGACAGAAGTATTGTGAATCGCCAAGGAATATATATTAAATTAATATAGAAAATCCTAAAGATTTTGTATCGCAATACGAATTGCCTCAATATTGGTCCATTTTTTATTGTAAAAAATCTTTCAATAAAAAACGGTACGAAAACTTTTTTCCTTAATTAAAATTTTTTTTCTGATCTATTTTTTCGTTACTGACAAAATGATATATTTATCTTATAAAATTTAATTTAGGTTTCGCCAATGGAAGTTAAATTTGCAAAAAACAAGCAAGCATTTTTTCAGTTGAAAAAAAATTTTCAGTTGAAAATAATTTGCAAAATTATAATTAAATTATAGTTTACAAAAAAATACGAAATATGGAAAGTTAAACCAACTTTCGAAAGTGAAAATTAAAATTATTTTTAAAATTATTGAAAAAATAAATTTAGAAAGAAAAAAGACGACAACTAACGAAATCGCTTCGAAATAAAAAATTCTACAACACAGGACGCCTGCAAACCAATAATATTTCAATAATTTGCACAAAATTGTGAAATTTTCTCGCTGATAAAAAATATTAATTTTGGAGCGAAATGGAACCAGCAAATGGCAAATGGCTTTTGCTTGTTACACCTTAAACTTATAATAAACTTATAATTAATGGGAATAAATATATTTATTCTATGTTTATTCTTTTACGATGCTTTGACAATAACGTCCAAGTGATCTACAAATGAAGTTGTTATTCACCGCATTTTGCTGTTCTGCTGTAGAATCCTTCACAGAAAATTATTAAAATATTATAAAAGGAATAACAAAATATAAATGTTATTCTTCCGTAATTATCGAAGATATGAAAGATTGCTGATAACAAATAAATGGACACTGTTTCTAGAAAAATGCACTTTATAAATAAACTTATTAAACTTATTAAATAAACTTAATTTAAATAATAAAATGAAACTACGATTTAAAAAATTTATGTAAAAAAGACAGAGAGAAAAGGGAAAGACATTTAATATTTTTATGATATATGTTATTAACTTGAATCCATTCATCATATGTAAACAATTTGTTTTCAGTAATACGATTTGATAATTGATTTCTGGATAATATTAGAATTTCCGAAAGAATCTCGCACTATAAATTAAAAAATCTTTTTAAAAATATTAGTCATTATTATTGGTCTTGATCCTTATGTCTTCTAATATTATCCAGTCTTTAATCATTTGGAAACTGCTATAAATTTATCGCTATTAACTAATCTAATTTTTAAATATGAATATGTACATATATATTTCATATCACCTTTCGGATTTCGACAAATTCGATAATAAAGGCCATATTTTACTTGTTAAAGAAAATATTCTTGGGAGAAAAGACGATATAAATAAATAATTTAAGAAAAGATTTACCTGAATTTATCTGACGATTTTCTTAAACTTCAGTCTAGATGAATTCATAATTCGCGATTTCGCTAGATTTTTAGGCAATAATTTAAAAATGAAATGAATCAACCAATAATATTAAGTGAGAATTAAGTTATTAACCCTTAACATTTCTGGTTAGGCTGGTATGGCTGGTTATTAGTACTATTAGAAATTTTGCTATAGAACCATTTGGTGATAGGTGATTTGTTAGCATCCACTAGGATCTTTTAGTAGCAGTCCTGTCGTAGATGGGAGATGGGATATAAACAATGATATTAAACAAAAAACACTTTTCCAACTTTTCCAAAAACTTCAATAAACTTCTATTTTTCCAAAAATACATAGATAAGTAAGAAAATAAAAATTTTTTATCGCTGCAAATTGGGAGCAAAAATTTTTTTTAACAGCGCCAACACAGCAATATTTACCGAGTAAAGTAAACTGCTGACTAACTGACTGACGATATTCTCGATATCTTTTCTCCTGTTTTCTATTCATCAACCAAATAAAAAAACTACAAATTCTAAGGTATCATTTCATCGTTTTAAAGGAAGAAATAATATTTTCGGAGAAATGATTTTCATTGAATATAAGCCTCAAATATTTGCCAATTTTCTTAACAATACTCATGCTCAAATAAATATAAATAAATATAAAACATTTCCGAATTTGCGATAATTTATAATTATAAAATTGTGAAAATGAAGAAAAAAATTCATTATTCTTTATAATTTACGACTTAAAGTTCGCATTCTGTCTCTGTTACCGACCCTGAGAATCTACCTGTACTTCTGCCACCAAGGAAATCCTTAGAAAAATTTCTCAACGTAAGAACAGTGGATCAGGCTTAAAAAAATGGCCTTATTTAATTTATGTATTATTTATTAATAACTTAATTTTAATAAATAAATATTCACACTTAAAATTTTCAACATTTTCCTTCGTTTATTTTATTGCTCATCCAAAATTTTCCGGAATATTTTTTAATAAAAAAAAAAGCTTTGTATGACCAAAGTTCTCGTTATCTGAGGAAAATTTTTCCAAAATACCTGCGTCATAAATTTATGAAAAATGGCAATATAGTGGTGGCGAAATATTTTGAGTGATTCTCTGGCGAAGTAACTCATTTTAATAACGAACCTAACTAGAAATCGTGAATGCTGTCCATCATAAAAATATGACAATGATAACATTTAAATATAATCGAATATAGACATAATTTCACCACCAAAGGTTCCAATAAGTATGGTTTGTAATTATAATTATTTTATAAATATTGTGAAATACTATAAGAAAACGAGAAAGGGATTCATTTAAATTTAAAATTTCGCGAGATTTACACCAAAAAAACAGAGACTTTATAATTTTTTTCATATATCAATATATATAAAAGACAAATACTTTTAATGTATGGCAGAAGCAATAAGCTTAAGAAAAAAAAAGGAAAATTGAATTTTTATCGACCTCCGAAAATTTTTCATAAATAAAACGCCTTAGTATTGCTTTCCCACTTTAATCGTTTAAATTTTGCCTTCTTTTATTTTAATTTTTTTTTTTGTCCATATTATCGCTCATAGCCGAAGAGAAGTTGAGTGGATAATAAACTCGGATTATTGAGAGAAAGCGAGTGTTCGGCTATTACTCCCGACAATAGTAAGCCTGTCATTGCTGGCGAAATACCTGTATTCCACTAACCACTTAATATAAACCTTATATTTTCATTCAAATGCGATATATAAAAAATAGAAATAATTTCGGAATTTCCAATAACGATACGATTCACCTTATTATTGTTAGCTGACAAAAGATTTCCTTGATTAAATAATCGACTGAAATGGAACAGAAAGCCGAATATATATTGCAAATTAATAGTTCCAAAAACATGGTTCTTCTCCATAATGGAAGCCATTAAATGTAAAACTCGAGTGGCGCTAGGGATTCACTTCTATGCATAACGAATATTTCTAACTCTCTCTTAATAGTCAGAAAAGTATGCCAAATCTTATTCACAGCCAGTGCAATCTGTCTAAATTAATCAGAAATAGTATTATCAGAATTGCTGAAATGCCGTAGAACGAAAAAAATTAGGTAGAAACAGATACAAAATATTTAGGCAATATGTGCGTAAAATTGAACTACCTTGAGAAATCAGTTCAGATTTAAAAATAACCAAATTTTGAATTGTTTAACATCGATCAAATGATATTCATTGGCACTTATAGCGATCACATTTTCATCAATCAATATAAATTTGTTGAATCGACATCGTTTACAATATTTTTACAAGTGATCCATAAATTTCAAAAACAGTATTGCAAAACAGTATTGCAGTAGTGAATAATTATTACTCTGGATAAAAAGAAGCGAAAAGCGAAAGTGATTCTTCTCATGATATCCATGAAGTGAAATGAATAATCGAGAGAATAAAATTATATTGTGATTTCGGCAATACTTTCTCCCCAGAAAGTCGCCAACAACGGTATTATATATGAGGTAGAATAACCGAGTGGTTGTTGTTCAGATTATCACGTGAGAGTTTGAATTCTATCTGTGACAAGAATAAAGTTGCCATTAGAAAGGTGGCGCTGGCGACACACCCGTAACTCCATTTGTCAAATGATCTTCTGATAAAAATTTTCCATCATATCAACAGCCAGTGGAGCGTGTCTATTTACAAATGATAAGCGTTAACCACTTGCATATTGCATAAATCCATATGGTGGTTATTTATTTAAAAAAATCGTCATCTCAAATCTTCTTCGATCTTTTACGACTGGCTCCGTCATGAATTCAGAGACCTTTCGCCAGTAGCACTGGTTTGAAAATATTTCTGCTATCTTTTTAAAATGGCTTTAAAATCGTTTTTCTAATTTCCAATATTTTTGGCTCAAAAGAGCAAAATAAATGCAAAATATCATAAATTAATATAAATTAATAAAAAATATAAATGTTAATTATTTAAATGACGTTTTTCCACTAAAAAAATTTTTCTAAAATTTTCTTTAAAACCAAAACAACTAAACATAATTGAGCTGAATGTCGAGTGCAGGTGTGGTTATTGCTCAGATTATCGTCTCCAATATAGAGATTTGGATTTTGCTCCGATAAGCGAATTATTAATAAAAATTTCTCACTGCACTCGACATTCGGGGCAACGGCCCTAACCAGAAATTAAAATTAAAATTAAGCTCAATATGCAGAATGCTCAAGATAATATGATAAAAAGATAAACTTTAGATTCAGCGAATAGACATTATTTAATATTTATTTGAAAATTAGAAGATATAAGCAGTTAAGTCTTTTTTCTGGATTTAACGAAAGAAAAATGGACATTGAATACTAAGGAAATTGCAAATCGTATTATAAAATGATAAGGATTATCACAAATTGCCTTCATTCACTGAATATAACTGAATATAATTAATTAAAATCTGAAGCCAGAATTTCATCGCCCTGAAACTAATGATTAATAGATCATATGTAAAATGAAGAGAATTCTTATTCATTAAAATTTTCTTTCAAATACCAAAATGGAAAAAAATGAAATCAATTATGCAAAAAGGCTTTATTATGCCTAACGCCAAAATGAAATCGATTTTGAACCTTCTTTTTCCATCTTTTATAAGTTAATAGATAAGAAAATTTTTTGCATAGAAAAAAGTTACCAAAAAAATTTAATAAAATAATCCGAAAAAATGCGATATTCATGAGAATAGATCAGTCCAGTAATTACTAATGGTTTATAAATATAAGAAAATCGACAATAAATTAACTTTTCTGACAGCTGAAAAAAAATAAGATAAAAGGGATCTTTCAATTCACTTCATCATCTTAGCTGAAATTCGGTGAGATTGCCTTGCAAAATTCTTTAACCATATTAATAGTCAGCGGAGGAAGCCTAACCAAAGATGGTGAACATTAATCGCTTTATGAAACTTTAAAAAAAATTGACCGCAAAAGAAAATAAAAAATTTTAGTCAATGAAAATAATTCAGTTGTTTTGTTTTGCTAGAATAATACTGTTGTAATTCTAGATACTAAAAAATAATGCAAAAGAAAAGGAGACAAATCCAAGAATAATAAATGTGGGACTCGACGAGTCCGAGCCTTTAACTAAACAATTTTTTTTATGAATCATTTCATTCAAATACGTTGCTCTGAAAAAAAGATCAAATGGCCTCAGTTATTCATTTCTAATATTCTATCTCTAATATCACTTTCTGGCTTTTTTTGGCTTCACTTATTATTAAATCGTTTCGTTTGAAAATCATTTGGGCATAAAATTATAGGTGCATTCTCAGCATTTTTTTTAAAGAGTCATCACCATTACTGGTTAGACTCGCTCCACTGGCTTGTCGCATTGAACAATAAGCCACGAAGTCCGTTGGAGATAGAAATATAGGTGAGTCGCCTGCATCACCCGGTTTTTGTACAAGTTTACTCTACGGGGAATCTAACCTCACCATCAGCAACAATCCACTGAGCCATTCTATTCCCTGTAAGCAGTTAACTCTTTTTTCTTGTATTCTCAGCATTATGATATGAACATAAAAAATTAATTAATTACTAAATTAATTAATGAATAAATTACGATAATAATCATTATATATAAAATGTGAATAATTTTCAATTTTTAAAACAATCAGTGCTTCAAATTTTTAAACAAATTCCAAGAAAGTTGAGCCAGACGAAGTTATAATAAATATGCAAATCAACGTGAATCGCATAAAAATCGCATAAAAAAATTACTAAAAATTTCACCCAAAAAAAGAAATCGAGAAAATATTTAATTCCGTTTAAAAACTTTAAAATTTAAATATTTAGAAAATATTTAATTCAGTTCACTTTAAAATTAAATTAGTGGATGAAGAAGGAAATAAAAGGAAAAGAAGAACAAATAAGGATAAAAGAAGAACTATGAAAAAGAAAAAATAGGAAAATGAAGAATCGATTAAAGTGCTCGAAAAAAAAATTAAACAAGAAAGCGATAACTTATGTACAATGAATTGTTATAAGAGTGAAAAGGGAAATAAAAAAATAGGGCTTATCTGAAGAAGAATCACTGTATATTACACTGTATTATTTGCAACGATCCACCAGTATTTCTTCTATCCCCAAATGAATTTCTGACAACAATGCATAGTCAATGGAGGGACTGCTAAATGAAAAATAATGAGAATTGTTAGAAAGTTATTCCTAAGATTCCCTATGATATATTTGAATGAAGAGAGAATGAAGAAAGAAAATGAAAAAAAAAATTATCCTGGAAGAGGAGGTTTCATCCAACAATTTATTCATTCATTGGTCGTTTTTGCGTGGTTAGTTGGTGAGATGTCGTCGTATTGTGATGAACGAAGAAAAAAAATGACTGAATCGATGATGGGAATTGTTGTGGAACAATTTTATAAAGTAAAGCGAAATTCTTCTGGACACCATTGATGAAGTGTGTTTTGCAAAGTTTTTTGAAAAGCAAAAACTGGCAATATAACTTTAAAGCTTATTTATTTCTTATTTCTTCCTTGCTTATAAGTTTCAGCCAATAAGTAAACAGTTGGAAGCAGAATAATCGAGTGGATAGTGGTTCAGATTGAGAGGCAAGAGTCTCACGATAGGATTGAAACTGTCGTAAAAAAATGCAACGGTGCTGACGATCACCTTGTGCTTGTCTCTTCAAGGAACTCTCTGACAAAAATTTCAACTATAATAGCCATGCCGCCATACCATATTACATCAATTCGAGTCAAGTCTTTAGTTCCATTCGATTCGAAAATTTTTTCTCCATACTTCTTTAAAAATTTATTTATTTTAAAATTTAATCACAAAAAGTTTTTTTAAAATAATAAAAATAAAAATTACAAAAAAATTCATAAACGAAAAATAGTAGAAAAAAGAAATTTACAAGAAAAATAATAAAATGAATCGCGAAATATAAAATTGTTGGTCATTTTTTGAAAAAATTCTATACTTCGCTAATCGTTACCACAAGTCCGATAAACAAGCTTCGAAAAATTTCGCTATAAAAATTTAATAAATTGGAAATTGGAAATTTATGCTATAAATTTTTTCCATCCATTTTTTTAAAATAATCTTAAATAATAATAATAGATAATAATAAAAATAAATAATAATAATTTTAAATAATAATAAAAATAATTAAATTTAAAATAATAACAGCAAGAAACAGAGTGGATGATCCAGATGTAAAGAAATGTAATGTTTGATTACTCGTTTCGACAGGAATAAGCCTCTCAATAAAAAGATCCAAAATCGCATTGGGCACCTCATCTGTATTTCTATAGCCCAGCAGTTCCCTAGTAAAAATTTCTAACCATAAAAATTCTAAATTTTGTGATGAAACACTGCAATGGAATTTATTTGCCAAAGACAACAAGAAATGTAACTGGTACAGGTACACTGAAAATTTCTCAAAAATTTTGCTCTTCAAATTTAATTTTAGCGATTCAGAATTCTATTAAATTTGCTAGCTTTTCTCCAAAATGATTATTGGAAAAATTGCGAATATCTTTTAACTGTGTTTTTTCTGCCAATAGAAACCGGTTGGGACAAAATTTTGAGAATAATATTTCGAAGTTTGTTTATCGGTTTACTCTCGTTATTTTAAAAAATAAAATAATTCCTTTGAAAAATAATCTTTTTTTCCAAAATTGCTAAACGGAACGAATCCATTCATTTATATTACGAAATCGTGGTTCGTTTAAAAGATTATCCTGGATGGATGGATTAAATTTATAATTAAACAAAATAATGGCTAAAAATTTTCAATTTATTTATTAAATCAATTAATTCACTTTCAGAAAATCGTTTTAGTAGTTTTAATAGGTTTAGGAAAGGAATAAATATGCATAAAAATCATAAACGTAGATGCGTAATTTGAACTTAGCAGTAATTCTTCTTCTTCTAACAGCTCTCACCATTATACTGGTTAGGCTCCAAGGGTAGGACGTCTCCAAGCTAATCAGCCGATGCCATCGCTAGTAGTAATAGAAACCATTCCTTTTTCCATCGTCTAAGTCCCTATATTGTTGGTCCACCTATACGTTTTCTGAAACCTTTTTTGACCGTATCAGTCCAGGTCTTGATTGGCCTATCTCGTTTTTGACGCCAACCATCACACAAATAATGAAATATGCGTCAACTCCTATGGTGGACGACAGAGAACATGCCATAACCAGCAAAGGCGACGCTCTGTGATAATATTATGCAAGTGGTATTTGAACGAAGATGGATGCAATCATGTGATATCTTATCCGCTCAACGGATCTGTAATATGTACTTTAGACAAGAGTGGTCAAGGGCAGATAACTTCTTAATATCCTCCACTCTCATTAGCCATGTCTCAAAACCATATAGTAAGATCGAACGGATCACGGCAATATAGATGCGGACTTTCGTTTTTATGGTGATTTCACGACGATTCCATAAAAGTTTCGTCAACCGGAAGAATGCATTCCTAGTTACCGTAATCCCAGTTGCAATATCGTCTTTTGCCTGGCCATTTGGTGATAGAATGGACCTAAGGTAGTTAAAATCGGGCAATTCTTCAACCAGCAATGAATTTATAACCCTGACCGTAATAATGAATATACAATGTGATTAGCTCTCATTGTTTCTTATTAAGCGTTAGTACGATCAGAAATTTATGGCAGAGAATCACCTGGTGATAGAAAGTGACATAGGCAGATCACCTCACCACCTATTTTAAATGATAAGTTTACTCTTGTCGATAGAAGGAATTTGACGCTCAGACGATAATCTGAACAACAAAAACCATTCAAATGTAGCACAAATATACAGATAAAATTAAAAAATATTTTTAGGAAAAATTTCACTTTTCATTTTTTTAGCAATAGTTCGTGGTATATTAAACAATGGAAGAGAAAGAACAGTGATCAGTTCAGTAAATCAAGTAAAGGCATACCAAAGGCATGGACGAACGAAGGAACAAATGAAATCGAAACCAAACCGGTCATTTCAACAATTTTTTAATAAATTACTTGCTCATTTGAGATAATCTATTGCCAGAAATCAATCTTCTTGATAAAAATAAATAAATATTAATAAATTTCCCAATGACATTTGCGAATTTCATAACTTTCTTTCTAAAAGGCTGCGACCCACCTATACCATCAAGTATTCTTCGGCAAAAATTTCTAATCGTGCGAATAACCAGTGGAAATAGTCTAAATAGAAATGGTAAACGTTAATCATTTACTTTTACTTTTCTTAGAATAAAAAAGATAGCAGCAAAATCTGGAAAAAATAAATTTCGAAATTAATTAATGACTATTAACTATCTAAAATTCATCAAAAAATTTTTAAAGGCTAAATGATATTTATAAATTCTTTTAACATTTTAACAACTATTTTAAGCAAAATTTTTTTGAATTCATTCTTTGAAATAAAAAATACGAAGAGTAAAAACGAAAAAATTTAGATAGCAATCGATCCATTTGGAATAATTTTCTAAAACAAATGGAATCTCAGTTTATTCTATCGAAAGCGTCAAGTATTTGCTAGATTTTTTAATTAAAAGGTATAAGTTTTGGTCATATTAAATCAAAGCACAAATCAAAGAAATATCATCAAGCATCAGATTTATTTATTATTTAATAGAAAATCATGCAGAACAATCAAGCAATAGTAACATACTTATGCTAATAGTAAAATAGAAAAATAAATAATGAAAGTAGTTCACTCACCATTTTTCAGGCTTATTCTTAATACATAAGAATAGGAGAGCACCAAGAAATCAAATAGCAATAGTTGAATAACTAGCGCCATCCCAATTTTAGTCCGAATCGATTTTTAATGACACTCCAGTCCGAAACAGTATCCGAACTTTAACGCTCCTGAGCAACCAACACTCGGCCGTCAACTAACAATAAAATTACGATAAAATATTAACATTATATTAATATCAATAAAAATAGAAGAAAAAGTAATTATATGGATAAGTAAAAAATATGCGAAGAAATGAAGTGATTAAATTATGAAGCACTTTCATTTTTCTATTCTGTTTCGATGAAATTTCATAATTTATTAAATTTCATAAATTAAAAATAGCATTTTTTCTAAAAGCACAAAAGATGCTATGAAGATGAATGAAGGGCGATATAATATAAAATAATAGAACAGCAACATCCACCTATTAGTTAATTAAGAGATTTCGATGTAATTAAACTTTTAGTTTAAATTAATGAAAAATTTTAAATTAATGAAAATTAAAATTGAATTTATCGTTTTTTTTTTGCACATATAGTAAATGGCATCTTTGCACTTAAATTTTTTTTGAATTTAGTTTATTCGCGAACTTTGAGACAAAGAATGTCGAATAGTATGGCTGCTTTGATTCGTCTTAGGTACTCTTACTCTCTTACCCTTTGCAACAATAAATTTGCAATAAGTAACGGGGTTTGAACACAGGCAGTTGTTAGCTCCTCTAACATCCTCTAGCGAATCTTCTGGCGAAAGTCGGTGGAACAAGCTATCTATTCTTACTTGATTTATCAATTACTAATGTATTTCAGTGATTTTTTTAAAATTTTCTGATAAGTTCAATTTTAAATATAATTTTGAAATATTTATTATTTCGGTTCTTATGAAATTTGCTGTAAATTTTCTATTGCGATTAGGTCATCGCATTGTGTAAATCTTGATGTCGAATTTTTTTTTGGAGTCCCATTTTTCTTTCACTTATTGATTGTAATAAATGAATTATAAATCACCATTTAGTTTAAAGTTTAAATGTTTAAATTTTATAAAATTTGTGATTTAACCATGGCAGTTTGGAAACAAGTTAAAATTATCCATGATTGCATTTAGCGTATAAATCTTCCCAAATTAGCATCCCCAATCCATCTTAGTACCACAGTTTTAGTTTATCATTTTAAATATTTTTTATTGAAGAAGGTAAATTAGGCGAATAGCTATTGCTCAGATTATCAGAGAGAGGGGAATGCGGATCCTGTTTTGTAAAAAGATCCAATTGCTGTTGGCTGACCATTAAAATCTTTGACCCTAAGTGCCAAAAAATTTGCTAAATGTATTTATATTTTACGTTATTAGCACTACTGCCTTGTTCTTTTTCTAAATAAATAGAATAATGGACAATGGACCAATGTGCAAAAAGAGGTTTCACCCAAACTCTTGGTAAAATATTTGAGAGTTCTTCATTAAACTTCATTAAAATGTACAAAATTACAAATTTCATTAATTTTGATAGAAAAAAAATGCAGAAATCAAAAAAAATCACATTCAGTTTAATTAATGCTTTGCGCTTAAAACAAGAAGTAAATGAATAATTAAAAATATTAAATGATTTTTTATACACTATTAAACCTTAAATTAACTATTAATATTTTATTTCTGCCTCGAAGAAAATTTTTTCCAGAAGAAATAAAAAGTATTTAACGCACACCATTTACGTTTGCGCAATGATTGTTAGTCGATTTGAAATTTTTACAGGAGAGGTACGGTAGAAATCCTGGATTTTTTTATGACATGTTTGTTTCCGTCATCAGCAGGAGCCTCAACCCTTAGCATAAAAACCTGAACCACTTCACTCGGTTATTCTTTTTTCTTATTCGAGATAGCGAGAAATCCTGGTAACTTACTTTATCTTCTTTTGCCTCACTTGGAAAATATTTATTTCTAACTAACTAGATTGTGCATGAAATGGTAAGCGCTCTTGTAACAACAAAATTTCTGGTATATACAAATATTTGCAAATCAAAACATTTCGTCATCAATGTCTTCTACGACGTTGTGGGAGGAAATTTGAGCAAAAATTTTCTTTATCATAAAAGCCATAGGTTGCAAAACCACATATATCGAGAGGTTATCTAAATTAATTTATTTACCTACATTTTTACCATATCTATTTCTATTGGACGGTTTCACTTAATTTTACATACTGTTAGTTTTCTTTTGTCCAGTGAAATACGTGAATCGGTAGAATCTTTAATTCACTAATAATTCGAATAAAGAATGTGTTTTTTTGAATGGTTTTTTAAATGGTTTTAATGATTTAAAACTTTTGGATCTCGTTGTATTCAAATTTAAACCAAACTCTGCAGCGGTGAAAGCAAAAGGTTTAAAGATTAGTTCGAATCCATTTTTTTATCTCGAGCTGAGTAGCTATTGCATTGAAGCAAGCGCGGTGTGTCAGACGAATTCGAATCCGTTGTTGTCGAAACACTGTTGGCAACCACTAAGCCATCTATGCAGTAGCATAAGTTTACGTAACCATATTTTGTGAGTATAACCTAGGTCCTATTTGATTCTGCTGATCTGGTTTGTGATGTATCTTCTATTCTACCGTGAAAATTGAATTCAATTCTTTTCTCTTTCTTTTCAATAATTATATCGAGATTTGTAGCAACACGTATTAGGATATTGTTAGGGATAGAATGGCTCAGTGGGTTGGTGGGTTTGTTGCTCAATTGAGAGGTCTATTGGACCAATGCTAAGGTCTCGCCTCTGTTAAGGAGAAAACCTATCCAAAAATCCGGGTGTTGCTGGCGATTCACCTGCACTTCTATCGCCGAGGGACTCCCTGGCATATTCGTCCAATGCGACAAGCCAGCGGAGCGAGTTTAACCAGTAATGGTGAGGACTCTTAAAAAAAAATTAGGATGTTAAATCAATAAAAACATGTTTTTAGAATTTAAATATAATACACTGTATTTATTATATTTAATGGAAGGAATATTTATTTCTTGAAAATCATTCTTTTTTTCTGAAAATTTAATCAGCAATTCAATAAAGAAGATAACAACAGGGATAAATTATCTGGTCTATCATGTAATAATAAATTTTACAATCTTTGGCACAGAAATAACTAGTGAAATTTAATCAGATTTGAGTCGACATCAACAGCTTACTATGTACCGTGTCGAACGACTTGGCTAAATCAAGATAGACTAATTTTAGCTCGGTTAAAACCAATCAAGGATTAACCTGAAGTAGTTGATTTTTATGGGCAGAAACCATAGAAACCATATTGGTAAGTGGAAGTGAAATTGGTAAGTGTTGGCCTATCTATTTACCTATATACCCCAAGATATATCTTGAGATCTTATATATCTCTTATCTTATATCTTATCTCAAATGAATTTCTCTAAAAGCAGCGGCTTTTGTAAAAATAGTGGTTGCTAAGACCACTTCCAAATTTTAGGATTAACACCATATTTTTTAACGTTCTTGTACGTTAAAGGAGAAAGATTTTGCAATTTTTACATATTATTAGTGGAATTTTATCAAGTCTAGGAGATGCAAATACACTGAGTAAACGCATTATAAATATCTAACAAATAATGTCGATATCAAAGAATAGTTACAATTTAAAGTCTTATTTAAAAGATCTATATAGAATAGAATAATAAAAGATTAAAATCTTTCTTAATGAGGCTTATGACAAAATTAAAAAAATCTTCAAAATATCAAAACATCACTCCTTAAAACTTGTTTATTTCTATAACGTTTTTCTGATGACACATGGTTTTCTTGATATAATTAATCGCATATCGTTAAATTATCGTAAAATTTAGTCTAAAGCTATTTAAAATGAAAATTGGATTGTTTCACTATCACTGTTGAATTGTCCTCAGCATTCATTTCATATTTAATCAGAGATATTTTTTTATAATATTCATCAATTCTCATTAGGCTGGATATATTATTTCGTCAAAGAGGCATTTGGGGATAGAAGGCCTCAGCATCACTTGGATTTTTCATTCACAGGTTTTCCCCTGTCGATGGCACTGACAGAATTATGAAAAACTTGTAACACTTGAAATAATAAGCAATGCTTCCGTTGTTCCTAAGCAAAATATTATATTAAATGGAAGATGCAAAAATATTTTTAAGGTAAAAAATTAAAAATTGAATGTAAAAGTTTATTGCATTTCCTATACTTCTGAACCACCGAAAAACTTTTTTACATCTTTGTGGATAATCCATCTATTTCGACGGTAAAGAATCTTTTATTTTGGAAAACTATAGTTCTTCCAAATTTTTTCCCCGAGAACTTAAGGAAAAGTAAGACAGTGAATGATGAATAAGACCTAAAAGCTATTTTAGCGAAGGTTCTCTTTTCTATCCACCATCAAATTCTAGTTTCTCTTTTGTGTTTTAACAGCTCTCATTAGCTGGGATTTTCGCATTATTCTTCCACTGATATACAAAAGAAATAAGATGATATTCCAGAAAATGATAAAGGTAATTTGAAATGTATGTATCATTTTTTAAACGAAACGCCTGACGATAAATAATTTATTAAAATCGAGATAACTCGCAAAACTGTTTGAGATCATTATTATAATATTAACAAGAGGAATAATTTGCAAACGACTTGGATGCGTTAAATACAAGTGAAAATAATAACTCTTTTCTAAGTTGTTAAATGAAGAGTTATTTTCTTCGAAAATCTGCGGCAAAATTTTTTTCTGCTCATTAAAAGAATTTTAGAAGTGTTAATTTAAGTGTTAACCGTTAATTTAATTAATTTTACAACTGTTTTTAAGCTGCTTTTTTGAGAGAAATAGTTAAATAGGCGATTCAAAAGTAAATTTATTCTTTTATAAGGGCAGAAAACAAGCGATAAGCAATAAGTGAATAGCGCACACATTTCTGGCTAGGTTGGCTATTCTGTCAACACATGGGTAAGAAATTGTTAGGTCGCTTGCACAGCTCTCGGATTTTTTAATAACAATTGTCTTATTCTTATGGGAATTAGGATTCGAATCCACGGGACAGGATTCGCCTCTCAAAACGGTAAAAGAAAGAATAAAATAATAAATTTTCGATGATTCATCAGAGTAATTTATTAAAATTTCGCTGAGTTTTCAGCTTCCTATAGGAAAATACTGAAACAAGGAATCGAATGAATTTTCTCGAAATTTTAGCCAAACATAAAACGACTTTAATCGCTGATTTCTCTTTGTAGAACATTTGCTAATTTAAAAAAAAAAAAAATTATATAAATAAAGTTGAATCGCGAAGGCCAATAAAAAAGTGTCATTCGATGAAGATGATTACATGATTACAAGATGATTACATAAATATGACTGAGCAGGTTTCATTTCCCAGTACTAATTCCCTCGCAATCACTGCATTTTTCATTAAAACGGCATTTTTTCCAAAACATTCAAAATCTTACACACGAACGGGTGGCATTTTGAAATAATCGAAGAGCAATAAATTACTTTCAAAATTTCCTTTCAAGAAAAGAGCGAAAAAGAGACTTCCGTAAGGATCTATTTAACGATAAAAAAATGAAAGCGATAATTTGAGATAAAGCAATTCTTTTGATTGGAAATAATAATTAGTTTTGAATGAAAGTTTTGAATCAAAATTGAATTTTGTGTGAAAAGAATAAGGCTGTCTATGTAGAAAATACTTATTGGGCCAGGCAGTAGTTGGTCGACGCTCAACAACGTTTATTTCTGGTTACCATTTGTTTTACTGGCTTAGCGAGAAAGCCTTTCGGCTGGGAGTTGCTTAGGGAAAGAAGTCCAGAATCACGTAGAATAAGAAAAGTAACAATAAAAAGTTTTAATGAAAAAAAATTAGATCAATATACATCGCCAACGATACTTCTCTTATCTCTCGAAAATTTTCTTTAAAAGGTCAAAGGCAATGTTCCACTCTACAATCCGTGAATTTCTCATATTTTAATAATCTTTTTTCAATTGAAGTGAAGAGCGATTACTATTTCTGGCTAATTTCGCTCTGTTCGTTCAGAATCGCATAAATTTTTGTCTAGGAGCCATTTGTCGAAAAAAGTACCACTCTGAATCATCAAAACCACTCATATTTTTGAAAAAGATATATTATTGCCAGAACCCAGGAAGGCCCAGCACTGGCGCTCCGAAATGAGAGGAACTATCTACTTAGCTAATCTACCTTTTTTGCAGATAACAGAATATCAAGTTGAGAAAAAAAAAAGAAAATTGAAATATTCTCAACATCACCAAGAACTATATGACTCTTAATGACAGACTTTACTCTCTTCAAAGGATGGTTATAAAATTTCGTCTTTTAGCCTTTTAAAAGATGCTTGGTGAAATTTCTTTAAAACACTCAAAAATTTTAGTGGCAAACGATTAAATTAAGATTGTAATCGATTCTTATTTTTATTCAATAAATTGCCGAATTGGAATTCCATTAACGAGTGAAGAAAGCGGTGATAAATAGCACGCATGCATGATTATTTAATTTAATTTACAATGAACGGCAATGATAATCATATTTCAAATTACTCACTAAAGATTATTTCTTAAGGAAATATTCTCATTTTAATTTATAAATATTTTTAATTGCTGTTGATAACATTTTTTTTAATATTCCGCACCATTGCTAGCTTGGCTTATTCCACTGGTGACGAAGTTAAGATATTTCCAAACCTCTCGATCCGATGCCAATTTTGAAAGTAACTAAACCCATACCTTCTTCTATCTCCCAAATCCGTATATCATTAATACCTATGCGTCTAGAATCTTCCTTGATCTTATTCTTGATTGGTCCTCCAGGCTTTTGGCTCCATCGATCATAGGTTTTATTAAGTAGCGAAATGTCCGTAATTTTCTGTGATGAACGATGAAGAACAGCGTAAATTGAAGCTTTATGATTTTTAATGTAGATGATGAAATTAGAGCTAAGGATGAAATCACTTGGCTGTAGGATTTAACTTAGGTAGGAGTAGTCAAAGATAGAAAATATCCTGATATCTTGCACTCTCACTGGCCAAGTTTCGCAGTCATATTAGTAGCCAAATAGATTGTTTTGAAGCTGACTTCGCAGCGATTCCAGAGAGATTCGCTAGATGAAAGAAGGCGCCTCTTGCTTCCTTTATTGCTTGAGCATTTTATAAGAATAGATATAGATCCGAGATATGTAACATTCGATATTTCTTCGACTATTAATGAATTTATTTGAATTGCGATTTTATCAGCACCTGATATGTAAGAGATGTAAGAAAAAAGCTATATTTACAGTGATTTGAAGACAAATTTTTGCTGGTTGACAATTGGTTAGCGAAAAGGACAAAATCATAAGAATATTGAAGATTCGTGATAATTATGTTCTGGACTTGATACACTTCTGTACACTTCTTAAATGTGCCGATAAGTAGTGTCCATAACTCAATCTACTTGGATGAAAATTATAGGGGGAGAGTGCACATGCACCAGAACGTATTACAAAAGTTTCCTTATAAACGCTAAAATAAGTCGATATTTAAATCTTATCCTCTCTGGAACATGTTCCATGATTTGCCATGTCTTGCCAGACCTATCAATCGAATCAAAAGCAGTGTTAAAGTCGATGAAGCACATTATGGTTGGCTGTCGATAAATGGTATTTTGATGTCATTCTCAGCGCAGCGAATTTGGTCAGTACAGTCCCTTGGCCTAAATCTGGCTTAGTTATGGCGAGTGTCGCTGTGCCATGCCATGCCATAAACTTATCTAGCAGAATCTATCTAAAATCTAGAAGAGAGGCAAAAACGCAAAATCAGCCCAGAAACATTTAGTAAACTGGTTCCTCTATACTTCAAGCTGAAGTACCTAGAAGGCTTTGACAACCTTAGTACTTCTGGAATTGCCAGAGAATACTGATCCCATTCGAAGTCTTGCAGTCAACTAAGAGCGCCATAGAATATACGACTCGGAAAAACGTAAGCTGTTTGAAATGAAACAGTCCGATAGGTCGATTGTACTGCGAGAATGTCTCAGGAAAATTTGGCTATCGACAGTTCCGTAGACTCGCGATATCACGCGATACAAGAAAAAAATTGATAATGGAATGATATAACTTCAGTTATAGAGATAGCAGCATAAGTGAGCGATATTTGAAAATTATTTCGCCCAAGACAAGGTGTACTCAAAAAAAGTAAAGTAATCAGCGATAGAAGGAAGGAAATCCATATAAAACCGCCAAAGATTATCTCATCCGATCATTCTATGGAAAAAGCCCTTTGAATCAAAACTTAACCACGATGAAGTATCCCTGACTAGAATGCGTATGATTACAGCTAAGAACCACCAATCGAGTACGAGAAAACCTCTGTAATTCTCAAATCCCCAGAAAAGATCAAGATGATCTGAATTTTTCTAAGGGTGCTCAGTGTTCCTTGTAGAAGTTATATTTATTAGTGTAAGAGAACGGGCAAATGCATATACAAGATGCTGATAAAATACCTACTTTTATCAATTCATTGCAGGTTGTGGAAGTGCTTGACTTTAAATATATTGGTATATTGGTTCCACTCTAGTCCCAATTGGCCAGACAAAGAATGAAATTGTAACCCGGATAACGACAGCTAGAAATGGTTTTTACGATTGATGAAACTTTTATGGAACCGTCGCGAAATCACCATAAAGAGGAAAACCCGCATCCATATAGTTGGAATTCGCTCGATCTTGCCATATGGCCAGTGAGAGTGGAAGATATTAAGAAGCCATTAGTTTTTGACCACTGATGTATATTTTATGAATTCGTCGAGCGGATAAAATCATACATGATTGTATCCATTTTCGCTCAAATACCATCTGTATTAAGTTGTTTTCGCTGGCTAGGACACGTCCTCTGTCGTCCACCACAGAAATTGACGCATATTTCGTTACTTGCCAAACCTTGTGATGGTTGGCGTCAAAAGCAAGATCCAATCAAGACCTGGACTAATACAGTCAGAGAAAATTTCAGACGTATAGGGGGACCAGCGATGTATAGATTTAGACGATGGAAAAAGGAATGGCTTCTGTTACTACTAGCGATGGCATAGGCTGAGCAGCTTGGAGACGTCTCACTCTTGTAGCGGAGCAAGCCTAACCAGTAATGATGGCAACTGTTAGAAGATGAAGAAGAAGAAGTGACTGGAACAAGACATTTTTGATCTCACTGCCCAAAGTAATAAGACTTATAGCAACATTAAAATCATAAGGACACGATGTTTTTCATTTATATCAATATTTTCTCTATTTATTTACTTCCGAGTGGATAGTTCAGAGTATCGTGGTGGGCAATAATCGATTAACGACTTCTGAATCAACTTATTCTTATTCTTTTCCTTTCATCATAGCTTCATAGAATATTTCAAATAAATATCTTCCCCTATTTTTAATTTATAAGGATATTATGGAGTCTGGTCTTGATCCGAAAATTTTAAAATTTAAAATTGTCTCATATAATTCCTATTTAAGAAAGGAAGCACCTATGACCCTTCTAATTAGGCCTACTAGCCTAACATGCGTTGGCAACAAGGTACTGGAAAGTTTGATTTGCAACAAGTTGCTTGCTTATCTTAATGCCGATAATTTTATATCCACCTATCAGCATGGCTTTTGTACGAAAAAATCTTCAAAAATATTGGTAAACCTTTTCGATTGGTCAGTATCAATTGACAATGGAAAAACAGTATCATATCAGTTGTGTACTTAGATTTGGCCAAAGCTTTGACACTGTTTCCCCTAGTAATTGTTGATCACTCTTAATAGTTATGGCATTACAAGGGACTTGTATAAATGGGTATCAAATTGCACCAGGTAAAAATCGCCACCAGGCTATATGTGTCAACAACATTCTTTCTGACATGACATCTGTTGAATCTGACGCTTCTCAAGGTAATTGTATTGCGCCATTGTTCTTTTTTTATATAAATGATATCACCAAAGTGTACTAGGCTCTACTATTTATCTTTACTATTTATCCCGATGATAATTTATTACTCTTATGGTAGATCAGATAAACTTGTCTCCACTACATGATGTCCTCAATAGAATTATTAACTGGCTATATGACAGGCAAATTACCCTTTCTTTTCAAAATTATAACGTTCTATATATAAAATCTAAAGGATTCGATCATTCTAATCTTTTTCTTAATGGTAATAATCATATCGGTCTCACATATTTCCGATTTTGGTATAATCATGAATAATGGATGAAAATCTTGATTTCGACCATCATTGCAGAACAAAATTGTAGTGAACCATAGTAAAGAAATTCTTAAAAATGCTAAACTTATTTTTCGTACGTTTAAGAACAGAAATGAAAATTTTCTTATCAAAAAGAAAGCGTTCGTTCAACCTCTTTGACTACAGTATGACATGTTACTCTACGAGATACCGCAAATCAAGTAAAATAATTGAAGGACTCTGTTTTATACGTCGCTCTTCTCTTAATAGCAATTTTAATCGTAAAACTTCATCAATATAACCTGATTCTCTCTCACTTCATCGATTATGTAAGTAATAATACATTCATTCATTTCGAATTGTACTATTTTTTTAATATGTTAATTTTTGTCACATTTTCTTTTTTTTTATTATTAATTTTCATTATAAGCATATGTTTCAATAAATAAATGAATAAATATCATGAAAATTTTTCATAAAAAGGATTTTCGAATATAATTTTTTCTAAGGAATTTGAAATGATAGATTCATATTGTATATGAAAAATAAAATTTTTTTTTTATCTGATGACTATTTTTATTAATAATATTTGTTTATTTAATAGATAAATTTCGTATTATTTCAAACATTTTTTGGTGATTAAACGGAAAATGCAAAAATATTAAAAAACCGAATAAAAAAGTATTGAAAATATTCTTATTGTGTAATTTCGGCTTTTCCTCAAAACATGATGGCATTTCACCAGCGAATCACTTGGGAATGATTTAATCTTAGGCTCATTATTTTCTCTTAATGATTTCCAAATATATCATTCATCAAGAAATTCGAAATTGATGGAAATAATTGGTGATAATGATGACTGATGATAATAATGGGAGATAATGATAATGCTAATAATATTTCAGTTGCAATTTGCAAATTTTTATTTTTTTTCTTTTGTTTATATTATTCCTGTGTATTATGTTCAGCTGAAAAGAAAATTTTTTTGATTTACATTCGGTAAGTTTCGTGAAAAAAAATAAAGCGATTTCAAAAATATATTAAATACTAAATAATATATAATTATCACCATTATATTTCCACTTTTAATTCTATCAGAACCTTTACTCTTTTCAAATGTAAAGGCTTTATCGACTGAATTTCGAAAGATAAAAACTAAATAATTATAATAACTATAGATTTCTTCTAAAATTATGCTGTTCTCACGCGGTTCTCTTAAACTTGCTGGAGAATCAATAAATCGTCAATAGAAGATGTATAGATCTTTAGTTCCACGTAGATAATATTCCCATATTAAATGCATAGGCCGAAAACCTCTTAATTTGCATTATAAGAAAATTATGCATTCATTGTTTTGTTTCGCAGAACCATCGATTATTTAAGTACATTTCGTTAGTTTTTTGAAAATTTTCACTCTTCCAGTCAGTTTAGAAACAAAATTGGTGAAAAAATTCAAAAGCATCAATTTTTTCTGAAAAATTTTCGAGTAAGTTGGTACTTGGAAAAGTTTTAACAATAAATGTGATATGTGATGTGAAAATTATTTAGCTTATTTCAGATAGTATTTATTATTGACAGTGACTATCGAAAGTGAAACTAGAAGTGGAAGGAAAACTAGATAAGTGTAAATCGTGTATAACAGAAACTCATTAAAGCATTCGAAAAAGTTTTTAAAAACAAGATCGTTTATTCATTAGCAAGTTCCTTAGCATTAAAACTGGACTCGAAAGAAATGCATTTCTGGCTTTTCGATTGAGAACTCATGCTAGCGCGCAAAATAAATTTATTGCACAACTTGCAATATATTTTATATTGATATTTTTAATCTAAAAAATTTGGGGAAAATTATCGCAAGAAAAAATGATGAATTTTTAATAAAAATATGTTAAAATCTTAAATAAGGAAAATGCTGCCATGGTATAAGTAAATTTATATTATGAAATGATCTTGTCGTTATATAAGACATACTTTTACTTTCTAGCGGGTTCTAAAATTTTTATAGAATATTCTGGATTTTATTTATGTGAAAACCGAGCTCCGTATTATTGAAGAAACTTGAAAAATGAATAAATTTTAAATTTTACTGCATTTATTTAAATACATTTATTGAAAATTATCATTTAACAAATTATTTCTTATGTATTTTTAAAAATTTTAATCTTTTTGTCAATATTGAATTATCAGTATTTAATATCAATGTCCGACCTGTATCGATCTCATTTTATTTCGTTAATAGAAATTTCTCACCAGAATTATTATTGTTGAAATAAAATAATCATAAAATTAGAGAATGCATTAAAAAAATAACTTATTCCTCGACAATCAGATGGTAAAAATTGTCGTTTTTCAAGTTTTAGCTGATTGCCCATTGATGAAATAAATACAAACGGCTTTCTACAGCGCAGACTACTTAAGAAAGTGATTACCATATACTATTTTTCCATGTGATAACTGAACTCGATATGGTAGTTTTTTAAAAGAACCAATTTTATAATTAATTTTTCCAGTTATAATTAATAAAATAATTAATAATTATGATAATATAATTTTTTATTGCACCAACTGTAATGTATTCACAATAAAAGCATTTCATAAATTTAATTTTCATCGAAATATTAAAGTATTAATATAGAGTAAATCAATAAATGGTTAGTTTCTCCATTTCTGATTTTCTTTTTTTATGCTAATTTCATTGCTTATTAAGGTTCAAAATTTTTGCCATGGAATTACTTGGCGATAGAAGTGCATGTGGTTCACCAGCACCAGCCGGACTTTTAATGACAGCTTAGAAAAAGATCACGATCAATCGAGGGCAGAATTCGAATCCTCAACAGGAACCACTATCTACTTGGCTAACGTTCTTCCACTTATATATAATGAAATCAAATAAACTGAGTTCAAAAATTTCAGCAAAAAATTTAAAGCAAAAATTTCTTACTAAAGGTGGGATGGCAAATTGCGTTGTTGTTCTCACTGGAACGTCGGGGCTAAAAACTAAAAGTTTTCTGGTGCAACCAGCTAGTGGAACGAGTCTAACCAGAAATGATGAGTTTTTTTTCAGAAAAAAAAATTTCAGAACTAAAAATTAAATCATTTCTATTTTAAACTTTAGTTAGCCGTTTCATTTTTTTCTAAAAAATTCTTTTCATTGACATCAAAAGATCTATCGTGACACGGGCCAACTATGCGTATTTTCCTTTCGAACCACCAATTGATTCCCTAAACTAATCAAAAGAGCGCTAACCACTTTTTATTAGAAATTATTAATAAATTAATAATTACTAAAATTAATTCTTTTTTAATTGATTAAAATTCAAGAATTAGGAAATTTAGAAAAAAATTCAAAAAAAACCATTTTAAACTACTCTGCCTGCATCCTTTTCGGAAAATTCAAAAATTTACAATAGAATGGACTCGGACAGAAATGCAGCCAACTTTGATCTTTGGGAGATATTACCAGAGAAAATTTACTATAAATTTAAAATTCATACTACTTAAGAAGCCTGTTGATAAATTTTTAACGAAGAATTCTCTAAATTTTGCTATAATTAATCAATTATTTGTAAGCCAGAAATTTAAGAGATATACTTTCTGATTGATTTGCGATGTTCTTATGTTCACATAAGTTCCTATTAGAAGAAAAAATAATGCTTCCTTCTTTTTTAAAGAAAGGGTATCATCCTAAAAGACAGTTACAAAAAAGTGATGTAGATATATGAAATTTTTACTTTAAAATTACTTTCATTAAATAATTCATTTTAATTAGTCTTAAATTTATAAAAATTCAACACAAAATTTTCAAGCCATTTAATGGCATCAGTGGTTAAAAAATTTGAACGCAGGCAGTTTGGCAGTTTTAATTGATATTTCTTATCTTGCATTAGAAGTGAGGAGAAAAGTCGCTGCCATCCACTTTTATAAAAAATTTTATTCTTAAAACTCGATTGTTATGAAAATTTAATTTAATTTATTTCAACAACCACCAACCACTTTCTTGATGCTAAAATAACTGTAATTATAAATATACTTATAAATAAATTTTGATTAATATTTTTTAAATTAATTAAATTAATAAAGGATTAATAAAGGACGGGACAACTGGATGAAGAGTGGTTTAGATAAGGTAGTATTGCAAGTTCAGCAACCTTGATAAAATCCTGATGGTGCTGGTGACTTCGGTATACTCGCCAGCACTTCCACTGCTAATTCCTTATTACATTACCATTACCATTGTATGCAAAATTATTTTGTTATAAGGACGTACTCTAAGAAATTTACCTTGTAATGATAAAAATTTGTGCAATCTAATAAAATATTGTGAACTAAAATTTTCCATTTTCCATTTTTATATTCATTGGCTAAATTCCCTTATGTTTTGCCAGTAAAAAAGTAAAAAATAATCGAATCGAATTATAGATTTCAATTCAATTTTTGCTGTACTTTCGAAATCTATTCATTTATTGAGCCGAATTTCTCAAAAAATTATTTTCGGCTTCTTTCTGTTTTATAAACCAAAAATTCCTGATTATCGGCATTCAAGCTGATAATTTTGTTTTTGTCATGTAACATCCATCTGTGTTTAATCGGCTCATTTTTATTGTATCATTTTTCTTCGACATATTTTAATTCAAAATATTAGACAATAATAATTTATATTTTCCACACTTTTGATTACTGAGTTCATTGGCAGTTCTTTCATATAGAAAATTAAATTTGTTTTATATTCCCTACCATTATTATTATTGTTTTATTATTATTATCATTAATCATTATTTATTATTATTACATTATTACTGTTATTATTGTAAAGATTTGATGACTCATTCAATTCATATCTCTAATTTCTTGTATTTGCATTAATGGCATTAATGAAATATAAGGATTTTTTCAAGAATGACGATAGCTTATTCAATGAATTGTTAAGCCAACCTTCGAGAAAGTCAGCTGAAAGTAAGAAAATGAAATCTGTTTAAAAAAATTTCCATTCCATTGCTCGATATGTTTCATCCATATATTCGGAATACTATAACCAAATAAGAAGAAAAAACCTTCCATAAGATGCCAAATGCGATTCTATTATTCTTTTCAGAAATTAGGGACAATTCTAATGAAATTTTTAATTTATCTACTGATTTTCTTTGGCGAAGCTTTATTTTGGCCTGATGGTGCACCATGTAAATATTCAACGATGAAGTCGATGAATCCTTTAGAAGCAGTGGAACATGAAGGTGGATTACAAGTAATACTTTTTACAATCAGCAGAATTTGTGATCATTTGAGAAAACTTCGTAATTTGCAGTTATGTGTGTAATATACCAATAAGTAAATACATATATTCTGTTAATACAATAAGTAAAAATAAATAAATAAATAAAAATAAATGTAAATAAGAATGAGAACAGAAATTACAATTCGCAAGATCCATTCTAATTTTAACTCGTCTATCTCTGCGCCTAGTGAGATTTGGAATAAACGAGTCAAAAATACTTGTCATTTCCGTTCTTTTTCTCACTTTTAATTTTGAATATTTTCGCTAAAAATTTTTTTGCAGCTTTCAAACCCTCCATATGCTATTGATGTGGTTCATAAATGCTATTGGAAAAATCAGCCAATATTTTGTAATTTTTTGATTTACTAATTTTCGTTCCTTTTTATTCAACATTAATCTACTGCTAAAAAAATAAAAATTTTGCTGATTTTCTATAGCCACTCTATTTCTAAAAAATAGGTCTGAATATCCTGATCTGCCAAAAATTATCCTCCATTGATCATTCTACTGAGACCATTGTAAAATTATTTTGGTTTTAAATTGATAGTAATTTATGGAACAATCTAAAGAAAAACCTATTAAAAAAAAAAGAAAAAGTTTTTAAAAACTTTTTAAGTAATTTTTAATTAATTCTTAAAAAGTTTTTTAATTTTTAAGTTTTTTTAATTTTTAAAAAGTTTAAGTAATTTTTAAGAATTTGAATGTTACAGCAAGAGAAAGCAGTAGTCTTAGTTAACTTCTGAATATTTCGACAAGTTGATTTTCGAGATCATTTCTTTAAAATAATTTTCTCTGCATTATAAATTAAAGTAATTTTAAAGTAAAATTACCCTGAGCTTTATTCTAAGTCACTTGCACTATACATCCTTGGAGATTCCTAAGACTTTTCACTTATCTTTTTATTTCATATCATTTTCCATCGTATCATTTCCCACTTCATGTATTTCAGTGAAATTACGCGGTACGTCGAGAAATTTCATTTTTAAAGGATTTGTCATACAAGCATTTATTTTCCGTGAAAGAAAAAAGGAAAAAAGGTATATTACATTACTTCTAAAAAAACCCTCAAAAAGACTAACTTTTAAGAAAAAAACCCTCAAAAAGACTAACTTTTTAAGAAAAAAAACCAAAATAAATTGAACTTACTCGATTTTCCTGAGGATGAAACAGGGATTTCGTTGATATTTTCGTAATTTATATGAAAGTTATGCATGAAAGTTTTTGAATTTAAGTTTTGAGAAGATATATATAGTAAAGCATTTGGTGCAATCTTTAAAATTCTTAAAAGATCACCGCTACAGCCTTTATTTTATTAATTTTAATAATCAGAATTCGATAAAAATAACTTTTTCTTTTCATTTTTTTTTCAAATGGAAAAAAATAGAAATCTGATATTTGCTTGAAATCAAATTCGTTATTGTAAATATGTTGCATATTAAGTGATTAGCATTTCTAATTATACTCTAACTATTAATATGATTAGAAATTCTTGTTTAAGAATTGATGATAGAAGTATAGGTGGGTCGGCAGCATTACTCGTTTATTATAAAACTCCATCATAAAAAAATCGCATTTTTTTGAATTTTTCAAATTTCGACGGAAAATTCACTTGGTTAGTAGATTTTTTATATTTCGTGACAAATATAAATTTTCATGAATAAATTATTCATTCATTCCTGCAGAGCTGGAAAGTTTGTTCGATTAGATAACAATGGTTCATGGAGACATCAGTGCTATCGATTTCATGATTCTGTAACAAATGCGCATGATGAGAAGAAAAATGAAATAAATTTGTGGTGGAAAAATGATAAAGACGATGATAAAGTAGTACAGTTCGTGTAAGCGATTTTTGCTTCTTTAATTCCCATTTTGATTTTGTTGAATTATGGTGTCTTTTAAGAATGTACGCTGAAATATCCAATTCTCGAAGTTTCGAAAACTTGAACCATTCATTTGAAATCATTGTTCGATTTATCAAAGATTACCAAAAATAATTCGATATTAACGAAAAAAATGGCTAATAGTTGTCGAACACCAGCGTAACAATATATATATATATATATATATATATATCAAGAACCATCGACAAATTTATATTTTCAGTGCGACAGTTGTGAAATCACGAAAAGAATTTTGGGTTCAAAGTATACTCTCAAGGCCTGTAGCACCTTGTCGAATGCAACGAGAGTTTAATAATTATGAATCAGAACGTATTACTGCACCGCCGAAAATAATTCCATTTGCATTAGCAAATAAATTTTGATATTGCATAAATTGTTTTAGCAAATTTGTTTAGATTTCTGAAAATTAAAAAAAATTGAATTTATTTCTCCAAATTTGATCGTAATTTAAAAATTTTTGATTGTTATCATGCAACTTTTACCATCTTTGATATTTTGCTAACATTTTGCATTCTATATAAGTCGAATGAATGGCTCAAATTATTGTATTGAGAGTTAAGAATTCGGCATCTGCCACTGACAGGTGGTTCTATCGCCACATGGCTTTCTGGAAAAACTTCAATATCGATGATGAAGTGAGCAAAGTGAGCTCGAATTATTTGGCGTTTTGGCCATCAAAAAACTAATTCATAAATTTTCAAATAAATTGCGAACACGTTGAAATATAAATCAATTAGTAACGAATAGAATGATTTATCGAAATGATAATGAAAAATACCGGTTGCTAGTTTTTTTTCGTTTTTTTCTTTTTTTGTTTTTATTGTATATTGCAATGAAGAATATACGAGCAAAATATACATCAATATGCAATCAACTAATTGCTCAAGAATTTTTTTTTTTTCTTCTTTCTTATTTAGATCAAAATAACTGATAACAAGGACTGATTTGATATTTTTTGGTACCTTTTTGGTACCAGTACTTCAAAACATTTGCCTTAAAATGATTAAGTTCACTAAAATCTTTATTCGATTCTCATTCTTAATAACTATTCATAATTTCGAATTTGATTAGCTCTATTAATTGACTACGGGAATGAATGCGATAAATCCGACAGAAAGTCATTTGAAGAAAAAGTACTGGTGCGACTCAAATATCATCCGGCATATTTAATATTTAATTATAATTCATTCATTTCTATCCAATAATCGATCCAGACTGTTAACTGATCTTTTTTTGGATATTAACAAGGAAGCTTGTCAATTTTTTCGACTGCACTGCTAAAATGGAATTATTGCATTAATTTAACATTTTCGAAACCTTCTAAAAAGAGATTTTTCATATTCACTGCATCGAAACCTTTTTCTAATACCATTTCTAGTTTGGCTGGTTCTATTGGAATTTACAAATGGTACCTATAATGTTTGATTTCAGTTAAAGAAATATATTACAATTTTCCACCGTTAAGAGACAAATCCTCTGCATCGAAATCATGTTCGTCCGATTGAAAAAAAAAGGAATTGTTGATCAATCACCACTCATGGGTATTCAGTTATTCGATTTCTCACTTTTCAATTAGCGTCGAGATGAAAGAAAATCTCTCCTTAAAATATTCTAGGCTTTTCTGATAATAATGAGACTTAATTATATATGTTTATTTATACGTTTGCAACGATTTCATGAATATTCCGATTGAATGAAGGAAAATTTAATTCACATTTACCATTTCTGAGCCTTATTCAGAAGAAATTCAGGTATATATATATATATATATCCTGTACAAAAATCCGGGTGATGCTGACGACTCAACCGTACTTCTATCGCCAAGGGACTCCCATATATATATATAATATGTTGCAATAAATATAAATTTTAAATACTGAAATTTTGCAAATGTTCATATTATATATTATATTATAAATATTGTGCAAAAAATATGAAGTAATTATTACAATATTGAATATAAATGTGCAACAACACTTAAAAGTGAGCAATGGGACAGTGGCCGAGTGAAGGTGATTTACGGTTCAGTAACCAAGTAGCAAGATTTGAAATGAAAAAGTGGGAAATGGGCTGCCGAGTGCCTTAGGAATCTCTCATAAATTTGCTATTGGGGTGAACTAGTTTCATAGGATTTGTTAATTGTCATTTTATGATCTTTTCAGTCTTCATGTTTTAGTTTTTATATTTAATAAATGGTTTAATTACACAAGTCTGAGGGTCGGGTCCAAGTGAGGTAAAGAGAATGCTGGCCGGAGAATATATAGTGATTTTATCAGTCAAAAAATACCGGGTGGTAGGAAATTTAAAAATCTATACAGACATGGAATGCATTCCTGGAGAAACTTTAAGGAAAATATATATTGGAAATAGGAATCGCCGATCTCCAACTAAGTTTTCTGTACAAAGTCGGTATATTACTAGTCCATCTACGCTTTCAAATCTTTCCAATCTGACTATATCAGTCTTGATCATGATTAGCCCACTTTCCTTTTGACTCCACTCATCACAGGGTTTAATAATAGAATATGTCTCAATTCCTATGAAGGCGATTTGTGATGGTGGTATTGCAAGTGATATTTGAAAATGTTTGCGATCGTGTGAGATTTTATCCACTCGGCGAATTCATAAAATTCATCTTGGACATGAGTGGTTAAACGCAGATAGCTTAATGTCCTCCACTCTCATTGGACATATCTCGTAGCTATATAACAAGATCGAGCTAAATAGATTGTAGCTTAATAAATATGGATTTTCATTTTGATAATGATTTCGCGATGGCTCCATAAAGGTTTCGCCAACTAGAAGAACGTACTGTTATCCAGGTTGCAATTTCATTTTTTGCCTACTGGAACTGGAACGGATCCGCGATATTTAAAATCTGGCATTTCCTTAACTTATAATAAATTTTTAAAAATTAAGATGAAAAGGCTTTCATTTTATTTTCATCTGAGTCAGTTGCACTTTTTGACATATTGTTTAGCACTATTTTGCATTTCATAACTGCAAAGAGAAACACATCAATGTATACAAGATCTGTGCTCTGGACTGATTTTGTCGCGGAATGCGTTGCTTCTATTATTTTAAATTTATTATTTCAAACCAGTGATCCCGACAACACGCCAATGAAAATCGATTGCTTAATCGATTCTCTGGTTATTGCACTTTATATGTAAATAAAATAAAGGACAATTTACAGTATATGTTGTAAATACTTATAAAAATCTTTCTTCTGCACTTTAAGGCGCCATATCGTTCTTATGCAGGCATCAAGCGGTTGGGTCCCAATATTAAAAGATTCATTCGTTTAATGTGTCCTTTGCCCCTTTATTCTTTTCCTTTGTTTTTCCCTTTTAATCTATTGGTTTAATACCCAATTACCCAAGTTTGAGGTAACGAATAAAGATTTTTATTAATACGTGTGGTGATCAGCGTTTATTCTACTGTACTGAGAAAGCAAGGTTATCTATTATAATTCAAGCGTGGCAGGCGAGCATCATCCCACTAATCCCTTCCAATTAGTATTAGTATTATCAACAGCTCTATTGGCCATTGATATGCTTAGAAATTTAAATTTAAATTGAAATTTAAATACACTAGAAAAATATTTATTACACTTGCAACGTCGGAGATGATTGTCATTATGTTGCTGAATTACTTGTTTTCGCGAATATTTCGCAAATTTTTCTAAAGAATTCTAAATCTTTTTTCAAAGAAAAAATAGCTATTGGCCTTAAAAGTTGCTCTTTATTCTTAAATTAGCACTGCGGAAATTTTTAAAGCGTTCTTTATTTGCAGAGAGACCACATGACAATTTGGTTAATTTATATTTTTTTTAAAGAGCACTCGCCATTTCTAGGACTCACTGGTTTATCACAGAGAAATATGCAATCCCTTGGCGATAGAAAAAACACAAGTAAGTCGGCAGCATCACCCATTCTGGACGGGTTTAGTCCTGCAAGGGACTTAACATCAGCGCATCAGGTTGTGTAAGCCCACTGAGCCATTTTACTCTCTTTTCTTTCTTCGTAAGACGACACAGCGAAACCAAAAGGCTTCATGCGTCGAACAGAAGCCTCGACCCTTGCTTGCCACTGAGCCACCAATGAATAATAAGAATAAATTAATAATTTCTTAATTATAACTATGATAGTTTCTGGTCCTGAGAAAAGGTATATAATGGTCCATTTATAAATGTATATAACTGTGATTACTAGGAAACAAAAAAATTCTATGAAATTTACGCTAAGGAAATAAAAGAGGTATAACGTCTGATATGTTGTGCTAAAGAGAAACGAATATAATTATCAGTGAATGCATAATTCAATGAATGAATTATGACTGGCAATAGCCAAGTTAAATTCGCAATTTTCAGCCAGTAGAACCATGCAATGACAATAAGCGTTTCATTGATGCAAAAAAAATTATTTGGAATGTCAAGTAATAATATCATAATATTTTAAACTTTTAGCATTATATAAAGAGAGAAATAATTTCGTATGCTATTAAATCTACTTGGACGAATATCCTAGGCTACTGTCAAGCCAGAAGAAGCTATTAATAACGATCTTAGCAACTGCGTTAATTTGCTCAGCCATCAGCTTATCGGCAGCAACACCTTCACCTTCCAGTAGGTTTTTCTGGCATATTTTTGCCAGCTAAACATGGCTCCTCCCTTTTTTCGAAATATTCTTCAATGGCTTCCATCAATTGTTCCCTCAAGGTCTTCGAAGCAATGGTGGGAAGAATTATCTCATTAAAGTCGATGTTAAATTTTTATATCTTTCTTAAATCACCCATAGATCTTAATACGGATCATATTAGATGCGAAATTAGTTCTATCAGTAATGGAAGCCAGTTGTTTTTCATATTTGTTATTAATAGCTGCGATGTGACAAATTCTCTGTAATTTTTTATAAAGCATTTACATCCTCAGTTGACTTGGCATCATTATCTGCGACTTTTTTTTGAGTTATGTTAAACAAATATTCTTCTTAAACATTCTTTTTTTGGCCCGCTTAAAGGGAATAAAAACAAATACTTTTAAAAACAAGATTCCTTTTAGAGATTCAATTATAATTTGAATAATAAAGTATTTCTCTCAGAAAAATACGACATGAACAACAAATTTTTCGACAAACGAGAAGGAATGGTTGGCGTACCCCTCACGAGAATAATGCAATCTTAATAAAATTAAAATTTAAATTAAAATTTAGCATTAAATAATATGAATAACCATCACCAAAAGTATATTTGCTCGATTTTATTATCAAATGTCATCAATGACATCAGTTTGTGCACTTAATGAATAATAAATTATATAGAATTATCAAATTTGGCAAAATTGCATCTGATTGATGGCTAAAACATCAATTGTTTTTCAGCGAATAATTCAGTTGTTTAATTTAAAATTTAAAAAAATTTCTTCTTAATATATTAAAAATATTAAAAATAGAATAATATTAAAAAAAATTTTTCTTTTTTGGCTATCAATCAATTGTATAATTAAAAATTGTGTTTTGCATAGTAATTTGAAATTTATTATTTTTTTATTAATATTATTCTATTTATTATTTTTTTTCTAAATCAGCCATCATTAAATGGCATCTACTGTTAGGTCGAATAGCTTGAAAACGACTTATTCTTGCAAACAGCAGCGCCAACTTAACCAGTAATGGTGAAATTGAGATAAACATATAATTTAAAGGCCTTTAAAAGAGCTTTAAAAATAATTGATGATAATGACCGATGATTCTTTGCTACAAAAAATTATGACTGAAAATTTAATCAAAAATTTTACATTGATCCTTTGCTGTAGAAAATTATAGCTTAATCAAATTTATTAAATTCTTTTAAAAAAAAATCTCCATATCTGAGCTTCTAGCATATTAGGGCTTTACTTCTAGTATGCAGGTTTATTCAAGAAAGCTTGGAATCGGACCATAAATTCTTTCAAAACTGATAAGCGATATTTAAATAAAAAAAAAAATAATGAAGAAATAAGAATAAAATAAAATAAGAATAAATAAAAATAAGAATAAAATAAGAATATAGTGAATATAGTATGGAACATAAAATATTCGACTTCTTCTTCTTCTTCTTCTAATAGTTCTCACAATTAGTAAGACTTGCTCCGCTTAGCTAGATGCTCATCTCTAAGCTGCTCTGTCCGACGCCATCGCTTAAGTCCATACATCGCTGGTCCCCGTATATGTTCAAAATCTTTTCTGTATCAGTCCAGGTCTTGACTGGTCCACTTAGCTTTTGACGCCAAATATCACAGGGTTTAGCAAGTAATGAAATATGCGTCAATTCCTGTGGTGGACGACAGAGAACGTGCCCTAACCAGCGAAGGCGATGCTGGGTGATAACATTATTAATACATGTGGTATTTGAGCAGCAAAGGTGGATACAATCATGTGCATTTTATCCGCTCGACGGATCTGTAAAATTCGTATCTTAGGTATAAGTGGTCAAAGGCTAATAGCTTCTTAAAATGTTCCACTCTCATCGGCCATGTTTCGCAGCCATATAGCAAGATCGAACGAAAATATTCGACTATTGATAATTTAAAATTACATTTATTTTTTACAAATAACCGTTTATATTGCTATTATAAAAATAAACTAGTGCACAGATAAACTGCTATATTTAATTTCAATTTACTGCTTATTGATAATCGATAAGCCAGCTGAACGAAGACCTAACCATTTTTTAAAGACAGTAGTTTGGCCCACATTTCCTTAAACAATTAATTTTATTTTAAATTTTATTTTTTTTATTTTATATTATTTTTCATATTAGAATTGTTTGTATTGCTAAATATATATAAATATTTCATAGAAAATTGTTTATTAAAGTGCTAGAAAAAATAACCAAATTACAAAAACTTGAAAATCAAACATAATAACCAATAACAAAAAGTTTCATCAATTCAATTCATCTGAATTTTTTAAAATTTAGCAATTTTATTAAATTGTTCAGGAAGAATATAATTAGGAATGTTAGAAATAATTAAAAAGACAGGGTATTCGAGTAGATAATGGCTCGTATTTAGAGACAGGTATTCGGCTCATACTAGCGATAAACCTACCATTAAAAAACTAGAAATAATGCCCTGTACTTTTACCACTAATTCATTCTCAATCACGAATTTTTAATCACACGCTTTTTAGTTATTATTAAGAATTTTATCATTCATGAATAAAGGAGTAATATTGTATGATTAATTTTAATTTTAATAATATTTTGCGCCCCGGTTTTTGATTCGAAGTAATACTAATTTTTTTTTTTAGCATAAATTTTAAAGTTAAATATGCAAATGAATCTTTTAGTCTTCCTTTCTTAATCTTTCCTTCCTTTAAGAATTTGAAAAAGGATAATATATCAAAGAACTTCATTCGGGCGAAAAAAATGAATCATAGTCAAGATCATAAATTCCGTAAGCTCAAAATTCTACGTTCATTTTAAATACATCTATCATTCACTTCCTTTGTTCTCTATAAATCTTCCATTTTAGTACACAATAGGAGTAGAGTAATAAAATACTGGTAAAATTCCAACTGAAACTAAATGTTCACAGATTTGGTCCTTGCTCTATGATTGTTATGTCATTGAAAAAATGGAATCCGTGTCGGAAATTACCGAAAGTAAAAAATAAAATGATAGTAAATAATAGTAAAAATTTCTAAAGCCTTTTTAAAATTCAAAGCTTTTTACTTCAACAATATTCAAATCATACAAAATTGCTTTTCTTCTTTCTTTATTCATTCATCTATTTGTTAATTTTTAAAGCCATTTTATTAGTAGATCAACAACAACAATTATGAAAAAATCTCCCTTTGAATAAAAATAAGCTAATTTTGATATAATTTTTGATCTACTAATGAGTAAGAACCATCCAGATGGATAATGGATGACTCCGGACCAATATTGGATTTTTCCTTTTAGAGGATTGACGATCGACTCGTCCTCATCTTGCTTCACCTTTTTTTTAGTCATAACATTCGATTTTACTTCAGATCTATTAAATAACCATTTTCATTTATTATCACAACTTTTTCAATGGAATTTAATGAGTTTAAATAATAATAATTATTTAATTACACATATGGAACATACATAATACAATTTCTTCCTCCTTGGTTGCTGGTTAAATTTCATTATTATTAAGGAATGTCAGAAAACAAAATACTGATTCCGCCATTCCATTTTTCCATTTCTTTTGCCATTTTCAATTTTTAATTTTTAATTCTTATATTTTAATGATATCAAAGAAAGATAAACAGATAAAATAAAAAAAAGATAAATCACTGAATGCTTAATGGATAAATGGATAAATGCGACAAGAATAAAAATATTTATCAAAAATTACAATTTTTTACAATAAATAAATTAATTATTTAACAGATCCAAAAAACAGGGTTAAGGAGAGAGTTTGTCTAATAACTTTCTAAAAAAAGCGAATATTGGCGAAAGAAAGCGATTTTCCTCCAAAAAAGCGATTTTCCCCCATGGCTCCTGCTGGGCTGACCCATACAATGTAAATAAAACGAAAATCTTTTCGTCTTACGTGCAAGAAGCTGATAAAATGCCTCTTTTTTGTAAATTCATTGCCGGTTGAGGAAATGCCCGATTTTAAATACATCTTGGGTCCACTCTAATACCAAATAGACAGGCAAAAGATGATATTATAACTCGGATCACGGCAGCTAGAAATGCGTTCTTCCGGTTGACGAAACCTTTATGGAGCCGTCGTGAAATCACCATAAAAACGAAAGTCCGCATATATAAAGCCGTGATTCGTTCGATCTTATTATATGGTTCTGAGACATGATGACCATTGAGAGTGGAGGATATTAAGAAATTATCTGCCTTTGACCACTCTTGTCTAAGGTACATATTACGGGTTCGCCGAGTGGATAAAATCTCACTACATCGCATCCACCTTCGTTCAAATACCACTTGCATAAATAATGTTATCACTGAACGCCGCTTTCGCTGGTTAGGGCACATTCTCCGTCGTCCACCACACGAGTTGACGCATATTTCGTTATTATTTGCTAAATCGTGTGATGGTTGGAATCAAAAGCGAGGTGGGTCAATCAAGACCTGGACTGATACGGTGAAAAAAGATTTTGAACGTATAGGTGGACCAGTAATATATGGACTTAGACGATGGAAAAAAGAATGGCTTCCATTACTGTCGACGATGGCATAAGACCACGCCGCTTGGAAGCGTCTTACCCTTGTAGCCGTTGGAGCCAGCCTAACCAGTAATGGTGAGAGCTGTTAGAAGAAAAAGAAGAAGAATCGGCAAAGAGAAATAAATATCTTTGGGAGTTATTATCCAATGTCACCATAAACGATTTCGTTATATGAATCTTTATGAACGAAAATTACGAGTCAAAGCATTCAAAACAGCTAATTCAGCCATTGCAAAGAGTGTTGAGTAGTATTAAACGAGAAGGTATATAGACGATAGAATAGAAAATTTATAAAAAAATAGACGGCTGACCAAACCTTTGTCAGAGGAATCGAAAATAATAATTCGCATTGATTTCTATGAAAAATTGGAGTTAGGAAACCCAGAATTACAGAAACAGGACTCAATTTATGGAAAAGTAAAATGGGTTCAGGGACAAAGAATCGAAAATATACATGTTGGCGAATGGCGAAGATAATTGCAAATATGAGCAAATTATGCGCATCGCACCGGGTACCTATTTCTTTCGCAACGAGAGCTATCAGAAAAAGGTACAATTGTGGCAAAAGGTACAATTTCATAAATAAAAATATTCATTAAAAATTACAATTCGAAATAAACAGGGTTAAGGAGAGAGTTTGTCTAACTTTCAAATAACTTTCAAAAAAAGCGAATATTGGCGAAAGAAAGCGATTTTCCTCCAAAAAAGCGATTTTCCCCCATGGCTCCTGCTGGGCTGACCCATACAATGCCCATATGGGTTGGGCTTACAATCGCATTGGTCGATAAATAATTACATAAAAATTAGTTTATTTT